>JAGXOD010000082.1:7255000-7635000 GCA_020368025.1 Brachyhypopomus occidentalis | reverse complement strand
TATTCCATGAGGCGGTAAACGCTCAGATGTGATTAAATCATAATAAGAAAGTTTCAAGAAAGTTGCACAGTGAAAAAAAATGTGTATTCTGTCCAGGAGAATGTCATGAGACACGTCGGAACATCTCCAAGCCAATCTCTTGTATTTCATAATACAAAACTTCTGGTCCCATAAACCCTGAGATTTTTTCCAAAGACGTTGAGAAGGTTTATCTATAGAATGAAAATGTTTAACATTGAAAACTGATATTGTCATAAATATAATTTCCCTAAAAACTGAGTTTGGAGAATAAGGCTTTGGGATGGCAGGACAGTGATGAGACAGGTCTTGGCAGGGTATGAGCAGGGTATGGGTGCGGTATGGGTAAGGTATGAGCAGGGTATGGGTGCGGTATGGGTAAGGTATGAGCAGGGTATGGGTAAGGTATGGGTAAGGTATGAGCAGGGTATGGGTAAGGTATGGGTAAGGTATGAGCAGGGTATGGGTAAGGTATGGGTAAGGTATGGGTAAGGTATGAGCAGGGTATGGGTAAGGTATGGGTAAGGTATGAGCAGGGTATGGGTAAGGTATGGGTAAGGTATGAGCAGGGTATGGGTAAGGTATGGGTAAGGTATGGGTAAGGTATGAGCAGGGTATGGGTAAGGTATGGGTAAGGTATGGGTAAGGTATGAGCAGGGTATGGGTAAGGTATGGGTAAGGTATGAGCAGGGTATGGGTGCGGTATGGGTAAGGTATGAGCAGGGTATGGGTAAGGTATGAGCAGGGTATGGGTGCGGTATGGGTAAGGTATGAGCAGGATATGGGTAAGGTATGGGTAAGGTATGAGCAGGATATGGGTAAGGTATGGGTAAGGTATGAGCAGGGTATGGGTAAGGTATGGGTAAGGTATGAGCAGGGTATGGGTGCAGTATGGGTAAGGTATGAGCAGGGTATGGGTAAGGTATGAGCAGGGTATGGGTGCGGTATGGGTAAGGTATGAGCAGGGTATGGGTAAGGTATGGGTGCGGTATGGGTAAGGTATGAGCAGGGTATGGGTAAGGTATGGGTGCGGTATGGGTAAGGTATGAGCAGGGTATGGGTAAGGTATGGGTGCGGTATGGGTAAGGTATGAGCAGGGTATGGGTAAGGTATGGGTAAGGTATGAGCAGGGTATGGGTGCGGTATGGGTAAGGTATGAGCAGGGTATGGGTAAGGTATGGGTGCGGTATGGGTAAGGTATGAGCAGGGTATGGGTGCGGTATGGGTAAGGTATGAGCAGGGTATGGGTAAGGTATGGGTAAGGTATGGGTGGGGTAGGTATGGGTAAGGTATGGGTAAGGTATGAGCAGGGTATGGGTAAGGTATGGGTGCGGTATGGGTAAGGTATGAGCAGGGTATGGGTGCGGTATGGGTAAGGTATGGGTGCGGTATGGGTAAGGTATGAGCAGGGTATGGGTAAGGTATGGGTAAGGTATGGGTAAGGTATGGGTAAGGTATGAGAAAGGGTATGGGTAAGATATGCTCATACTTTACAAATACCCTGCCCAGACCTTACCTATACCTTCCCTGGACAGGGTATGGGTAAGGTATGAGCAGGGTATGGGTGCGGTATGGGTAAGGTATGAGCAGGGTATGGGTAAGGTATGAGCAGGGTATGGGTGCGGTATGGGTAAGGTATGAGCAGGGTATGGGTAAGACACAGGTATGTATGGATAGGGTATAGGTAGCGTATGGGCAGGGTAAAGACTGGTAACTGGCCTGACTGCTATAAGATGTCACAGTGACCATTTGGAAATAACTGGTGCAATGATTGATAACTTAAACTAGAGAGCTGTCCTCTGTTAATAACACATAACAGGACCTTTCAACGATACAGGTCAACTGCAGGAAATTAATTCTATGGAACATGATCATGCAGAATATTGCAGACTAGTTAGGCTGTAGCCGCACACTGTTTCACAGCTGTGGCTCAGTTTGCTTCCTCACGATGTAAAATGTGAGGTATAGATCACGGGCTTAAGAAGACACGCAACGGTTCAGACTCAGAGCAACCAGCATCACGATGCTGAGCATCACGGTGTTCAGTTTCAGTCTAAAAGTTCTCACCACTCATTAGTTCCTGAGCCTGAGACAAGCTGTAGTCTTCGCTGAGAAGGTAACTGCTCAGTATGATAGAGTGCTGCACACTGATTGAGGTTTGTATCTGATTTCCAAACGCACCATTTCCCCAGTGCAGCTAGGAGAGAAATAACCCATGAGAGGTGATTGTGTGTCTAATCCAAGACTCCTGTTTATCCAGAATGGAATCCTGTCTTTCCTGTTTTTTATGTACAGCAATAATTCAGTGGAGTACAACATACATAAACGTTCATGTATTCACATGCACACGCATACATGCACACACACACACACACACACACACACACACACACACACACACACACACACACACACACACACACACACACTGCTCAGGCAGCCCATCTGCTGGCTGGGATTTCTTCATATGGGAAATGAAGGCCATAAAGTGTGAGGCTGTCCAGCACAGAGGATGAGCTACAGTAGCACTGTGACTCGCAGGTTAGCCTGGGGTCAAACCCCCACCATAACTCTTCAGAGGAACGTTTATTTTTGCCTATTTTTCCTGCTCTATTTGCCTGCGCCTGTTCTCTGCATGCCTCCCTGCCATTCCCTCTTCTGGGCGATGGTTTTGCACACCGCGGCAGGCAGCCTGGACCCCCAGTGCGGGTGCTTTGTGCCAGACCCCAGAACCTGTGCAGGCAGGTGCTAGTGCCACTGCCTTGTGGAGGGCACAGAAAAAGATCCTCTGGCCAGACAGCCAATGTAAGCTCAGGATATTTATGTTGTTGCTTTTCTCATAAGTACAAGGACAGATTCAATCAAGGAGTGGATAAGTTGCAGTGTACTCTATCATGAGAGCCTGGAGCAGTCTCTTACCTCACAAACTCTGCATTATTCATGTAGTTTACATCTATATATCAGCGACGAGTTTTTATCTACTAAAGTGTAAACTTTCAAAGCATTTAAAAACTAAAACCTAGAGGAAATCATGGTCTCTATGAGCACAGTTAAGAGTGAACTCTGTGCAAGTTTTACACACGTTCAAGGAGGGCAGAAGGGCTAGTAAGAAAGGCTTGCAGCTCCACGACTCTGACCCTGTCAAATAAAGTTCTGAAGGACTCCCTTCAACAGCTGCTATCACTGGGAGCGTTTAACTACATCTATCGCTTTATGGCTCTTGGCTCTTCGCATTAAGATCAACGCAGCGTTCACTTTTCCTTTAACCGCAACATGCCTCCATTATGGCACGAGTGGTCTCGGTCCAACCTGAACTGGAAACTCAGACACGCTTCAGAAGGACCTGTCCGCGCGCCTGGAACGCAGGGGACAGTGTCCTGGTCCTTTGAAGGGCTGCGCTAGGGGAAGCCTGCTGATTCGAGAGGCCTCTTCCTCCGGCTCGGCCTTAAACACTGGGTGGCATGTTTACCTTTCGGAGACGAATGAGTAGCATGGGCCCATATAGGCTCAGTGGACTCAGGCTGAAAGCAGGGTTACTGCAATCAGGCAACCTCTGTCCAGCACTGCGCAGGACTTCAATAAAATACCTCCCGCCCGCTTTAAAAAGCATTAGTCCACGGCAAATTAAAAAGTAGAGTGCAATTAAAAGAAATCACTGTGTAAATGTTAGCATGTGGAAGTTTTTCTTTCCTTTTCTTTCTAAGTTAAGAAAGGTCCTGGGGCCTGTGCTGTGACGAATATTACTATGTACATCTGGTTTTGATAAGGCACTCTTATTATCAAAATCATAAAAGTGTAATGCGGTCTTCTTGTACGATTAGATATTAGAAACAAAGTATAAACACACCTCATCTATTTATGGACCAGTTTGAATCAATAAAAGGGATGAAGTTAGTTAAAAGTCTGAAATAAGAATGAATAATTTGCTCATGCAGACTTTTTTAATATCTGAATTACAGGGACTTTTGAGGGTTTGTGCTAGTCATTCTCTAATGCTTGATCTGCAGTCTGTCTTAACATAAATATACAAAGTGAAGTTATATTACAATGCTACGGTTTAGCAGAGGTACCTGGGCTGCCAAACAGTAAGAGTGATATATTCCGGATATTCCTGACATTCCGGACGTGTATTCTAGAACACACCCTTAATATTAGCTTCAGAATTTTTTCTGTTGTTCTGTTTCATTCCCATCAGACGGTTGTGCTTCTTCTCTATCCAAAAGTATTCATGCCAAATCCTCTTTCCAAATGTTTCTGAGCTCCAGATTTCACTCGATTCACCAGGACCAAATGCATCAGCCACTGGCCGCACGTACCATCCAGACAGGTTTAAAGACACAGTTTGCGAGGGTCCAGCGGGCTGCACAAAGGAAAACCTCAGCCTCCCATGACCGCAGAAAAGTGCCTTGCATGCAGACTGCTGGGAAAATCAGCAACCTGAAATGAATGAGGATATCTGAAAGGTTTCAAAAGCCAAGCCCATCAGTGTAAGTGCAGTAGATGTGTATCTGACAGATGTGGATGGCATTTGAAGTTGGGAACCTCATGTGCACCGAGCTAAAGATTTCCAAGAAGTGCAGAAACCAAGTGTAACTTCAAATCTGTGTAGATAGCAGGATTCATACGTAGCTTCGTATGAACTGGCCAGCAGCTCGTCTGCGGTGATTCTTCGCTTCACTCAGTGTTGCCTGAGGTGACACATGTCACTTCGCACTGCGTGGGCCACAGATTCCTGGGCTTCCACACACCAAAAATGAAAAAGTCTGGCCAGACCCGCCTTCCCTGCATTACATCGGATATTTCCGAGCTGTCTGGAGGGTGAAGTCTGGGTTTTTGTGAATGTCTTCCTGGCAGAGGCTCCATTTCCCCTATAGGTCCGCAGCTGTGCTGCCCTTCCCTAAGCTGCCCCGCGTGGCTTCCCCGTTAGCGGTGAGCGCTATGACACTGCCCACACACTCATTTTTCACTCAGTGGCATATGCTCATTTACTGAGACCTGACACTTCTGCTCAGACCCAGCTGAGGAAATATATAATTACTCTCTCATAGCATAATATTTGCCACATTACGTTATGAAAGCAAGCTGAATTAGACACAATTTCCAGTGTGCCTCATTTGAACTGTTCTCAGGAGAAGTCAGCAACAAGAGAATCTTTGGAGAAAGACAATCAAATCTCATGTAGAGTTGATGAGTACTCATTTTCTAGAAATGTTGAATTATTCACCCAGTCTAAGCTTTTCAGGGGAGTGGTCTGGAGGGTATGAGGTTATGTAGACCATTAGCCACATATAGGAAGCCTACCAAATGAAAGCGTCCAGTTAACCCATATGAGCTGAACTCTGGTGAGCCATTTTGTTTTCACTTGGGAAATAGCCCCACAGAAGACCCAGAAGCCAGAGCAGCACACCGGCAGATATATTTTTAGCTCAGTTCATACGGGGTCTTTGATGAGTGAAACGTGTCCAATTTGCAATGGTCTCTCATTACAGTGCGCGTCTAAGTGAAGAGTTTTTCTGGGGTGATGTGAAGCGCTTTGAGGGGATTTTCACTTCACAAACATTTTTGCAGCTTTGACAGTCTGTAACCCACAACGCCACGGTTCACAGTTTACTTCCCCAACTGCCACCTCGGAGCACCACATAAGACAGCTAAATATAACTGCTCCCATCAAAATCACCAGCAGCAGCACTGCAGAGCCCAACACGGTTGTTTCGGGTTTGGTCGTTTGGATTAATTAACCAGCAAAGGGCACAGTCAATGCAAATTACAGAGCAACATAATCCCCACTATAGGAGCCTGGATGCATGCATATGGTGTCCATAATGTGCCCACAGCCATATCCCAGCATGCTTGAGACATCAACACGTAAGCCAATCTGCTCAATATGACGGGCAATCCCACGTGTCCAATGGAAGCATCCCTGTCCAACAGTCGGTACCGTTCACGTGGTAGCAGTTTGGCCTGGCCAAAAACCAATGGTGTATGAATTCCTGACCCCCTCGGTGGCCGCCGTCTTCCCCAGGCACTCTTTGAGTAACCACATCTATGGCTGAGGTTGGCGGAATGCGAAACGGCAGCCCTGGGCCATTAAAAGGGTCCAACCAGGTCTGCTGAGGTTTCGGGCCAGTGGCTGTGACCATACCAATCCCGCTCAGTAATGAGCCTGACGTTGCCGACCCACATCACACCCAAATCACGGTACCTCGCCTGCTCCACTGTGGCGGTGAACGGAGCTGCAAGGTGACATGGCCGTGCGTGAGCAGCTACAGTTGTTAATGTTTCACACATTATCGTGGCATTGTCATGTCCCCATGGTTACAGTGCTCATTCCACACCTCATTTGCATCTTTAATTAAGGCTTTAAGCGGCCGTAAAAACGGCAAAATCCTCATACCAATTTTATAACATCCTCAGATTATAAACAGGGAAAGCAGTTCCACGTTTGCTTCCCTGGTGAATGGTCTTTGTGCTTGTGCTAGTGCTCCTATTAAATTGCTTCATTACTACACCAAGCACGAGCCCTTTGACTCAGAGGAGAAGCCATCATCCGCTTACAAGGTCTCACAATAAAGTCCTGCTAGCTGCAATAAGCCCTGCTTTGTTTCCAATATATCCATGGTAAAACATTTATTAGACTAATTACAACAAGCTCCCATTGAATTTTCTTCCTGTGTTACAGATGCTTTGGCAGAGTTCCCACGTTGTGTCACACTGTCGTCTCATGCAGTGCTGCAGCTCTGAGGATGGAGAGCCAATAGAGGCAGAATGGGGTGACTCACGAATGAGGTTTCCCCAGGTCTCCAACCCAACGTAGCAACCAGGCTAAGAGGGGTTATTTTAGACAACATTAAATTTAGCTGAATGAAATGTGGATTTTCTGGATTCGAGAGGTGTTTGTCCGGGACAGTGGAGATTACCAGTAATGGTGATGTACAGTGACATTACTGTTGTAACAGCATAAACATATCTGGGTCTTATATGGAGTTCTTATATGCAGTTATGTTGTCCCACCTACAGCAGGTACTGAACACTCTGACTGAGGGAATACTTCCCTCCTGGCTGTGTATGTGTGTGTGTGTGTGTGTGTATGTGTGTGTGTGTGTGTGTGTGTGTGTGTGTGTGTGTGTGTGTGGGGGCACTTCCCCCTTTAAGCCTGTGGTCTGTATAATCCTGTTTTGATTGGAGCTTAAACTCCCCCTGTGGAGACTGGTGCCTCGTAGCCGCCCTCTCAGGCAGAAAGACCCCCGAGCAGGGAGCCCTCCCGAGGAAGCCCTTTCTTCAAGCAGCACAGGGGAGCTGGGACGGCTGCCATGCCTCACGCCTGGGCACATGGTGGCTAAGCGCCCCCTGCCCCGTGCCGCCCCAGCCACACAGGGCGATGGGGAAGCAGCGGGCCACACCGAGCCGTCTGTCTCCCCTCCACCTCCATGTGGTTCTCTTTATCTGGCATGATGCATTCAGCCAGTAATTACGGTGGAGGTGGTGATGAAGCGTTCACTACTTCCCTACAAAATATACAGTCTGTGAAAATGTTGACAGTGGAGATTTTAAAGCACAGTGCAGGGTGGAAACTGGAGCAGCCATACAGGATGCTCTGGACTGACTGGACCGATGAGCAGACACCCTGCTCTGTGGATGCTTTTCTGAAGATGGTTGAGGTTAAGCATCTGATTAGGAAACTCAAGAGCAGCTCTCTTGCTGGTCCCAGCTGTTAAGTAGTTCAACTCTTCAGTAGTCCAGATTTTCAGCAGATCAGCCCTTTATCAGCTACTCTGTCCTGTGGCTTAATGTTGATTACCCGGGAACTCAGACACGGTTAATAGAGACTAATCCCTTTTCCTCTTTGTTCCTATGACAATCAGTGCATTATAACTGTCTAAAAGTCTCCCATAGAAGTCAATGGGAGTATTTACTCTGTTTTCCTAATGGTCTGAAATGGAAGATTGCCAGTGTTATTTTCTCTCTAAGACCAATTAAAGCACTGAGTATTGGAAAAATACAGATGTTTAGGCTGAATTTTGCAGACGGGCATGTGCACGTGCACACACACACAAACATGCACACACACGCATACAAACACACACACACGTATGGAGGCATACTCAAAGCATACAAACATTCTGTGTAAACACAGGCTACTGCGGTAAATGGTTTTGAATTAGAGACTGACACACAACTTCAGCCACTAATTTAGAGGCCTATGATAGCAGGTATACACTCGACAGGTCTGTAGTCGCCCCACACAGTGCCTGTCATTGCCACACACTGATGAGAGGAAAACATTTGTAATGGGGCTGCTATGTCCAAGGCAGCTAGCAGTTCAGAAAACAAAACTGTCCTCTGAATTGCTTCACTGCAACTCTGATGATCCTCACGTACGCTGCTCTGGTGTCAGGTCGACAGCCTGGGAAACCATATTGATATGAGAGATTTCCAGAGTTAGTTAGCTGAAATCAGAGCATCAGCACGTAAAGCTGCATTTATCACTAGATCTCCAATACTCTGGACAGCAGGCCAATGACTCTTAATGTATGTTACATGCACACGCACACATACACATAAGCTCAATTGCACAACGCTAGACTTGGCCACTACAGTTTTTCACTGAAGAGAGGGGAAGGTAATGGACCAGGAACACATTCTGTTTTCTTTAATCGTGTTACTTTCACCCAAGAATCTGCATGTCTGATGCAGTGGCTTCAACAAGACGCATGACACTCGATTAATACCAAACTAATTGAAGCTTGGCTAATTCAAACTATGGTGAATGTTTATACTCTTTCTTAGGTTTCATTGGCTGAATATTTGGCACCCACTGAGATTGTTAACTTCAGAAGCTCTTGCAGGTCTACCTTCAGAGTTTGGCTCCAGCCCTGCTTCAGGCAGCCAGTGACGGCAGTAGTACTGTATCTACATTAGAAAGGAACTTACAGTGAGGTAGGCCTGAGATCAGGGCCCGAGTTAATACGATGTTGTTGAGATGTTCCACATGCATACATAGAGCATAATCAAAAAGCAAACGGCCCACAAACATTTCAGCAACTTCCCATAATCCGCTGAACACGGGCACGGGGTTCAGCCATCGCTGGGCCTCACTCGTCACCACAAAAAAAACACACCAAAATATTTAGCAAGCAGAAGAAGAATCACTCCGTCCGCAGAACACCTGCACAACCTCGTTTTGAAGGAGCAATTACCTTTGTTTACACTGCGGCTAACTGCGTGCTTCGTTCAGAGGAGGCCTTTTAGGCCACGCCAGCCACACGTGAGGAGCGTGAGCAGGAGGTGAGGCCCAAGCTGGACCTCCTCCTCACTGGAGCTGAGGGGGAGGTGAACATTCCTGAACCATGACAGTGTCGTTATCCCTTCTACGCTCATACGCGTTCACCTCCCGCAGGAGCACTGCAGCGTACCTGTTCCAAATCGTCTCCCCTGGGACTCTTAACCCAAACTCTCTTCTGTCCAAAGCAGAACAGTGTCCCTTATCCTCATTTGGGCCATATGTGTCAACTGTGGGATAGATATTGCCCTTTTGGGTCCTCACATGTAATATTATATCCAGTAGGAATTCTCCTAGTATGGTTTAATAAGGTCTGGTTTTGATTAATCTTCCCTTGAAACCTTTTGTTAATGTGGCTACTAGACCCATATAAAATCCAATAAATGGGAAACTATTGCCAAACAAAGGAAAAGCAGCAATGATGGAGTTTTTCATTTAGTTCCTACCAGCTGGCTCGGTGCCCCAGCCAAACGTGACTTTTGTGTCCGTGCAGCACTGTCTGCCTATAAAGGGAATTCCCAGTTCCCAACTATGCGAACTGAGCATACAGTATTCAGCTCCCCTTATGAAGACCATGTGTTACAGATCGCACAGCAGGGCCCGAACTGGGGGCCAGACCTGGGGGCCCGAGGTGGGCAGTGATGGTGTGGTTGACCTTTGACCTTTTGCATGATTACGAGACCCCGAGGTCTCAGGGGACACGGAAAGCTCTAGCGCAGCTGTCTAACTGAAATAAAGCGACTCATTTCTGAATGGCCGTTCTGTTTGCTGCAGAGGTGGTCACTGGTGGTTCTCACCACAGCAAAGGGAAAGATGTTAGGAGCAATATAAGGGAACGTAAACCCAGAATGACAAAGAGCAGCTGCCAGTCCCTCTTCTGAAACCTCATGCCAGTTCAGGCCAGGAACTCCAGTTTCCAGTGGGAGTAATATGGGCACTGAATCCACTGGTGCACCTGCCCTAATGAAACCAAGAAGACCATACCCCCCAAAAATGAGGTCATAAATATAGTTTTATCCCTTCTTACTCAAGTTGAACATCAAGAGGGGTAGACCAGGTGGAGCTATTCTGACCAAGGTTTTTATGTTCTTATGGTGACTTCACTGATTCTCTTTGTACAAAAAAAATAAATAAAATATAAAAATAAAAATTTCTGTCAACTGTGTCATCTATTACTCTCCGTAATACTTGAAAGGCCTTCTGAAGCAGTCTTCTCCCACACTGTAGTGTCTCACTCAATTTCCATTCCCCATTAACTTGCAGAAAGCAGAGAAGGTCACACACAATTACCATTCATTGACGGCTGTATTTATATGTGTAATAAATGTGTAACTTAGCAACTTACCTCCACCCAAATATGACTAATTTGCTAAAATGGAATGAACTCCGGATACGATCAGCAATTATACGAATATTTATCCGTCCTGGACATGGATTTAAGCTTCCCCTCACTTCCCCTCCCCTCACTAATCTTGTATGTGTCGGGGGTGGATAGCTGACATATGGTAAATTTATACTCCACCAGCTTGAGATGTTGGAGAGCATACATCATACATCCACACGTTCATGCCAAAACGGCATATTCCATGAGAGCTCTAATGATTCCTGATTTCCTGCATCCCAGAGGACAACCGATGCCCCATTATATACTTACTGAAAACAGCAAATTATTTCAACATTTATTGTCCTGGGCAAAGTTATTAACCTGACGATGTCATTACTTCCATGTCTGAAATGTGCTTTGGAACTAATGTGTCATGCACTCAGTGAGTACTGTTTATGACGACCTAGTGGTGTGAGAGAGAGCATGCATGCACATATGTATACACACACACACACACACACACACACAGGATGGGAGCCTGGTTCACTACTGCTCAGGCCTCACAACCAGCACTTCCTGTTTGTGGTTTCACTTGTTCAGCCTTTGATGCTTGCCATAATAATAGATCTGAATTGAGCTAATGAAAATGCACTCTGTCAGATTAAAGAAGTCTTTTGACTTAGCTGCCTGACCAGGGCCTCCCACCACATGCACACACACACACAGAAACAGAGAAATAGGGATCCTCAGTATGATCCATTGCCTTTAAATGGCCACACAGTTTACAGTGGTGGTTTTCTGATGAAAAGAGAATTAAGAGATGGCAGCAGGATATGGGGCTTCTGATGTGTGGGCAGACGTCTGATGTACTGACACGCCCTAATATGTTCCTGTCTGTCCTGCTCAGTCTCACCAACACACACAGACACATGGAGAGAGAAGGTGGTGGTGGTGGGGGGGGGGGGGGGGGTTAACACTTGGTTTGAATTGAGGAGGAATACCAATCTATTGGAGAGTTGTGCAGTATCTGTGGTGTTCTCAAATGAATCCCTTTCTGTGTAGATCTCTTCACAGCTGCAGTGCATTGACAGTTTGGCGTTCTGAGATCTGAGATGCTATCTGTGAAGAGATGGTTCTTTAAACAAATTAAGTTTACATATACATTCACAAGGCTCTAGTTTTATGAATCCCACTTCTGGTTGGGTGCATACGGACTAACCTTTCAACTATACGTCCTCATTCTTTGACAAATTTCACCATCAGGTTGAATCTGAACTGGGAATACAGTGCATACGTTTGATACATGGTTTGAAGATAAAACTAACCCGGGAGGTCACTTCACTGGCATGACAATGGAGCAGTGTGTCTTCATGGGTTTGAAGGGAGCTCACACTCCCTTTGAAGCTGTTAAAGGCCAGCGGCTCGTACCCTTCTGCGTGGCTGATGGGAGAATGTTCCGGATAATGGCCATGTTAGCCCTACCTGACACACTATACACCTGACACTTCTGGAGACTACAAAAGCCCTCTATCTCACTCTCTCTTTACCTCTCTCTCTCTCCATCTCTCCCTCTCTTCTCTCTCCCCACTTTCGTCTGGAAATATTCTCCGTGACTCCACAAGATTTGCAGGGGTTGGATGTCTGTGGTGGAGTCGTCTGTGTTTGATATATGGGGCACCGGTTGATTCATTTGCTACCGTGCGTCCGTAAGCTGTCTGCCAGATTGGGATTCTTTTTCTTCTTTCTTTCTTACGTTTCTGCAGGCAGTGATTTGACACTGTGCCACGCTGGCTTAATTGGACGCGGCTCACATTAAACTGCTCTGGCATTCTGGCGCTTCTAGCTAGTGGATGTGTTTATTCACTTCTGTCCCTTTTGCTCAGAGAAGCTGACGGTGAGTGTAGGTCAGCAGACAGGAGTACAGTAAGCTTGTATGACCGGCTACAGAAGCAGCACCTCTGGAAGAGAAACGTGAGTGCCCAGAGAGCGTGACTTGGCCATGATGCTCATCTGTATTGATAGATGATGCCTGCATTTGTGTTAGGAAGTCACAAATCCTTTTTCTTCACAGGCAATATCTGATGTGTGCTGCTTTATGAACATGACAAACAGTGGTGTTTATGTACTGAAGTGGAAGGTAGATTATTTTAATGTAACAAATATACAAAACAATATCACATATAGGCGACATGAATTGCATTTTTAATAGAACATCATATACATTGTCATTTCACTGCCTATAATATTCCAGCTGCTCTGTTATGGGTCAGCTTAAAGCTTAAAGCATAGGAAGTTCTTCTGAAGAACAGGTCAGAGACACATCAGACACACACTTGTTCCACTGGTGGAGATATTTGTATTGTTATAAGTGATTCAAAGAATATTTCTGCACAGACAAGTTACAGGTACAGAGACAAAATTGTCACAAAACACAAAAGTACAAAATCGAATCAATAAATAAATCAAATATATACCATATGAATGTAATAGCTATGCGAAGGCTATGTTTTATTTATTTATTGTTTTTTATTCTTTTTTTTTAAATCTGTAGCTGGTATTATAACCTTTTTCTAACATTTAACGGTGAAGGAGTCAATACTGAAAATACAGTAACATTTCATTTTAATATTATCATTAGATAAACTCACCAACTATGTACACATGAGCTCATGGCCATGCTAGTTGAACAACTAAATTTTGTTAACCACAATATACAGTTAGAGCATAAAGCAGTCTGGACGTAAACATCTTGTGCCGAGAGTCAAATACTTTGCACCTATGCATGGTGTTGGATTACTGTCGCAAATGTACTGGGCCATCAGAAAAAGGCAAGTTACGGCGCACTCTGCAGCCTCTGATGGGCGTGTCGTTTTACATAAATACAGACAAGTCCCTCTCTTCTGAGCATGTCGGGGTTCGTCGGCGGTTCAGAGCATGCTCCGCGTCTGCTTCCTGCTCACCTGTCCTCCTGTCTCCGCGGGGCCTGCTCCCTGCCTCCCTGCCTCCCTGCTCCCTGCCTCCCTGCTCCTCCTCTGGCCTTAATGTCCATGACTGCGTCCGTCCTCCGTCCTCTTTGTCCACGCCCTGGGCGGGGACAGCCGCTGTACAGTTCGAGCATGCTGGGAAGGGTCACGGCTGGGGGCCACGTATCGCTGGCGTGAGGAAAGCAGCAGGAGGCACAAAGAGAAAGCGTGTGTGTGTGTGTGTGTGTGTGCACGCACAGCATAATGGTGAAGAACTGTACCTTTACTGTGTATGGTTGTGTGTGTGTGTGTGCATGCGTGCGTGTATGTATGCATGTGTGTGTGTGTGTGTGTGTGTGTGTGTGTGTGTGTGTGTGTCCACGTGTGTGTTGAGCAGTGGCTAGCAGCTTTGTGATTTGTGATCCTCGTCCTGTGTGTGAGTCTTTAGTGGCCGGGCCTGAGTGAGGCCAGGTGCTCACTGTGTTGGTTCTGGGCTTGGAGACGCAGCCTCTGCCTGTTGGACTTCTTCTTCTGGTCTTTGGATTTGTGCTTCCCTGATCCTCCTACAGCAATCACACAAGAGAAGCATGGAGACTTTAGCGGGCTGTCCAGCCACCCATGAGTTGGGTCTACAAACTACTGACCACGGCAAAAGTGTTTCTAGCTTCAACCAATTCTAAATCAGTCAGTTTAGAACTCTGCTCAATACAGCCCAAAACAGCACAGCATGCTGGGAAAGAGCAACGTATGGCACCAGAAACAGAGCAACGATAGCAGCGCAATGACTCCTCAAACTGTGACTCCTCCTCGATCCATGAAGTGGTCGTTCCCACATAAAATAACTAAGCGAACCGGTCAGTGTTGGGAGAACGAGCCTGGCTCGGCCCCAGGAATGGCAGAGCCAGACGGACCTCGAGTGCTCTCTGTGAATCACGCAGGGAAAGAGCGGGAAAATCCGTTGCAGAAAAACAACCTCCTCTTGTAGTTGGACCTTGGTGTTCAGTTTAATGTCTCCTTTATTGCTCTTGTTTGGGCTGTTTAGCTCCCTCAAATGAGGCCACACTAAGCTGCGTGTGGTGCATTTATCTGAACGCCTCGGAGGCCTGGCCGGCTGCTCCACCGTCAGCTGCTGCCCGCCTACCTTTCCCAGCATGCCACTGTGCATTCTGCGAAAAAAGATTTTCTTAAGTGGAAACCACCCTGAGAAAAGAGTGTGGCTGTTTTTTCTCTTCTGTTGGTGGCACACGCACACACGCACACACAAATTTAACAATTTCACTTAATGTTCCAAGGGCAATTTCCTATTATTAATCCACTATTTTGGGGACTAAAATCTTGTACTTGCAATTTGGCAGAATGTGAGAATGTTGTCTTCACGCAATGACTTGTAATTTCTCCAGAGAGGCCTTCATAACCTCCCACAGCACACGGCCCCATTCCACGCCTGCTAGTCAGACAGCTATGAAGGTTTCCATGAACCTCATTTAAAAACATCATCGTTTTTGAGCGTTTTTGAAAAGTGTCACTTTCTATTGCCGTGAGTTACACCAACATTATGAGTCTCTGCAGAGGCAACATACTGTACAAGTACATCTGGATCACTAGTACATAGAGGATTTCTTCACTAACCGCCATTTAAAGACTCATTTTCATTCGAAAAAATGTCCCTATGTGCTTCATAAACAGAGCCATTGCTGCAATCAACTCAAAATGAATGACATTTGATAGCAGCAAACTATGCAGTTCTATTTTAAGCAAAGGCACACAAGACACATCAGCTCTCAGCATGTTTTAACCTGTGCAATCTACATACTGTACAGATGGGCTGTGGTCAAGGCACAGCATGGCCTGGAGGTCTATATTCCTAATACTGACCAGTACTGCACAATCATCTAGCATGTACACTCAACAAACGTTCTAGAGAATTGACTGGAGTTCTTATTAGTTTCCATTGTGGCCTTCCAGAACTGCATAACGTATCGAATGTAAAGTCTGTCTTTAATGGAATATACAAATCACCATTCACTTACTTTGCACATCATCTGTAAACACTGAGCTATATGTCATATTTCACAACTGACAGCTAGAGGGCAACCCACACCAACTGAAGCCCTGTAACCATAGCAATGCGCAGAAATGGAAACCTATATGTGAATATCTGAAGCTTTTGATGTATCTTTGTGTCATGAACGTTATTGACTGAATAAGCAGTAGTTGGTTAGTTATTTACAATTATTCCAGCATCAAATCCCAGAACCACGCGGGAATGTGTGTAATCACCCCAAACACCACAGCTCAGTGCCCCAAGCTAACCTATCTCCACACTCAGGACGTGGACTGGAGTAGCTTAGAAAGTCAACGGGAAACCGGGATTGAACTGGTAAAACATGAAAAAGAAAATAAATAAGGTTTTATGTAAGGTTCTTTGAATTAAACTTTTGCAAACAGTGTAATAAGACAGAATAGTTTTTAATAGATACAGTATGGTACCGTTAGAAAAAGGTATTTCAGACTCTCTGACTTGTAGACAAGAGACTCTCATGTTCAGGATAAACTGATACAAGCAAGTGCTAATTGGAAACAATGCTTGTAAATCTGTGCCTGTGCATTTGTGCATGTGTGTTTATGAAAGTGGGAGAGAAGGAGAGAGCGAGACATTGCAACACAGAGAAAGATACAGACTGAACAGTGAAGTCTGAATATGATTGTATTTAAGTTTGGGTAAAACTCTCTCTCAAATAGAACTTTCAGTTGTGTGTCTTCATTCCACCTCTCTGGTTCCTACGGAGTTCATCTTCTCTCACACATCACATCTAACCCCCTTTCAACAGCAAAGAAGGTTTACAGAGCGTGAATGTCTTGACAATCAAATCTACAGGAGACGTCAGATCCAAGATGTTTGTGGAACAGCGAAACAGACGTAGAGAAAGAGGTGGAATAAAGAAAGAGACAGAGATACAGAGCAGGAGAGAAAGAGAGAAAGAAAGAGAGAGAGGCAAAGTCAGCTTGTTATCAGAGAGGCCATGACCTAATGAAAAGAGAGCTATTTGGCTTGCTGTGTGCGAGCCAAAGTGACTTCATCTGGATGACTCAAGTAGTTCAGGAATCGAAAGGCCTAATCTTATCAGTGCAGCATGCGGTCTAAGCAAATCGATGGCTGACCTCAGGAAGGCATTAGGAGGGAGCGGTAAACGGCCCTCTCTGTGAAGGCTCTACTCCTTCTGTTCGAACCTTCTCATCTTTCAAGGGACCAACAATTAATAACTGCCCCCCCCCCCCCCCCAAGCCCACCCTATCCAAAAAAAGGGGGCGAGTGATGAAGTTAGAGTGGGGTAGAAAGGGGGAGAAAATGGAATCGGTGCGAGGAGATTCAGGTAGCCCACGGAACGGCACGGCCTGCGTTTTTTTTGGCTGCTCACCGCTTTCATAAACGCACCAAAGCAAAAGCCATTATTTGTGCGTGAAGGAGACGACTACTGGCGCCAGGGAGATTTGATTTCAGTGGCAGAAATTGGATTAGCAGCCATTAAGGGCCTCCTCACACATACATTTATAATGCTGTGAAGGAGAACACAGCTTCAGCCAGTTCCACTCAACTCACACACTGTAGACAGCAATCGCAAAGTGTGTGTGTGTGTGTGTGTGTGTAGGTGTATGTTAATGTAGGTGTGTGTGGCGGTGTGCCTGGATGTGTAACAGTCTGTCAAAAAAGTTAATGTGCAGTTCATATATCTCTCACAGACTATATTTCTCATGGACATATTTCTTTACACAATATATCTCTTTCTATTACCTTGTATGTGTGTATGCGTGTGCATTCTTTAGCTGTCGGAATATCAATTCTTTGACACTTCCATAGTTATAAATGTGAAAAATATATTACCATAGGGTTGGAAGAAAATGGTGCATGAAATGAAAACAGAAGATTAATAATGGAATAAAAACGACGTGATTTTTTAAAATATTTTTTCCAATCTGCTTTTCAAACTCTTGTCTCATCTGATTTTGGGACTCTTCTTTGATTCTTTTTATGCTGAATAATCATATCTGTGTACATTTACAGAGCTCCATGCTGTCGTTTAATCATGCTTTTCAAATAGAGGTCTTTTTTTCTTTCATTGAAGTGGGGTGAGTCTGGATGACCGTGATTTTCTTTAGAGAAACTGGCTGGGTGCTCAGACACGAGCCGCTAATCTCCTGGTTAATCTGCTATAAACGCGGAGACACTGCGAGCGAACTCCTAAGCCAGGCATAAGGAAGCACATGTTACTGGGCTACTCATAACCAACCTCCACTATGTACTGAGAGAGACAGAGACTGACAGAAATGGAGAAAGACAGACAGGACAGAGTGAGAGGATGAGTGAGAGAGAGAGAGAGAGAGAGAGCGAGACAGAGATGGCAGGAGTGAGAACAAAATGAACCAGGACAAGCAAGCCTGAGTGAGTGGGGGGATGGTTGATAACAGTACGAGGTGAAACGCAGGGCTGGAACACAGACCCTGGACCGAGGTCCATCTTGCCAGCCGGCTGACAACCGACTTCTCTGTGGAGCTTCACTTAGCCTAACAAGATTCCTCTGGATTGGCCTCTCCTCTCCATCCCAGTGTGCTCTGCTTCCTCTCAGAGAGGCTGATTCAAAACACAAGCATTCCAGCCAAAAAGGAACTCATGTCGAGATTAGGGCCATCTCATTATTTTCTCATCCTGTATGATGGTGGAGGTGCTGTCAGGAGATTACGGAGCAGGTTAGATGGCTTGAGATCTCTAGGCTGAGAGCAACCAAAGATGTAAATGTATAAACTAAGGGTGATTTTGAGCTTGGAGCATGTTGGACTGCCCTCAGAATAATATGATTATTTTCAGATTTAATCACGATATGGCAATAATTATTTTTTTTATATTAAAATATGGATAAGAGTCCAATCATATATAAATTAATGATGAGATTTACCCATCTAAGAGAAGTCTTGTAGGCACTATATGTTAGATGGAGAAGAATGCTAAGAGGACACGTCACAGTCATCAAACCCGACCTGAGCAGCTCAGGCAACAGACCCTGGACACCAATGCCTGACACTACCCCTACCCCAACCCCAACCCCTACCCCAACCCCAACCCCATCACTGTCTTGGCAGAGGGATGGCCGGAAACTCTAACTACCATGATGATTCTGTTATGATGGTCACAGAAAGCTGAGACAGAGAGAGAGAGAGAGAGAGAGAGAGAGAGAGAGAGAGAGAGAGAGAGAGAGAGAGAGAGAGAGAGAGAGAGAGAGAGAGAGAGAGAGAGAGAGAGAGAGAGAGAGAGAGAGAGAGAGAGAGAGAGAGAGAGAGAGAGAGAGAGAGAGAGAGAGAGAGAGAGAGAGAGAGAGAGAGAGAGAGACAGAGAGAGAGAGAGAGAGAGAGACAGAGAGAGAGAGAGAGAGAGACAGAGAGAGAGAGAGAGAGAGAGAGAGAGAGAGAGAGAGAGAGAGAGAGAGAGACAGAGAGAGAGAGAGAGAGAGAGAGAGAGAGAGAGAGAGAGAGAGAGAGAGAGAGAGAGAGAGAGAGAGAGAGAGAGAGAGAGAGAGAGAGAGAGAGAGAGAGAGAGAGAGAGAGAGAGAGAGAGAGAGAGAGAGAGAGAGAGAGAGAGAGAGAGAGAGAGAGAGAGAGAGAGAGAGAGAGAGAGAGAGAGAGAGAGAGAGAGAGAGAGAGAGAGAGAGAGAGAGAGAGAGAGAGAGAGAGAGAGAGAGAGAGAGAGAGAGAGAGAGAGAGAGAGAGAGAGAGAGAGAGAGAGAGAGAGAGAGAGAGAGAGAGAGAGAGAGAGAGAGAGAGAGAGAGAGAGAGAGAGAGAGAGAGAGAGAGAGAGAGAGAGAGAGAGAGAGAGAGAGAGAGAGAGAGAGAGAGAGAGAGACAGAGAGAGAGACAGAGAGACAGAGAGAGAGAGAGAGAGAGAGAGAGAGAGAGAGAGAGAGAGAGAGAGAGAGAGAGAGAGAGAGAGATGCTTCTGTGGTGTGTGATCTTCCGCACTCAGGCTCCACATCTGGACATAAACACATGGAGCTTCAGTCCTGTGTTCCTTGGAAAATGAGACATAATTATCTTTACTTACGTTTAATTACAGCCTAAATGTGGCACAGCATTTCTGATGAGTGACATGAAAAGCTATGGCTGTGTTACAGTGTGTTAAAGCCCAGGAGTGGGTGGTGGAGAGGGTGAGGGGTGAGTAGGTGAGGGAGGGATATTACAAGGGTGAGAGAGACGACAGTGGGGTGAGTGTGAGATGGCAGAGGGGTGAGTGTGAGATGGCAGAGGGGTGAGTGTGAGATGTCAGTGGGGTGAGTGTGAGATGTCAGTGGGGTGAGTGTGAGATGGCAGAGGGGTGAGTGTGAGATGGCAGAGGGGTGAGTGTGAGATGTCAGTATTAGATGTCAGTGGGGTGAGTGTGAGATGTCAGTGGGGTGAGTGTGAGATGTCAGTGGGGTGAGTGTGAGATGTCAGTGGGGTGGAGTGTGACAGTGGGGTGAGTGTGAGATGTCAGCAGTGGGGTGAGGTGAGATGTCAGTGTGAGATGTCAGTGGGGTGTGTGTGTGAGATGTCAGTGGGGTGAGTGTGAGATGTCAGTGGGGTGAGTGTGAGATGTCAGTGGGGTGAGTGTGAGATGTCAGTGGGGTGAGTGTGAGATGTCAGTGGGGTGAGTGTGAGATGTCAGAGGGGTGAGTGTGAGATGTCAGTGGGGTGAGTGTGAGATGTCAGTGGGGTGAGTGGATATGTTTATGGAAGTCTAACTGAAACAAAACAGGATTTGGAAAACACTACCAAATTGTATAGCAACTGTAAATTTAATGCCTCCTTACCATAGCATGAAAACAGCCCCCCCCCCTCAAAAAAAAAAAAACCCATTCTGCCACAGCCGAGACCTCTTCACACTACTATTACCCAAACCATTTGATGGAACATTTGTTTTCTATTTTACCCTCAAAGCTGCATTTCCTGCTAAACATTCAGTTGATAGACAGAAGACGTGATGTTTTCTCTGTGTGTCTGTGTGTGTGTGTGTGTGTGTGTGTGTGTGTGAAAACCAATGAGACCACTATGTTCCCTCTTTAAGAGAAGCTAGATCTCCTAGTAGTCTGAGACCTGCAACAACCATAGACTGCTGAATTCCATGGTCCACAGCTTTTGGCTTTATAGAAATAAACATACGCAGAGCTGAGCTATGGTTAGGAGACTGATGAGTGGGAAAGCATGTGCGCGTGTGTGTGTGTGTGTGTGTGTGTGTCATTGTTCGGTTCGCTTAGGGGGCACAGCACACGCACGCACGCACGCACACACACACACACACACACACACACACACACACACACACACACACACACACTTACAGTATTAGGCAGAGCAACTTACATATATATGAGTTTGACAGCATGTGCACTCTGGGAAATGAACTTGCTCTGTCTGTTCTACCACACACATGCACGCACGCACGCACGCACACAGAAACAAAAAACACAAAACCAGGTGCTACTACCAGGTATGGTAAAATATTGATAATGGATTCTTTACTATATTTGGGTTGAGGCTTCTGTCCTCACACCACGCCCTGCTGTGCATCTCCATGAAAAGCTTCTGCCAGCATGCCCATACCTCGCCACTACCTCCACCAACACCTAAATCTAAAATAATCAAAGCAGCGTTTGCTCCAGATCACATACTCCCACAAGCCAGGGAGAACATCCAGCTCCTGGCACAGGAGTTGCAGCAGCGCTGAGCACCACCCGCGCTGACGGAGGCCGTGTGTGTGGCTGCCCCCCTGGGCCACTCCTGCACGCGCCTGCATGGAGCCGTCCGTGTGGGCTACGCACCTACAGAAACGTCCGCCCAGCCCCCAGAAAGCAAACACGGAGCTTTGCCAGCATATGGCAAACATTTCCCTCCGCGCATGGCCGCTCTCGCTGCCTCTGATTGCCGTGTAATTTCGGTGGGTGATTTCAAGGTCTTACCTCGTAAAACAGGGACCTGTGGATTTTGGGCGCTCCGGCACAGATCCACTGATAGGATGAACTATAGCGTGGAGATGTTAAGGAATGCAAGTCGCACGCGGGGCCTACTGCCCGTAAGCCCCAGCAGAGGAAGAGAAATATGAGCATGTGAGGGAAAGGATCCAGAGCAGAGCGCAGGGCCCTGGGCACGGGCCCGATCTCCAGGTATTACTCAGTGTAAACACACGAGGACGGAGGCCAAGGGTCTGCACTGGCTGGAAAAGACACAGCACAAACAAGCACAAAAGCAGAGAAGGAGAACATGTGGATTTCCTTCCCCCATAACAGCAACTTTGGGGAAAGAGCAAACTGTGTATAAATGCATATGTTGAATCTATGGGGCTCCTTTACCATGGAAATCTGCAACATATGGATCAGGTCTGTTTAAAGGTAACAACCCTGCTGTTTATTCTGCTCCACAGACTGTAAGCTCACTTGTCCATTGGCAATTCTGCACGAGGGTGCTTGATCAGACTGCTGCAGACAGAGTAGTGTGCACAGATGCACAGAACTGCACAGTGAGGTATCCGACTGGACTAGGTGGCCAAGCCTCTACACGTGAGCTGGTTAGACCCCACACTTTCCTTCATAGTCCCACTGCACCACTCTGTTCTGATTACAACATGTGATGTCTCCATGGATACACCCAAGAGGGAAACAGGCAAACAAGATGCGAAAGAGTGAACGCAACAGAGGAAGAGAGACAGAGAGTGGTGGGAGGCACGGAGAGACTACAGACACAAGAACGAAGAGCTTAAAGGAGAAATAAAGAAACCATAACAAATAAAGTGATCAGGACAAAGATCGTAAGAAAGGAGAAAGAGAGAAAGAAAGGGGAGAGAGTCTGAGAGTGTGTGTGTGTGTGTGTGTGTGTGTGTAAGAGCGAGATAGAGTGAAAGAGAGAGAGAAGAGGGGGGGTGGTTGATGCAACTGTGCTCCAGATGTTGATGGCATAGCTTCCTCAACCAAAGTTCGATCTGGGTCTTGCCAATACTCTGCTAAATGCACTCATCCACGCATACGTGTGTGTGTGTGTGTGTGTGTGTGTGTGTGTGAGCACGATCACATATGTTTATTGCAGGCGAGGCGGAAGCATGTTGCCTGCCATGTGTGGTGTTTGGAGATGAAAGTGTGTCTGGGGCTCCTCCCCTGTGAGCGCTGACAGTGGGAAGGGCAGAAGGGTCTGGCAGAAGGACGAACTCACCCGCCGACCGACACAGATAAGGGCCACAGTCTGCACCACAGTGCAGTGCCCAGGCTGTGTGAAGACTCCCGTGCAGCATGTCGGAGTGCCGCTGTCCACTGACCCAGCGCTTGCCCACATAAACCTTTTCCATTAATAAAACACCCGGAGTAAAGCCAGTGGGGAGGGGAAGTCACACGCTGCCTTAATTTCTCATATAAGAACCATTTCTTTCTCGCATAGAAGTGCACAGGAATCCCGGAAAGCCTGTTCAATATATCCGTTGCCAAATATGAGAAAAAAAAAATCCCCTCTCCACCTGAGCGATGCGTCTCCTGATTTAAAAAGAGCAGATAGTGAAGATGTGTAGAGGGGAGCTAACCCGTTAGCCCAAGTTCTCTTCCACAGGAGTCCACATGTTTATCGTTCATGCTTGTGGTATGACGATGGATTCTCCATATAAAAGCCAGCCAGATCATGGGCTGCTTCAAACACTGCTCTGCAAAGACAGTTGCTGACAGAATGACAGGGGCAATATTTATTTTGGTCAGGGAGCAAAGCACTTTGTGGGGTAGTTAATCAGAGCAGCCCCCCGACCCCCATACACACATAAGCAATGTAACCATGGCAATAAAGGAAGAAAGATTGTCTGTGAAAGATCAGAAGTGTGAGAGAGAGAGAGAGATGACACTACTGGCAATCAAAGGCTCTCTCCCCTTGGAAGAGTTAGCACCGGCAAACGTTTCCAGAAGCCCCTTGAAATCAGCCCACATAGTGAAACAGGTGAGGACCACAGGGAAGAAGACTGACTGAGCCCAGCTAAGAGCTGAATGGCTAAAGACGCTACCAGGGCTGCTTCCAAGGCATAAGAGTGTAATCGCTTAATAGAACACATCCCAAACATCCCAGCATACTATTTGTAAAGACAGACATCTATTTATCTTGATACCATTCCTGCTCTGATTATAGACATGTCAGTCATTCATGACTCTTGTAAATATGGAAGTAGACCAACAGGCCCCGAGCCATAACTTTCCAAAGTCCTCAGAGTTGGATTGTAAACACAGCAGCCTTGTACTATTCTCTGAGCCAGCTGAGGTAGGTCAGTGGCGAATACTGCTCTCGGCATGCAGGAGCGGACACGGGGTTCTTTTTTTCAGTCTGAATAAGCGCAAACGCTGATTTTCCCGTAACTAGGCACTCTGGTGTGCGCCAGTGGGTAAACCATGAAAGCCCCAATCAGTCGACCGAGGCTTAACCCCAGGATATCAGCAACAAACTTAATCCACTTTCTCTTAGTCTTTCAGATGGAGCTTTTACAATGAGAAAATGACAACCCAATGCATGCAAGACCCCCCCCCCCCCAGCTTCTAAACATAATATCTGCCCGATGTCATTTCAAGCACACCTCATGACCAAATCAAAACAAGGATCAATAACTACTGATGAAGCCCTGCTCAGCGGTGAGCCAGGGGCAGACGTCTGGGCTCACATTCCCCAGGTCCCCACTGTCAAACGAAGGACGGAGAGGGAGCACACATGAGCACACTGGGGCGGTCGGCCCCCACCCACACGGCCAACTAATTAAAGGAAGATTAGTCCACGGGCCCGCCGGTCTCAATGGGATTGGCCGTGGGGCATGGATGATCCGTCCGGCATGGCGGCAGCCAATTAGTGAGCTCGGCCTGCCCTGGGAAAGTGGCACGGCCCACTTCCCTGCTGCCTGTGCCCTTCTGGTCGGGGTCTGCCTGCGCTATTACCCGCGCCTAACTTGGCTTTAGTCGTCCCTGCGTTTCAGGACCGAGGCCAGGGCTCGTCAGGAGCCATCATCCCCGCATCACTTTCTCCAGCGAGAGGCCTCCTGGGCTTCCTCCAACAGGGCCAGGCAGGCGGACAGGAATCAGATAACTAAGCCAGAGCACCAGCTCTCTCTCTCTCCCTCGCGCTCCCTCCCTGCTGAGTGCGTTTGGCCTGGACGAGGAAGCAGCGCTCACCGGGCACAGGGGAGCGTGTGCGGCGCGCGGGAGTCCACCGCTGCTGCCGACGTGTCCAGGCTGCCACGGTGGCGGCCCAGCCGACGCAAAAATTCCCAAAGCGCAATTCGGCGTTTAGGTTGTCCGAGCCGAGCGCAAGCTGGGACAGCGCTCCATATGTGTGACTGGGGAGTGGCGGAGCGTGAGGGATGTTGGCAGGACCCTGAGGCACGCCACTCTCCCCCGACCATAAACGCCGAGCGTACTTCATTGGGCCGTGTTTACATGCAAACAGCCCCCGCGTCTTCCTCTGAGCAGGACTTGTCCTGCTTCTCACACCATAACAGATTAAAAGCAATCGCTCCTCTATGGGCATCACTTCACCGCAGTCTCCCATATGGCTCGCAGGCTGGAGAGTGTGAGGATTATTCCCCAGCTCCAGACCTGCCACGCCGGAGCGAACAGCACCTCTCTGTGCCCTAGACGCCCTCCACGCATAAACCTGTCACCTCACACTCCTGCTCACTGACCTAGAAATCGATAAGAAAGACTGCAGATCCAGCCTGGTCACGTTGGAAAAGCGCAGTTCTAAGCAGCATGTGCACGATGCCGTCGGATCAGGAAATGTTTACAGGGTGTGTAGAGTGTTTACTTTTCAATGGCTGTCAATTTCTTATGTCAAAAAGCAAAGCCAGAGCAACGTAATGCCAGGTCAGAGGAGCAGTCTAGATGCAGCACACAGGATGTAGTAGGAGCACACAGGAAACGGTCTTATAGCTCAAGTAGAAAAGCAAATTTTCCAAGAGCAGAAGGCGGCTGGGAGAAAGGCACATGTTTCTCCTGTTACAGCAATGGGAAATCAATGGCACCACAGCAGGCCTTTTAGTACATGGCAGAGGTACTGAACCCAAGGGCTAAACTAAGCCATTAGTTGTAGAACCCAGTGTCACCCTCTCCCCCGCCCTGCGTATCACATCACAGCCTGCATGTCTAACTCATCCCCAAAAGAGTTTCTTTTTTATCCACAGAGCTCAATATTACTCACACTAGCACAATTATGTCTGTTTTCATCACACTACGGTCTGGGAACGTAGCTGCACTGCTGCCACTGGAGAGAGTGTCCTGCAGCCGGGGCTTGCGAGACAGATGCGGGGGGGCAATTTGGAGCAGCGGGGTAAACCGCCACAGGGCAGTCACGGAGCATGTGCAGAGGATGCAGCCCTGCAAACATGAGAAAACATGAGTGCTGACAGGCATCCTCTTCCTCTCCTCTTCCTCTCCTCTTCCTCTCCTCTCCTGCACGCCTGGCCAGGCAGGGTTCTGACGGCGGGACGGAGGGAGGTGCGGAACAGAGCTCGGCAGACGGTGATTTTCGCTGAGCATTCGAGCAGCTATTAATAAACAGTGTTTATGGGCCGTGCAGCCGCCCCCCCCCCCCAGGGGAGTCCCACCACACGCTCAGAACGAGGCGGACATGCCTGCGGGGAGGCGTCGGCCCGGCAACCGCCTCCCAAACTCCAGCGCCGAGCAGCCAAGCAGCACTGGCTCTTTCTACGCCTGCCGGCTCCTGGGGGATCGGATGTCTACATATCCTTCACCGTCCCCAGGGCACTGTGCTGTCGCTGCTCTCCACCCGATTTTCTCCAGTCCCCCGCGAGTGTGGCAGGTTGTCACTAAGGTCAGCTCAAGGCTGCAGATTTGTGAAATAAGGTGCAGATGTTATTTAAGGTGAGAGTAATACAAGCTGGATGATCAGATAAACAATGCCAGAAATAGTGGACCTTCAGAATTCTTTTTTTCCTTACCGCATTTTTTCTCTCCCTCTCTAATTTCCTGTACCCACTTAATCCATAACTATGTACAAGATCTGCTGTTACGTAAGTCAATACATACAGATTGCAGGCTGGTGTCTAGTGTCTGCTTTTAGGCATATTATGGTACAAGGGATCTTATTGCAGAACATGCACCCTCAGTCTCTTTATTCTGCACGAGTGTAGCATCATCTCCTTGACAACATGGCTCACATTCACATGCCTGTGTTACACTGTGGCCATAATCCTATTTATGTCACTATGTGGAATTTGTTTTACATTGAAGTGGTCGTGTAAGGTAGGGCTGAGACACGTATTCACAAAAGCCCCTGGAATCAAGTGTAACTGAGGACGTCCACTGGGAGGACAGTTACGCTGGCTCTGGACAAGGTTCCAGACATGCTCAGAGCGCACGGCACCTCACCGACGGGCTCCGGCCATGTCCTGGTGCTAGTCGCCATTTTTACGAACTGCATATTATTGCTTTCGGGGCATCACTGGCAGTGTAGCAGTTCTATTGCTTGGAACCACACTGTGCCATCACCGATTACCACAAACGGTTCTCATTTCTCCTCTTCCTATTACACTATACATTACAGCATCAGTTCTGTTGTCGTGGCAATGGTTTCCATTTTAAGGGCATGCAAAAACATAATGAAAATGATAGCGACCATGTTGTTCTTGGAGCTGTGCCAAGATGGCATTCACCCAGGGGGACGAACTTCACTCTTCCAAGTTGGGGTTGGACACTGGTCACACCACCCAACATAACTCATCATAGGAACAGGTTTATATCACCAATGAAACACTAGATTTGCTACACGAGGAATGGTAATAAATTGATATTCAATATGCAAAACATCCTTATCTTGAACATTTTGAACTACAATATTTTAAACAAAGATTTTCACATTAGAACAGTTCACATCTGTTCACAGTCAGATCAGCAACATGACACTGCTGTGACTGGAATCTTTATTAAGATCAGTTTCATTAGCTTTTATCTATTGTTCTTTTGGGATCTCAGCAGAAAGGAACCTGCAGCCTTGACTAAAATAAGCCAGAAATAAAGCAACAGTGTGCCATTACACGAGCCGTGTGCATATACCTGCAGTACAGGTGCCAGTTATCAACAGGTGGAATAAATGTGGAATAAAGGTAAAATGTCCATATCTCAGATCATGAGAGTTCCTCATGTCACAAGCCTGCACACTTCTGTCACTGGCTGTTACAAATTCCTTGTTACCTAACCGCAGTCATGACTATAAATTGTTTTGAAACATCTAGCATTCAATGAACTCACATCACACTGTTGAAAAATGAAATCCGTCTTCCACACCCACCCAAGACCTACGCCCATGCATACGCCCAGTGGACACGGAGTCCAGATCTGGGATTGCCAAAGGGGGGTATTCAGCGCAGTGCGTGCAGATTTATAGTCTCATTCTGGCTCACCAGCAGGGAGGATCTTTAGACTGAGCTCACAGTAGCTACTGAGGAATTGGCTCAACAATGGATCCCAGTAAAACTTTAACAATGGACCCAAATCACTGACCCCATATTACATAACTGACGCCAGTAATGGTGCGTCACAATGGCAGCTTTTAATTAAAGACGACTATGAAGTTGTAACCTTTAGAGAAAGCAAGTGAACGAAGGCGATACTGCTTGGAGATGAGCCATCATGGGGTGTCGAGGAGAGACGTGCCAGGTAATCATCTGCTCCGATGCTGCGTGTTTTTTCTCTCGCGCGGCTGCTGAGAAGCGGAGGAGCCCCGTGAAGAACCTCGGACTCGTGCTGATATGAGGCTCCTCAGAACAGCTCACGGCTCTCCCGTGCAAAGACGCACTTTTGGCACCATTTCGCGTTGGGTTATTTGCAGAAATGCATTTTAGAATGTTTATCGTGGTGTGTGGCACACAGTTGTATGGACACAAAAAAAAAAAACCCTGACTTTTAACTGACTTTTTAGGGCCTTTGGTTCAGAGTAATTTTTCAGACAAGTGGGACCGTGGGAGGAAATAGCTGAATAAATACTGATATTCGAGCCACAGGTTAGTCCACAGAGTTCCACTGCTGGGCTTCCGGACTGCTGACGCCTAACTACCTAAAGCAGAAGTCAAAAACACATTCAGAGCTCTGAAAGTGGATGGGTTTTTAAACGCAATGTTATCCTAAGCTGACCTGAAACTGAAATTACATGTGCATTTAATATGACAGTGTTAGAATTCAAAGACCTCAAAAGGTATAAATGTATTAAGGTGAGCAGGATTACAAATAGTGAAAAAAAAGCAAGTTAATAATTACTACAGCTCATGCTAATTCCCCACTGAATAAAGCGCTTATTTCCATTAGTACGTTTGGCCCTTCTGTCTAAAACTAAACACTTTATGAAAAACTTTACCTTGGCTGTGTTTAAAGTCTAAATATTTTCCCCCCGATTGCTGATGTCTTTTAATGGTGAAACTACATGCAGCACATACCGCAAATAAGTCTCGAATAGAAGGGAGGAAACCTGCACTTCATACACACAGCAATTCCACCGTGAAGTGAGCGGAGAAGGCGAGAGAAAATATTCCCTGCCGCAGCCTAACAGGCCTGGCTAACACCAGCATGGAAAAACTCAATGTCATGCACAAAAATATACCACTGGGCACCTGCAATCCAAACAGAGGGACTGAGGTCAGAGCAGCGGGCCAGTGAAGTACAGTCCTGGTGAGGCAGGTTAGTCCTGCTGTGATTGGCCAAACAGCTGAGTGGTCCTGCTCTGATTGGCCAAACAGCTGCGGTGCCCCGCAGGTCTCGACGGTTAACGAAGGCCATCAATAGGCCTCCCACAGGGTGGGAAAACTACAGCTAGTGCTTCTGTGTGGACCTTTAACGGACGTAACACCATGTTCAACCACACGCACACACACACACACACACACACACACATGCACACTGAGCATCTTACCTCTCCTGCAGTGTCGCATGGGCATTTTACATCTTCTGGACTCGGCGATGGTCGGGCACGGTATCGTGTCCTTCGGGGGTTTCTTCACAATGTGCCTGGTGCGGGTCTCCAGTCCCCACTTGAAGCCGCAGGTTTTGTTTCTCCTGGTGCACGTGCCCCATTCGCTCCACTGGCCCACCTCACAGCCCTCTGCCAGCAGAGGAGCGCCATCGTTTAGGGGGGGTGTTGGAACGCAAGCGCACACCATTACAGCAACGCCAGCCTCGCCGCGCCGCCACGCTCTCCGAGAGACTCACCTCCGCACTCCATGCTGTCATCCAGGGGGGCGAAGCCCTCAGGACACTTCTCAAAGCATCGGGTCTTGTGCAAGTAAAAGCCAGCCTTGCACTTGGTGCAGTGTTCTTTGCTGAAGCAGGTCTCACAGTTCTCTATCCTGCACCCTGCAGAAGGACACGAGGGAATGAGAGAGAGACAAACCAAAAAAAGCCCCCGCTGGTGAGTGGTGAGCGTACGGATCACTGTGTCCTCATCTGGAGCTGATCTAGGCAAAGAGAGGGACTGTGAAAAGATTATGGTTAACAAAAAAATGAGTTTGATGCCTGCGAATGTCCCTCCAGGGCAGTTGGGAAACTGCTTGCTTCCCCTGACAGATGTTTTTTGCTGGGGAGTGTGGGCGTGAATGCGGCTGGGTTTGTGTGTGCAGACCTCCACTGCTAGGGGGTATAAGGGATTACCTCACCATGACCCCTTTAAGAAGGGGGGTGGGGGGTACTGCCAGCACTTCAACATTTGATTTAATACAAGATCAATTTCCATGTCTGATGTGTTGTTTTTATAATAGGCAAACTTTCACAACCAAACATTGAAGAGTCCAGGACGCTCTGTTTCACGTCCGATCCTCCGTGTCATGCTCATATGGAGCTGGAGCCCTTTCTCTGGAACGTGAGGTGAGGTGCACGTGTTTTGGGGAGCCCTCCGTCCAAGGCTGGCCGACGCATCTGGTGCACTCCACACTTCCTCCCACGCCCCACCCCGCCACGGCCTATCACATGCCCCACTGCACCAGGCTCAAGGTCTGCAAATAGCATGTCAGACAGAGCCAAATTACACGAGCCACACCCACAGGGCGACGCACTGAGCTCCATGATTAAAAGGAGTCCCCTAGAGCTGTCTAATTTATGACGCTCCTCCTAATTTATGACGCTGCTCCGATCGTCTGATAGGCTTTGAGTGTCAGATTACAGCCGTGGCAGGCCTGCTCTCCGCCACTGGATTAGCCTGCTTTCCCATCTCTGTGGCATCCACTCTCATTTTCTTGACCTATAAGCTTGTCCCGCTGTTTGACAAGCTTAGAGGCCAAGATTCTGTTACTCTAAAAGAGAAGAAGACATTTGTATCTTTGTTGCTCCGTGGGTGTGATCCTATCAGCATCGTGCTAAAATGAATCAGGTTAAGTGTCATTTCAAACCCTCTTTAATAAAGCGGCCTGGCCAAGTGTAGATGCACTTTCACTTCTCACGTTGAACTCTGGTGCTGTCATCCAGCAGGCTTCCTGGTCTCTTACCCTCTCTAAAACAAACTCACAACACATTTACTCTCCCTCTCTCTCTCTCTCTATCACACCTACGCACCTTTCTTGACACTCATCTCAGCAACAATCCTTACCACCACCTATATCTCTGCAATCTCACCATTACACAACTCCATCTGTGGAGCAATGGACCAATAAACAATAAGCAACCTGTGGGCGGCAGTGCCAGAATCACAGGGGAGCTGAATGGAGGAAGACAAAAGCTCAGAGAAGATGAGGCTTTTCAGAAAACAACACACCTCGCATGTTCCTGTGACAGATGATGTACAAGGCAGGCCTAACAATCCTGGAATACCTCACGCCTTCACTACGAGCTATGAATGCAGGGCACGCAGTCAGAGTAAACAGATCCTCCCCTCAGATCTCTGTCTCCAACGCAGCGCCTTCACACCGTCCCAGCAGCCACACCACAACAGCGCAGCGCTGTTTCGTAAACATGCGCCTCAGCTGGTCAGGTTACGCTGCGCTGTAGGGATCTTGGCGTGAAGGGAACAGGCCACACAGGCTGATGTGGTGTGCCTTTGTTCCCTGCGTAATGAGAGCTCCGAGCTGTCTGACGTCCCTACACGTCCAGCGCACGGTGGTGGCTAACAGCTAATAAATCAGTGCTGTCCATTAAACACCAACCATGGGGGAGCCTGTCAAAACCTGAAAATCTGCTACTCGAAAAGAAAAAAAAAAAGACACGTAAAAAAATCAAAGCACAATCCGACACACACCTTTTGTCGGGAACAAAGAGTCGTTAGTCGACAACTGCCTACATGCTGGAAAACATAACTAAAATCATTCAATGATAATATTTACCTGTTTACTTTGAGTCAATTAAACAATATTTGCAGTTAAAGCAAAATGGGCTTTCAAACTGAGATGTACCATAAATCTGGAAACTGTCAACAGCAATAGCAGTGGCAGAAACACCCCCAGCCACTTTATCACTGCAATGAAAACAAAGTCATTTGCAATGCTGTCATAGTAGCCAATGTTAGATATCCTCTAACTGATAACTCCATTTATTCAATCAGAGAAGATATTTGCCTTAATCCATCAGATCATCTGCAGGAACACAGAAATCCATACTAATGGTTCAGAAGAACATATATGGAAATATGAGCATTTACACAGCCTGATTTGGAACTGTTTCAACGATGTGTTGCAATTTTTCTGCGTAGACCATTACTGTGCAATGATGAGCTGGTTTGAGTCAGACATGCAGCCTGTTAAGAAAAAATTGTTGGCTGAGTTGGAAAGTCCTGACTACAAGGTCCTGTTGCATGCGGGCACACTGAGGATGGGTTTAAGGATCCTAGAGAAGGAACACCATCTGAGGCTCACGGGACGTGTCGTAGTCAGGCAGACGCCTTGGAGAAGGTCGTCTTTCTGCAGGATTAACCTCTGTGCCACCTTTAAAGCCCAGTCTAGGTGCCTTCAGCAGACTAATGAGAAATAATGAGGTCATCCGATCTAGCACAGACACATGGAAATCCGATGGAGGTCCAGTACAGCCAATTTGCCGCTGCTTAAAGAGCTTTATCTTCCAGTCTGATCTTCAGCAGAATTAGGAGGACAGACACAGCAGGTGTGTGAAATCATGCGGCCCTCCTCCCTGCCGCATACGTATAATGCTGCTCCACTCTGATGCTTTATCTTTGTGGTACATGGGTTTGTGTAGGACGCATGCCAAGTGTACGCTCTGAAAGGCTGGAATCAAAATCCCTCTGCTGGTCTAGATAGCACATGCTTCGTTTTTCATCATGCATTTATGCACACACAAACACACCAGCACGAATGATCTTGCGTCATTCGAGCTCAAGTTCTCACAGTGGAGCTAACCGACACACAGAGACTTCATGCTGGACGCTTGTAAAGAAAAATAAAAGAATGACACAAAAGCTGAAGTTTAGATGCGAGTCACACGAAGCTCTCAGCAGACCTCTGGTGCAGAAGGCACGTCTGTGCTGAAACCAGCATGCACCATGCCAGGCTGGGTGGGGGAGGGGTGGGGTGTGCAGTCACATTTTTCCATCTTCTCTTCCGCAGGCCCAGCTGAGACAGCCAGGCTCCTCTGACCTGCTTTTCTCAGCAGACGCTGCTGAGTGTCACATGACAGCATATGGCTGCATATGACTGCGGCGTGCTGCTCTCACCCAGCCTCTGAGGGCTCCTCAGGATCTCTCGCAGGGACGCTGGGCACGGTCCCTGTGGACTACAGCTTTGCAAAGGCGTGTTGGGCGTCCCTGTAATCACCAGGACAGGGGAAAAAAAAAAAACATTTGGGAATGCCAAGACGCGCACGTCCAGCCAAGACGGGGGGAAATGAGCAGGCTGGATATGCTCGCCGAGCCACAGATGTGCACCACAGCCGTTCAGCACAGCTTCTGCACAGAAGTGCTGATGGATTGGGTACAGGGGCAGTGTCTGACACCATGGTCTCTGCATACACAGTGGCCAAACGCAAGCTTCATTGTGAACAGAACAGCCCATTCATAACCCAAGAGGTGTATTGCTCTGGCATTTTGTGAGACTATCACAGATTCCTTTTGGGTACCTACAGTAGCTTCTGGGCACTGGGCATTTTTTGTGACTTGGTTCCAGTTCTGCAGTATTCCCCAAATGTCCCTTAGAAGTGCCAAGGCTTACAGTACAAATGTAAAAGACAGACATGTCTGTAATCCCCATTAAAACGGTGACAAAATGGCAAGAACTACAAGCATGGCATTTATTAAAAGATTTTACCAGAGGTGTGGATACAAGTCACCTGGACCTGGACTTAAGTCATGAATTTCATGACCTGTGACTCAGCGTGACAATATCATAAAAGATTTGCAACATTACATTGACTTCATCAACCCAGTGAACTCGGGACTTGGACATGAGCTTCTAGACTCAAAAAGACTTGAGACCCCTTACCAATCCATTTTGAACATAATTGAAAATAACATTGTCACATAATTGAGACGTTGACAATGTTTTCTTGGTACTTGCTGTAACTCGAGCATACTGAACTATTCTGCTGTTTCTACATCTCTCATAGCAACCAAAGAAATTCTGCAGCCTATAAGGGATATAGTGAACATTCAAGATACATTCAGCATAAGTTTAAAAAATGCTGGTTGTACAATGTTCAATTTGCTGGTTGTTCAATGTTCAAGGTAGACATGCTAGCTAGAAAGCTGATAACTACACACACCAACAACAGATTTATAGAACTGTGAGAGCAGATAACCTCTGATATTGATAAGAATAAAAGTAAATAGTAAACAATGAATGAGGGTGAGAGTAAATCGATAATAATAATTCTCTGCCCAAACACCATGTATGACAAATCTGCTCTGCTCCTGGCAAAAGCTATCACAGGCAGATTGTGTGGTTTTCATGTGGAATTTTGGTGGAATCTGCTCAGCTATGTGAACTAGTCCTTAAGGTTTGGGCAGGCTTGAAACATGCTGTCACAAGAAAATCATGAAGACTAAGGCATTGTGAACAGCAACAGCAGCGAGCAAAAGATGACTGAAGAACAGTACATCTCTGCTTCTACACATTATATGTTTACCTAGAAATGAATAAGCTAACTAAAAATAGCGAGCTAACAATGAAAGATCATTGGTAATGTGAAGGGGTCTCTCCCAACACTCGTTTGTATCTGCTAATGTGAAGGGGTCTCTCCCAACACTCGTTTGTATCTGCTAATGTGAAGGGGTCTCTCCCAACACTCCATTAATAAATGCTAATGTGAAGGGGTCTCTCCCAACACTCTGTTTGTATCTGCTAATGTGAAGGGGTCTCTCCCAACACTCGTTTGTATCTGCTAATGTGAAGGGGTCTCTCCCAATGCTTCGTTTACACTGTTGATTGATTTTTTTTGTGTCTAGCTGCTCTTGCCATAAGAATTGTTTCAGTAGTTATTTTTAAGATCGGTTATACTGATCGAATTTCATATGCATTTTCATTTTTTGTATTTTAGACAAAATGGTATTTATTTTGTCTCAAATGTATTAGACAAAAAGTTTTACGTCATGAATTATGTCAGTTTAATAGTATATCAACTACTTCGTCAGTGTCAAATATCGAAAAAGCATTAAATCCAGCAACTTGACTGGGACTTTGAGATGTGATTTGAGGTTTGCCTGCCTTTACACAAGCTTGCCTGCCTTTACACAAGCTTGCCTGCCTTTACACGAGCTTGCCTGCCTTTACACAAGCTTGCCTGCCTTTACACACACGAGCTTGCCTGCCTTTACACGAGCTTGCCTGCCTTTACACGAGCTTGCCTGCCTTTACACAAGCTTGCCTGCCTTTACACGAGCTTGCCTGCCTTTACACGAGCTTGCCTGCCTTTACACGAGCTTGCCTGCCTTTACACGAGCTTGCCTGCCTTTACACAAGCTTGCCTGCCTTTACACACGAGTGTCAGGACTTGAGACTTACTCATTACTTGCAACTTAGTAACTAACAGTGACAGGATATTCCAGGTTACTGCCAATCAAAATCTTCCCTCAGAAAACTTCCCATGCTGTTAAGCAAAACAGACTTCACTGAGTCACACAATATATGGAGACAGCGTGTTGCATAAGTTTTAACATACATTTTTTGCTTATCTTTTGAAATATCTGGATGGGCTTACTTTGCACCTAGTAACACCCTGTAACACCCAGTAAATGACCAAGCAGATGCCTGGTAAAATCAATTTGTTATTCTGAAGGAGCAAACCCTACTGTCCTCCTCTCTGGGATTAAGATCTACTGCTGTCCTCCTGGGCTGTTTTGAATAACTTGCAGCCAGAACTGAATGTTATGAACACGAGCTGATGTTAAGAATGATTACATTATCCAACGCCCTCCTCCCTGTGTGTCTCTCCTTCCCAGGGCAGCCCTGCACCCAGAAAGATGAATGAGATGAACTAGATGGATTAGCCGATAAGTGTCTTGATGACAGCTGTTAAAACTATTGCTGGTATCAGACTCTCCATTTACCACCGTGAGGATCTGAACCTCATTACAGCCTCAGCGATGTGAGTGAGCGCGTGTGGAGGGAGGAGGGGCAGTGTGTGTTAAAACATGGTTAAAACAGGGAGGAAGACACTTGAGAGGACAGGGAGCAAAAAGGGAGGTTTGGAGATCAATGAAAGCAAGACCTTCTGCCTGACTACACAGAAACTGAGCGGAGCAGCTCGGACTCTTCCTCCCTCCCTCTGTGCCTCTCCTGGTGTTCATCTCTCCCGTCTACCTCACCATCTCTGTTAGCTTCAGTGAGGATGACTACCTTGCTCCTCACTACCTTGATGACTACCTCGCTGTGCGAAGAGGGCTTTTCTGTGACAGAATGAACACCCGCCTGGCGCTGAGGTTGACGAAGAGGTGCTTTGAGGTTGACGTGAACGCTGGTGCCGGGTGCAGAATGAACACCCGCCTGGCGTGTGTGAGGTTGACGTGAACGCTGGTGCCGGGTGCCTGGCGTGTGTGCCGGGTGAGGTTGACGTGAACGCTGGTGCCGGGTGCCTGGCGTGTGTGAGGTTGACGTGAACGCTGGTGCCGGGTGCCTGGAGTGTGTGAGGTGGAGATGAACGCTGGTGCCGGGTGCCTGGCGTGTGTGAGGTGGACGTGAACGCTGGTGCCGGGTGCCTGGCGTGTGTGAGGTGGACGTGAACGCTGGTGCCGGGTGCCTGGAGTGTGTGAGGTGGAGATGAACGCTGGTGCCGGGTGCCTGGAGTGTGAGGTGGAGATGAACGCTGGTGCCGGGTGCCTGGCGTGTGTGAGGTGGAGATGAACGCTGGTGCCGGGTGCCTGGCGTGTGGGAGGTGAAGAGGTGGGGTGCCTGGCGTGTGAACGCTGGTGCCGGGTGCCTGGGTGTGTGAGGGTGGACGTGAACGCTGGTGCCGGGTGCCTGGCGTGTGAGGTGGACGTGAACGCTGGTGCCGGGTGCCTGGCGTGTGTGAGGTGGACGTGAACGCTGGTGCCGGGTGCCTGGCGTGTGTGAGGTGGACGTGAACGCTGGTGCCGGGTGCCTGGCGTGTGTGAGGTGGAGATGAACGCTGGTGCCGGGTGCCTGGCGTGTGTGAGGTGGGAGATGAACGCTGGTGCCGGGTGCCTGGAGTGTGTGAGGTGGAGATGAACGCTGGTGCCGGGTGCCTGGAGTGTGTGAGGTGGAGATGAACGCTGGTGCCGGGTGCCTGGCGTGTGTGAGGTGGAGGTGAACGCTGGTGCCGGGTGCCTGGCGTGTGTGAGGTGGAGGTGAACGCTGGTGCCGGGTGCCTGGCGTGTGTGAGGTGGACGTGAACGCTGGTGCCGGGTGCCTGGCGTGTGTGAGGTGGAGGTGAACGCTGGTGCCGGGTGCCTGGAGTGTGTGAGGTGGAGGTGAACGCTGGTGCCGGGTGCCTGGCGTGTGTGAGGGGAGGTGAACGCTGGTGCCGGGTGCCTGGCGTGTGAGCGCTGGTGCCGGGTGCCTGGCGTGTGTGAGGGTGGGGTGCCTGTGAACGCTGGTGCCGGGTGCCTGGCGTGTGTGAGGTGGACGTGAACGCTGGTGCCGGGTGCCTGGCGTGTGTGAGGTGGACGTGAACGCTGGTGCCGGGTGCCTGGCGTGTGTGAGGTGGACGTGAACGCTGGTGCCGGGTGCCTGGCGTGTGTGAGGTGGACGTGAACGCTGGTGCCGGGTGCCTGGCGTGTGTGAGGTGGAGGTGAACGCTGGTGCCGGGTGCCTGGAGTGTGTGAGGTGGACGTGAACGCTGGTGCCGGGTGCCTGGCGTGTGTGAGGTGGAGGTGAACGATGGTGCCGGGTGCCTGGAGTGTGTGAGGTGGACGTGAACGCTGGTGCCGGGTGCCTGGAGTGTGTGAGGTGGAGGTGAACGATGGTGCCGGGTGCCTGGAGTGTGTGAGGTGGAGATGAACGATGGTGCCGGGTGCCTGGAGTGTGTGAGGTGGAGATGAACGATGGTGCCGGGTGCCTGGCGTGTGTGAGGTGGAGGTGAACGCTGGTGCCGGGTGCCTGGCGTGTGTGAGGTGGAGGTGAACGCTGGTGCCGGGTGCCTGGCGTGTGTGAGGTGGGCGTGAACGCTGGTGCCGGGTGCCTGGAGTGTGTGAGGTGGACGTGAACGCTGGTGCCGGGTGCCTGGCGTGTGTGAGGGTGGACGTGAACGCTGGTGCCGGGTGCCTGGAGTGTGTGAGGTGGACGTGAACGCTGGTGCCGGGTGCCTTGCCATGTCAACCTGCTGCTATTTTCCTCTGCAAGGCATTTTTAAGTGAGATAAGATCACACAGACACACTTAAGTGTAATAATAAGCAGCTGCTTTTTAAATGAAGTCAGGGTGTGTAGAGTTTGTTTTGTTGGTTGTATTTTTTCTTTTTGAAAATCTGACCAAGTCAGCATAACACAACACTGTAGGGTGCTGGATACCCGGAGCCACTTCAGGAGTAGACGAATGAGGACTGTGTTTTGAAATGGTTGATGTATGTCACTCCTTAAATCACTTCCAGTATGTCAGCGATTAGCTTTAATGTTTGCCCTGATAAAACATCCCGTTATGGCTGACAGACATGAACAGCTTAGCTAGGATGACAGGAGGAATGTAACTTTGGGAGGAGGGTCAAATGCGAAGATGGATTATGAAGTCATGACTGAAATTGTGATCACATCAAAGTGGACTTGGTGCCGAGATCTGATGCTACGTGACAATGTGAGGTTTTGTTCTGGGAGAAACTCCCCTCAAAAGGAACCCAGATTAACTTGCCGCACTTCAGTTTTGCTTAAAATCAAAACTCACAGAGGAAGTGGATGGGGGTTGAGGATCCAGGCAAAGCAGAATTGCAATCTGTCAGAAAACAGAAGAGTTTCATGCCTTTCTCCACATGCTCTTTCATTGTGGTGGCTGTTCACGTGTGGAAGAGGTTATTCCACAATGTGAGCAGCCTCGGTTTACACCACAAGCTTAGAAGCAGAAGGTTATCTTACGAAGCCCATGTATATTCAGCGGTCAGTAAAACTGGAAGTACACCTTGCACTAGGGTAGGGACTTTTTTAGCAAGAGCAAGCACAGGACATGTGGGTTCTTGGTCCTGACGCATGGGGAGCCTGTTTTAGTCACATCTTTACCTCACAAAACCAAATGGGTTCAAGTTCTTCTCTGTTTTCACAATCCTTGCCAACACCTGAAGCTTTTCTAAAAAATCCTGCAATTATGTCTGATATAACCACAGAATGTAAAATGCAAAAAAAGTGAACCTAGTTTGCTTTGACCAGTTTGACAAATAGTGAGCTAAGAGATTTTATAGTGATTGCATCAGTTGGACTCCACAACAAAATTCACAGCTGGGAGGAGACAGGAAGTTTAAAATGGTAGTTATTTAGTTTTAATGAATCATATAACCATCCAGGCATGACTAAATATTATTGGATACTGGAAACAGCACTGTCACTCAGTTGCTTCCAGTGGAATGTGGAACCAATCAGATTGCACTCCACTTGATTCCATAGTGAACAACATTAGATCCAGATGTCCATACAGATCTTATGATGGCTGGACATGAAACTAAAATCAAACTAGGCTTCCCGTTTTTTTGTTCAGTGCACAAACAGACAGGCCGCTCGCCCAAACGCGAGGGTTCGTCTGCTCAGATGTGTGAGAGCCTTTTGATTTGGATCATTTATAAGTCACACTTTCCAGAGTTCACAACATGTCAGCCAAGCGGCAACGCTGCTCACTTAGCCCGACGACTGCAAAAAATCGTCCATCTCACGCCCAGCTGAACTGGCAGGACTTTAGACATCATTCATGCAGCTGTGTCTAAAAATAAAAAACAAATCCCTGCGTGTGCATACGTGTGGGTGTGTTCTCGAGTGTCCTGGAGCCGTGCGCACGCGGTGTGTGGAGGGTGCGCACGCGGTGTGTGGAGGGTGCGCACGCGGTGTGTGGAGGGGAGCGGATCGTACTTGAGCACATGTTGATCTCTGGGCCGCGGGTGCCGTAGTAGCCCGCAGGGCAGACGTGGAGGCACTCGCCGTACTGCCTCATCCTCTCCCGCCGCAGGAAGAGGAACAGCTTGGGCTGGCATGTCATACACCCGTTGTCCTTCGAACACACCGAGCAGCCTTTGCAGATTGGGTAAACATAGCTAGCTGAAACACAAGAGAAAACACATCCTGGTTATATGGGATGGCGTGGACACGCTTGCAGGCTCATTCGTCTGAACAATACAGAAAGCAGAGCTATCAGTTAGGCCTGTTGGTCTGGTGCTGTAGGTTGTAGAATTACAAGACATGTTTAAAAGGCACGATGCAGCATTGAATAGCTAAAATTCTCCAGGGTTAGATCCAATGCCTCATAAAAGCAATTCAGTGAATCAAGAAATAGTCATTAATGTAAAACTTTGGCCACCTCTCCTACATTTCCAGAAAAGAATCAATTTTGCATGTGAACAGAACACTGATTTGATTCAAGGCTCAACTCCTGAGCGTAGCGTTGAGACAACCCCTGGAAGCCCAAAACCACAGTGACTACGAGAAGGATCGTGTTGCTGGTGGGAGACAAAGGAGCCAGTAACAACCAGACTGTTCCACAGTGCACGTCTCCTAATGTAAACTCCTTAGTGTCCAGTTTACAGGAAAATGTCCTTGGGCGCACACAATCACTGCAAACGAGAGACACAGCTATCGATTGGAGCCAAGTTTTAAATATTACATGCCAAGAGGGTAACATGCCTAACTGGATGACCTACCACAAAGCTTTATAAAATATCATGCTAGGAACTGTGGGAGAAATAATAGAACAGGGTACTGTACTGCCTTGTATATATTTAACCTCCTTTTAAAGATAGTCTTAAAAATGTAGAATACGTTTTCATTAAGAAGTAAGATTACAGCCATCAAGGGAGGGACATTTGCTATGGAGAGAAGCTAGTTCGTAATCAAACTCAATACAATAAACTTGAATTTATTATCTTAGACTGGAGAAATGGGAATATATGAAAGCCTGCTCACAGATAAATATTCGACATACGAGTCTTCCCAGAGAGCTTTTATCGAATCTTTGTGGAGTCGAAGGTCGTTTCCATGAGAGTGGTAGTGCCACCGGGGGAGTGATCTTTCTGGGGAAGCCACTGTTCAGTGTGTACACAGCTCTCCACCTCTTATCCTTCTTCTCAATCTCCACCCCCCACCAGACCTTCTTCATCATCTAGAAACTAAACTTGCCTAAACCAAACTGAACAAAACCAAACTAAAATAACATACATTCTGAAAAAAACAATACAGCGGGAGTTAATCTAACAGTAACCAATGCTATCAAGCTATCAACATGCCCTGTGAGTCTTTCCAGACATGCAATGTATACACATGTATACACTGTGCTGGATATATTGTTGTCCAAAGTAAATAGTGCATCTCATTCAGTCATTACATATTTTATTAGAACAAAAACAGTGTTTGAGTGGCTGCCTCCAGGAAATGTAACCCTAAGCAAATATCAAAGGCAGCTCAGTCTCTCCAGCAGAGCTGACACTGACACCAGAGGAGATTAAAACTGCTGCTTTTACACAAGGTAATTGGTATGGCAGTGATAACAAAGAAGGATATATAAAATTTCTGTTTATCTGTTTCATGTTCTAGACTCTCAACATGCGATGAGGAAACAAAACGGGACACATTTTTACCCAACCGCAACGTGCATATACGCAGACATGTGGTATACACTTTGGATATGTTTATAGCAACCTGACGTTCACAGCACATTGGCAAGCTTTCCTTTCCCCAACCTAAACTCTTTAGACCTGATTGCTATCGTATCATGGAGGACTGAGGAGGCCAGATCCAGCATGGAGCTGTGGGAAATGCAGGCAGCTTCTGGGACACGTCTTCAGCTGACTAGCCGGTGGGTGCTACCGCTCTTCTTTCCTCCTAATGTGCATATTTTACATTCATCCAGCCACTAGCCCAGTCATCCATTTCAACAAAGTATTTAATAATCAGCGTGAGTTCGAGCAAAGCTGCCATTAAGTCTAATTGCTTCACGTACTTGGGCTGCTGCTGGCACAACCTGCTCCTACTGGACCTGCGCGCTGTGGGCGTTCGCTGTGTTCGCTGCTCGTCGCGCAACACGTAGCCTCGCGCTGGCCACACGTGCCGGAGCAAGCTCGCCCTCCCCATCCGTGGCCAAGAGTGACGGAAAACTGGAAGGCGAAGGCCTGGCCGATGGCTGCCTTAGCTCTCGCCGCGGTGAGAGTTTTGAGGGAGGATCCGTCTGAGGAGGCCTTTCGCTGCTCGAACCACAGGCATGCCAAACAGGAGGCTCAGACCCAGCGTGTCTCGGGCGGCGGTGTCCAACTGCTGTCGTAGATGACCCAGGGCTTCCACATTTTATGGAAATCTTAACCGCCAACTGATTTATACCTGCGGCTATAACAGCTATGACTGGAGTCGTCGTTGTCCCCGCCCGCCCCCCGAATTTTCATTAGTTGCTCTAGGGGATCAAATTCAAGGTCTAAACCAGAAAGTATGACCGTATTCCAATATCACTGTGGAAGAGGAGGTACAAATGTCTAGGAGAGGACAGGAACAGAGGCACATGAATCAGTAGCACCTACTTCATACTCAACACTCAACTCATCTTAATGTTGAACCTGCGATGAATAGTGCGCTCAGACTGATTGTGAATCAACCCTTGATGGATAAAGTCTGTGTCTCACTCCTCAGCCTCTACTGTTCTTCCACACTGCTTCCAAGAGGAACTGGGCAAACCAGTCTGCTTTCTTATGTAAAGAGCTGCCTGGCGCACCTAGCAGTTGAAGAGCACTAGTCTCTGAGAAGTCCAAGCTCACTGTGAATTACAGCAGATAAACCAAATGTGGCTGTAAAGAGTGAGTTTAGTTCCAAGAATTGTGGCACTATGTTATTTCTTATTCCACACCTGCACTGAAATGTAGAGAGTGACTTATGCTGTGGAATTCCAATGAAATTATTTCTTTAAAATAAATCAAGGAACTTGCCTCTTTTTCACACTCCCACATTGCATTCACATATATGTTAATGTTAGAATAATGTTTAAAAAGCTGCTATTTGTTCTCTGTAGAAAAAAAAACAGTGAAAAAAGTAAACCGAGAATAAAGAGCTGAGATGTTTGCACTATTTAAAAAAACACAATTTGAGTCAAGACGTATTCTCCCCAACCCCTCAGACTGTAATGAGCTGATAGATGCCTGCCCCTCCGTGAGACTTTCCCCATCACATACTCCCATCATAACCTAGTTTAGAATTGCTCACATAAAAAAATGCTTCTCATAAACCAAACAAAGTCCATAATTCACGTCTATAATTCAGTCATCTAAGAATCGGCACAGCGGCCAAGTACTGTAGTCACAAAATGACTATTAAAGATTACAAACAAATACAAAGGATGAGAGGAGCCTTTACAATGCCCGAGGGTCCAGTCAAATACTGTTAAAAATGTTAGAAAAGAAGGCCAACACAATCGATCCTCAAAATAAATCGGGCTGCCTGTTTGTCAGCTAGAAATGTTCCTGTGGGATACACGCACCTGGACTAACTGATTACCGGTACAGATCACAGGTCTTGATTTATTTAAAGAGTAAGTCTGGGGATCATTATTCTTCTGAAGATGTTATTTTGTCCTTAGCTGTGTTTGTATTTCTTTCCTGCAGTCTCGGTCTTTCTCTTCAGTTTAAGAATCTATAACTTGACACAGGAACAATAACTTACTTTTCTTTCGGAAATAACAATGGCACGTCTCAGCTTTGGAGCAGTGACTATGCATGAGCAGCAAATGCACTTTACAGAGCTCAGACATGAGTCCAGACAAACTACGAATTTCAGTTCGCAGGCCTCAAGGCAATAAGCACTGAAATCCAATTTGTTATGGGTAAAATATCCTTCCAAGCATAATTCTGTGGTAGTGCTCTGCCCTGTACGTGCCCTGGCTGCAGTGGGGAGACGGGGAGATGCCTTCAGGTGAGCTCCACGTTTTGCCCCCTCATTCATGAGGATCGGGAGGGCAAGACATGGAGCATATTGGCTTGTTTGGACTGGGCTGCGTCCAGCCAATGAAGGTTTGTTTTGAACCGTGAAAAAAGAGCAATTAGTGCCCTAGAAAAACCAAGATGCACAGAGCTCGGGCTCAGGTACATTTTACGAGTCCTAAACAACTGTGACGGGCGTCAACTGTATTTGCCAAGGCCCTGCCTGGGATATGGGGAAGGGGGAGATTTAGCACTCCATATCTACATTCTCTTCCTGTCCTATACACATGCACATAAATAAACAACACCCCCTACACACTGCTTTCATGCCCTAGCTGGTCTCCATAACCACATAGTGTAGTATGACTCATTTAAAGTTTCTGCAAATTCAGAACCATAAAATGCAGCAATTGCAGTTCTGTGATTGCAAGCCCTGACTGCTCCCTGTGGAGATCACACACACAAAAGCAAGCTACCCACATCACTGAGGGTCATTGTGTGCTCATCCAATCAGTGAGAGTTGTGTAGAAGACAGATGTGGCGTCATTAGTCATTAGTGTAACTCAAGAACATGGCTGAGTGGAACAGCCCCCCCCCCTTTCAGCTGTGAATCCAGCGACAGACTCACATGCCTTTCAAATTCCTACAGCATGAGAGTTGTGCAAAGTGCATCGTCTTCAAAAGAGAACGCTCGACATCAGAGAAGAAGCACCTCAGAGAAGCAGTCTCAGCAAGAGTTCCCTCCCAAAGAATATTACACAAGAGTACTTATAACTGAAGATGTGAGTGTATAGTGCACAAGAAGAAAGAAAACTAGAAATGTGCACCTGTTCATGAAAAAACAGATTAAATAACTTCACAATCATGTCAAGAAAAATTTCTATGTAAACAGCCAAAGGACTGGGTAAACCTCAGCCCTCAACGGCTAAACCCACAGGCTTCTTATGAGGTCTCTGCTCTGCGGTGAAAATTAAGTTTGCCAACAGAACCATGTATGTGTAACTTTCCTGAAAGCATTTGGGTAGTGCACTTCTAAAAGGCATCATTATAAAAGCTACAGTCTACCACAGAAGAAATGTCACAGAAAGTACAGTTGGTTTCTTTGCTTCCAGCCATTATGTCCTCGGGACCTTCGCTAAAGTTTGAAAAATGAACCAACGCATGACAAAATGTCCCTGCTGCTTACCCTGGACACTGGAATTTATGTCTACTCAGAAGACCTTTTAGGTGGTCCACCTGAAGCACGGCCGTGCCCCGGGGACAGCTCTGCAGTGCTCCACGCGATTACAGACGGGACACGGAAAATGATGTCAAACCACCCACATTTGGTACAAATCCCTTTTTGCGCTACGGTTATAGAAAACAAGGTGGTGCTGGTGGTTGAGTGGACAGGGCAGGCGACCTGCAGTTCCAGTTCAGCAGAAAATATGGCCATTGCCTCCAACTACATTACAGCTGGAAGTAGGCTGGATTTTGGGACTCGAGCCTTTATTTTTCCAGTTTTCTTTAACAGCTCGTACTGTATGCATATGTTTACAATTTAGGGCAAACCCACCACTTATAATGATTTTGCAGCACGTGTCTGAGTAAACACATTGGTTTTACGGACTTAATAGCTTAGCTACATTCCTGGGTTGCAGGCCTAGGGGCATGGCAGATTTGCAGATTGAATCTCGGATTGGATCTCAGCGCTTAAATTGGTTTATCTGATATAAAACCTGTCCAAAAACAACAGGTAGCCTGCAGTCAGAGTGAGAGTGGCTAGAGCTGTATCTCAGGACACTGTTACTAAAATGTCATGTACCTTTAAAGGGCTTGGTGAATTAATGGCTACTAAAATCCAATCTTAAACTGCAATAATAGCTTATCTATAACCAGTATTCTAGCTGCAGTGATTGAACTGTCAACTGCTTGATATAAAACTAGAATGGGAAGAGAACAGAGATCCAAGCGTGGGAGCACCATCCCAACAGCCCCGATGACCACATCACACCCAGGTGCCGCACAACTGTGTCCGCACCAGGGTCGCCTCCAAGCCTGAGACCTCCACCCTGTCTGCACCAGGGCAGGGAACACTGCTCATGACCATCACTCTACAATCCCCATGTTCAGGGAAAAGTAGCAAGTAAAAGCCCATAAGGCCACTCTGTAAATTGTGCAGTAGAGTTTAAGTACCAAACCAACGGTGAGTCTTCGTGCATGGCGGGCTGGTCAAACTCTCCACAGACACACCAGAGTATTTCACGTGAAGGTCTCGTGGAGGCCAGAACGACTTGTGCAGGTGCCGGGAAGTTCAAGAGCCTCCTGGAACTGTGGGTAATGTACACAGTGATCCATCAAAGGCCTTCTTCATGGGAGGGGTGCACCCAAGGTGACACACGCATGTGTTTTGTGTTTCTTTTTTTGGAATGGGGGTGGGGGGTGATTTGGACATCTATCACTTCTCAAATAACCCCCAGGGCAGTAAGACAGCGTTAATCTCACTATTGAAAAGGGCTAGTGAGAAACAGATACAGAAGGGGTGAGGGTGGGGAGAGAGAAAAAGACAGAGGAGAGAGAAACGAGAGAAAGGGTAAGGAGAGGCACAGGAATAAGAATGTCAGAGAGGGAGAGACGGAGAAGCAGAGAGAAAGAGAGGTGAAGAAAAAAGGCAGAGAAAGTTAGAAAGGGGTGGGAGGTGGAATGGCTCAAATTAGCGCACCTGTTGGTGATTTATCACACATAAAACTCACACCTAATTTTCACACCTGTAGCTGGATGTGCTGGGCGTGCTGTAACTCACTCACACATGCTGTTCTTCAGGAGTTGGCTGTGTGCATGAAGAGTCACGGCCACCTCAGCCAGCGATGGGTGAAGCAGCCCCGGATGATCCTCCCTTACAGCCCAGCACACCGAGCTGCATCTCTCCTCTGGCCCACAGGATCCCACACTACCACACCCAGCATGTCCTGCCAGCATGAACTCTGACCCTCTGGAGGCTTTTATACATTATATAGACCAAGACACAAACACACACACAAACCCCAAGGCTCCTCTTTCCCTAGCCTTAAACTTTTCAGACCTCTTCTGCAATCCTTTGGGAACCCAAATTGTGCTGTTGAGTTATACATCATTACCCCTTTAATAAGGGGGCCATGGGCGAGCTCGACGACTCGAGAGGCCAGATAAGAAACGATCCCCAGGGTCAAAAGGGTGGAGCACCACGGGGTGCCCACAGACAGTCATGCTCCACCCTGCACATATGGCCCTGGCCACTCAGACAGAACTTCAAATGCTCCACGCCCAGCACTGACAGTCACCTGACTCCTGGCACCTTCTACAGACCACAGACCTTTCCACAGACCTCACCATCATAACATAGAAACAAGGTGGAAGGCTTCCGAGAAGACATAATGTCTCAAGACATAGAATGTCAAACTGAATACACCTATTTTGCCTTTATATCAAGAAAGTTGAAACAATAAAATAAACATACATATAGTAATACATTTGTCAAAGAGGTTATATAAAAACTAGCATTTGTAAGAAAAAGGCACATGATTTGTGAAAACAGTGCTCACAACAGGAGGGTAAGATAGTATGAAGGTAAAATGACACCTTGTGCTATTTCCTGCACACATGGTTGGTATGAACTCTTTGAGAGGCTCATTATGAGTTTCCCAGATCTCTGACCTGAACTTTTACCTTGCAGGTGAAGACATGCCACACACCTTGTGGATACAAATGAACCCCATGCAGGCTTTCTGTGGAACTTCCATTCAAGTGCTTCTCGGTCCTGTTGCAGACAATAGCTATTTCCTCTTACCAAAACAGCCCTAACTCCTGCATTGGCCCACACTGCCTCTCTCTCTCCCTCTCTCTCTCTCTCTCTCTCTCTCTCCCTCACACACACACACACACACACACACTCACTCAATTTCCCGCTGCCCTGAGAGGCATCTATACCCCCGATAAATACCCCCTTTATCAGTGTCTACCTACGTATTAACTGATTTTCCAGGCCTTACACATGTAGTATGTGGGGTCAGGCAGTGGCAGCACCAAAACCATTAGTGTGTACACATGTAAACTACACATGACCTCTGGCTGTGAGCACCCCCCACCCACCCCACACCCCCCCGTCTGTGACAGCTGTTTACGCAAGAGAAGACAGGCTGCTCCTGAGGCCTGGCTAAGGTCCAAATAAAACAGCACAGAGTTGAAGAAAAGTCAGCCAAGATGTAATACAAGTGGATAACCGAGAGGGGAGAAAAGCAGGAATCTGAAAAATGCTGATGGTGATTTTTCCCTGGACCATGCCTCCTCTCGCCCGGGCTGTCTACCGCAGGGGAGCTCTTGCCGCACAGACCCGCCGTTTGGGGCGGAGGAGAAGAAAGACAGAGATTCACATTGCAGAATGCACAAGCCCGCCACAACTGAGGCCTGCTGCAACAAAATACAGTAAGGCGTTGGAATAATATTTTTGGTGTGCATTAAAATCGCATTAAAATCATAACTCAGGCTTATGAGTTTGCCCAAGTTGTGCACAGCAGTTTGTAAAGCACACGCGTTCTGCCCTGGTCTTCTCTGAGCGAAGGGCTCAGCCCAGAAGACACAGCCCAGGCGCTGCAGTGCCACTCTGAAGGCGCCGGTCTGCCCTCCAGGCTACGGCTGCCTGCCGTTCTCACATGCAGGGCTCATAAAACATGTTAGTGACAGTGATAGAACTAATTGAGTGTTTTAATGCAAAGCCATAACAGTGTCATAACCCTGTCACTATGACAATTTCAACGCTCATCTAAAGATGCCGTAACAGAGTCGATGGCCATTCTCTGCCACGCGTGACTGGATAGGCAATGGTATGCAAAACATGCCTCTTTACACAAATAGTCTGTCTGTGTATGTGTATCTACTGTGACACTCAAAGGCCTCTATTCCACTGAGCATCAGGGCCTACCTTTAATGCTCTACTAAGTTCCACAGGATTCAAGTTAACCAATCAGCACTAAGCGTGGCCAGTGAGAGGAGGCATGACCGTAACTCGGACCGCGTCCTCCGGACGGCCAGATAACACACGCACGGAACCCCGAGCACTGCTGCTCCGCGTGACCAGTTCCCGTCCATCCTACAGCGCAGGCGTGTGGACACGGGCTTTGATGTAGAGCGGTAGCATAATGAGATGCCCTTTAGCATGCAGAGGAACGGAGGAGGCCTGTCCATCTGTCGAGCGCTAGAGGGCTGCTGGTGTTGGTGCTGGTGGTGGTGCTGGTGGTGGTGGTGGTGGTGGGGGGGGGGGGGGCATGTACTGCCCTGCCATGGCTGTATAGATTCATGCAGGTGTGCTTATAAATATCCACCAGACAGGCCCCCCATGCCTAGCGCCTGCTGCCCTGTGTGTCTGCGTCTGCAGGGGCCTCCAGGGCTCCGATTACAGCATGGCTTCACAGATCGATCGGGGTTAGGCAGGAGGCGGCACACACAAGGAGACATGCTCGCAGCAGCGTACCCATATGGAAACCCGGACAGAGCGAACTCCCGGAGTGACAGGCACATGCCTACTCTGAAAGCAGAACCAGTTCGTTTTCTCAATCTAAGCAGCAGTACTTAGGGACACTGATTAACTCTATAAACCGTTCCAAATACTCAGCCGACAGCCCATTAGCCCACAGTAGCTCTCCTGACCTGACATGAAGCAGGGTGTTGAGGATGTGAGCTCTGGCACTTGGTGCCCTAAATGAGTCGAAGGGGTCAAGTACAGGTCAGGTTGCAGGGTGAGAGGACTTATTGATACGCACTTAGAACATACACAGAAATTCATCAGTGGTTAACTCTGTTTTGGCATTCATATTAATCTCAAATGCATTTTTTACTTTAACATTAGAATCCCAGGGCAATAAACAAAAATGAAAGACACTCAGCAATGGCGGAAATATCTAAGCGTTTGTCTGCTAATCTGCTAACCCATGATGTGCTAAAGCTACCATGATTGGAATTCATTACCTGGAAGATAAACTAAAAACAGTGAGCATTAGATGCAGAACTGCTAAAGGTCTCATGTGTCTGATGTCTTTATTGCTTGTCCTGCCTTTAAGTGACTCACTTTGTGAAAAAGTTTACCATACGTAGTAGCTTTATGAGAAATATTGGCCTGTTCATTAGGCCCGTGTGGCAGACCTGCCAGTGACCTCAGTCTATTCAATGAACGCATCTAGTGTTTCAAACGGAAGTGAAGACAATGTCATCTATATGTGCATATGCATGTATCTGCATATGGAATCTGAGACATGCGCACGTGGTTGTATTGTAGCTATGTCGCTCGTCTGTAGAGAAGAGCATGGTGGAGTCTCACACTGCTGGAACCTCTAGGCGTGGCACGGCAGTGACTCATCAAATGTTGGACCAAACTGCATTCAAAATGGAATTTGAATCTTTAACAGCTTATTTTTTTAGATCAGATTTTGTTCGATCGGAGTAACGACTGAGCCGACTGAAATATGAAGCAGGTGATATTCCTATGCGTTTGTGTGCTGGCGGAACATTGCAGATTGTGACAAAAGTCTACAAATTTGTTCCGTCATCTTGTTCTATCACAATAGGCACTATAAGCACTAAATGATCTTAAAGAAAAGATGTTGGAGATTTTACTTAAGGGGGAAGAGTGCTGAACTGAAAGGCAGATGTTGCTATTTTGGCTGAGCGTATATGATGTATGGGGCTTGCAATTGAGGGAAAAACAAAGGTGAAGGTTGAAAAAAATCTCTCGTTCACTCAGGTGGGACAGCAAACCTCTTGTTTGCAGCTCCAGTTTCCTATCACCATGGGGAAATGTGGAGTGTATATAATAAGTCCATTTTTTACAGCACGGTAAAATGTGGCCTGAAAGAAAACCATCTGTTTGGCATTTAAAATTGTCAGCATATGGGATGCTCTGATGACAGTGATTGAAAGGGGGAGGTCAAGAGGAGGGTGGAGCATCCCCTTATGTACGAGTCTGTTGGGGGAAAAAAGTGAAATTTTAACACACAATGAATGTTTCACCCACAAAGTGCTTTGACATGACAAATGGTTGGCTCGGAGACGTGTTGGAGAAATGCGCCGCGTTATCGGCATGAGCTGACCACTCCTCTCTTCTTGCTAGTAAACAGCTCAGAGACATTCCCATTGGCGAGGAAACATGGCACTTCTAACTTGAATCTGGAGACTCTTTAAATGTGCTGAAGTTAACCTAATTTGTTGGGGGAAGGGGTGTCACTGTGGTGAATGAAAACAAAGAAAACCAAAAAGACAGCAGAGTGCCATCCAACTGATGCAGCCAGTGTCATCTCAGTGGCGCCTCAATCTCCCAGGCTAGCAGTCCCAATCCCATACACACCCTCAGCCCTGACACCATCACCAGCCAGTCCCAATCCCATACACACCCTCAGCCCTGACACCATCACCAGCTAGTCCCAATCCCATACACACCCTCAGCCCTGACACCATCACCAGCCAGTCCCAATCCCATACACACCCTCAGCCCTGACACCATCACCAGCCAGTCCCAATCCCATACACACCCTCAGCCCTGACACCATCACCAGCTAGTCCCAATCCCATACACACCCTCAGCCCTGACACCATCACCAGCTAGTCCCAATCCCATACACACCCTCAGCCCTGACACCATCACCAGCCAGTCCCAATCCCATACACACCCTCAGCCCTGACACCATCACCAGCCAGTCCCAATCCCATACACACCCTCAGCCCTGACACCATCACCAGCTAGTCCCAATCCCATACACACCCTCAGCCCTGACACCATCACCAGCCAGTCCCAATCCCATACACACCCTCAGCCCTGACACCATCACCAGCCAGTCCCAATCCCATACACACCCTCAGCCCTGACACCATCACCAGCCAGTCCCAATCCCATACACACCCTCCATCTGACCCATCAGCCCTGACACCATCACCAGCCAGTCCCAATCCCATACACACCCTCAGCCCTGACACCATCACCAGCTAGTCCCAATCCCATACACACCCTCAGCCCTGACACCATCACCAGCTAGTCCCAATCCCATACACACCCTCAGCCCTGACACCATCACCAGCTAGTCCCAATCCCATACACACCCTCAGCCCTGACACCATCACCAGCTAGTCCCAATCCCATACACCCCCTCAGCCCTGACACCATCACCAGCTAGCACCAAGCCCATACATACTCTCAGACCTGACACCATCACCAGCTCCCAATCCCATACACACCCTCAGCCCTGACACCATCACCAGCCAGTCCCAATCCCATACACACCAGCCCTGACACCATCACCAGCTAGTCCCAATCCCATACACACCCTCAGCCCTGACACCATCACCAGCCAGTCCCAATCCCATACACACACCCAGCCCTGACACCATCACCAGCTCCAATCCCATACACACCCTCAGCCCTGACACCATCACCAGCTAGTCCCAATCCCATACACAGCCCTGACACCATCACCAGCCAGTCCCAATCCCATACACACCCTCAGCCCTGACACCATCACCAGCTAGTCCCAATCCCATACACACCCTCAGCCCTGACACCATCACCAGCTAGTCCCAATCCCATACACAGTCTCAGTATTGACACCATCACCAGCTCATCTCCCTGACACCATCACCAGCTAGTCCCAATCCCATACACACCCTCATCCCTGACACCATAGTCACCACAGTCCCAATCAGCCCTGACACCATCACCAGCTAGTCCCAATCCCATACACACCCTCAGCCCTGACACCATCACCAGCTAGTCCCAATCCCATACACACCCTCAGCCCTGACACCATCACCAGCTAGTCCCAATCCCATCCCTGACACCATCACCAGCTAGTCCCAATCCCATACACAGTCTCAGTATTGACACCATCACCAGCTAGTCCCAATCCCTTACACAGTCTCAGTATTGACACCATCACCAGCTAGTCCCAATCCCTTACACAGTCTCAGTATTGACACCATCACCAGCTAGTCCCAATCCCATACACAACCTCATCTCTGACACCATCACCAGCCAGTCCCAATCCCATACACACCCTCAGCCCTGACACCATCACCAGCTAGTCCCAATCCCATACACACCCTCAGCCCTGACACCATCACCAGCTAGTCCCAATCCCATACACAGTCTCAGTATTGACACCATCACCAGCTAGTCCCAATCCCATACACACCCTCAGCCCTGACACCATCACCAGCTAGTCCCAATCCCTTACACAGTCTCAGTATTGACACCATCACCAGCTAGTCCCAATCCCATACACACCCTCATCTCTGGCACCATCACCAGCCAGTCCCAATCCCATATGCACCCTCATCTCTGACACCATCACCAGCCAGTCCCAATCCCATACACACCCTCATCTCTGACACCATCACCAGCCAGTCCCAATCCCATACACACCCTCATCTCTGACACCATCACCAGCCAGTCCCCATCCCATACACACCCTCATCTCTGACAGCATCACCAGCCAGTCCCCATCCCATACACACCCTCATCTCTGACACCATCACCAGCCAGTCCCCATCCCATACACACCCTCATCTCTGACACCATCAACAGCCAGTCCCAATCCCATACACACCATCATCTCTGACACCATCACCAGCCAGTCCCAATCCAATACACACCCTCATCTCTGACACCATCACCAGCTAGTCCCAATCCCATACACACCCTCATTTCTGACACCATCACCAGCCAGTCCCAATCCCATACACACCATCATCTCTGACACCATCACCAGCTAGTCCCAATCCCATACGCACCCTCAGCCCTGACACCATCACCAGCTAGTCCCAATCCCATACACACCCTCAGCCCTGACACCATCAGCATCCAGTCAGTTAAGGTTGTTAAACTGTCATTGGATGAATACAAGAGCTAAATGAAGACTGACGGGGCTTCGGCTGAGCACATTTGCCCACAGCTGTTCTAGATCTGAGCAGTGCTGGAACACAGTGAAGCACAGGAGCCCAAGCAAAGACAAATCAGTGGACAAACCCACCGGTGACAGGGGGAATAAAGACAGCAGATTCTGCCTCATCCAACAATCAAAGATGAAACAGTAAACTCAGCTCAAACCAAGACCTGAATGGCCCCAGCCTGCCGACGAGAAATATCTGAGTTACATTTAACTTAGTTATCTATAGACACTGATATTTTCCATTTCAGAAGAAAGCCATATGCAGGCATACACACACACACACACACACACATGCATACACACATGTGAGAAGGGTTTGATAAAAAGTGTTTCCTTCAGTTTTGTGCTACTTCAGGACTGTGAAAGCTCCTCACAGGCAAAATGGGGCTCAGATTAAACCATCTTCAACCGCTGTCCTGCTGAGTGAGGAACAGCATGTACGCACTACCCCAGGAGCTGGAAGGGGCCTGCTGAGGTCACCCGAGCACTGGGCACTGTTTTACACACACACGCACACACACACACACACACACTGGATCAAGAGCATCTATCTCATGGATTAGGGCAGCATCATGTGAAAAGCCCTCGTTAAAAGACATGCCATCTGCAGTCCTTTTCATTTTTTCCAAATGCGGAGTGGCAAATTCTGTTTTCAGAGAGGCTGCTGGAGTGTTCTCGCTTGCTGTCAGGCACTTAATCAGTGTATTATATTACATGAACACAGCAGAGGCCAAAAGTAACACTCACACCCATTAACCAGGGGCCTTGTGGCCACTCTATATTCAAATGTTCTTCTCTCTGCCATGAGGTTTTATGCCAGTTTGGATTCACTGAACTAATCAAACTAAAACACAAAGGCCTATTTATAAAAAGAAAGTTACCTTCTCATTCTTCTTTTCTTAGTCTGGTAAATCATTTATCTCTTTTGTTCAAAGTCTTGTCTTCTTGTTCTTCTTGTTGTACCAGTCCACATGCTTCACTAGGTAATTGAATCAATCTTTAAATGCCAGGCACTGCTGGTCTGTTTCCCTCTGCCACCTTCTACTCTGCACCTCCACTTCTACTCTGCACCTCCACCTTCTGCGCTGCACCTCCACCTTCTGCGCTGCACCTCCAGCTCTCACTGAGTCCATCCATGGCGCCAGGGCCTAATGGACTTTCTGAGTATTTGAGTGCCACACGACCAAATGCTATTTGTGAAAAAAAGGAAGCAGTGATACAGCATGTATATGTGTTAAAGAGACCTGGGGAGTCAATATAAACCCCCCTTAATTCATGAATGTACACCCCGCCACACACACACACACACACACACACACACATACACTTTAGTGTCCCTCTCTGTCTACCTTTCTGAGAACACAATCACTTAAGTTCCAAAACAGTGAGCTTGTTTCAAATGCCTTTTAGAGTCAGATTAAGGATTACTCAATCAAGAAGAATCATGTTGCCATACTATCATCTTCGCATTAGTGGTAAATGCAATTTATATTTTATTACATAAAGTAAAATAGCTTCCTCGATATCTCCCAGTTTCACTCTAGACCAAGCCATAACTACACTGAAATATAATAATAACAACAACAAAAATTTAAATACTTAAAGTATTAAAGATTTAAACAGAAAAAATAGCAGTGGTTTACAACCTCAAATCCACAACGTAAAGGTCGCTGGTTCAAATCGCTTCATAAGTTGTAGTGTCCTCTGTCTTTCGATTCTACTCTACACCTCTACTCTACACCGCTGCAGAAGTGTCTCCCTGGCAACATGTTGATTATACATGCAAAAATTAAAAGAGTTCTGCCTCTACCTTGTCACTTAAGCACTTAAGTGTTAGTGACGACAAATCTGACAGCATTATTAAGAATAATAAAGGTCAGAGAGTCTAGATCTGTTTTAGATCTGTTTTTATAAACTCAAAGAAAAAGAAGTGATCTACACTGTGACAACTTCAGGACATTCAGAATGAATGCTCTGATTTAAACATTTGTCAAAAAGACAAAAAAACAACATAGTCAAAAAGCTTATGATCAAATTCCTTAACAAACCATTAGCACCCCCAACCCCCAATGTGAGAAGCAGATCACTGCAGCTCTCCTCTGGGCTATACTGGAACTCAGGCTTTTGGGTTTTATGTAGTCAGCAGGTGGCATCATTAACCAGGGAATAAAAATAAAAAACTAATACCCCAGAGTCTAGCAATGACATCAAGTAGAGCATGCCAGCAGGGCCCCTGCTCTCCTCTCTGTGGAGTGTAAAGTAGGTGTAAAGAGGTGAACATTTAATGTCTCTTGCCAACCGGTTTGTTTTATTCAAATACAATGCGCTAGGGGTCAGATGCTGCAGGGGGAGGGGATGTGTATTCACACCATGTTCAATATGGACTCCTGATTCTCTTATCACACAGCAGCCCTGATGAGAATCTCCATTGGTTTCATCACATGTTTTATAATTCATCCATGCTCGTTGTTCAGTCCACGGTCACTGGTGGCAGGGGGTTCGGTGCTGGGGAGCGTGTGCAGCACTCCACACACTGCGCTTCTCCACTTTAGTTACGGCATCTGCTAATTAGTGTTTGTCTGATGCTTCAGAGAGCAAAAGAGTAGCACAAAGACATTCAGGGAGAACGTGTGGCTGGCGTTTCCGGAATTATTAACATACCTCTGTATGGCAGCATTCCAGCAAAGATTGTATATAAAGCTTCCTCAGAACCCCTCAAGGCAAGAAAAATATTTGACTGTTTCAGACTCTATTGAAGCATGATTCTCTATACTGTGGTTCTCTCAAAAAGCATGATAAATAAAGGAAGGAAGCACATCTAAGCTTGGCGGTCTGCCATAGCATTTCAAATGTCGCTCCTGGCCCCTCTTACTTCAAAACAACAGAAACCATTCCTCCTCTCACCCCTTCGAAACATGCAGATCGGAGCTTGCGCACGACTGCAGCCGCCTGCAGTCAAAACTCACAAAGCTGAGGGGGTCTCAGATACAAATGTAGAACTGCTACATAAGGCCAATGTATTTCTGCCTCTCTCTCACACACACAAGCATGTTTTCAAGGTACCTTAGCCACCATCTTAAAAAAGGAAAAGTTACCATCTGCCAGCAAGTTTGATCCCATTAAGAAAATTATATTACGGAGTATCTGAGATCACAGTTTTCGAAGAAAATAGGGGAGCAGAAAATGTCTGTGTGCCAGTACCCTGCAGTGATTGCCTGATTATTTGCAGATGGGCAGTAGAAGGCTTACAGCCGGAGTTAAGGTTGCCCTTGGCATGTCATGCATATGATTAAACCTATGATTGCCTCTCAGTTCAACATCCCTGAGAATAGAGGAGGAAAAGAGAGCATATCTGTCGTAATTTGTCTATCCTGTTTCTTCAGCCATATGAGTTCCTCAAATTCAGCATCAACTTCTAGGCTACACTAAGCTGACAAGGTCTTACATTCAAGTTCCTGTTCTTCGCAGCGAGGCACAAGAGCCAGACAAGTTTAATATTTTTGACTGGGGGGGGTCATTAATTTCTTTCCCTCAGGGTTAAATCCTTGAACGCCGAAGAAGTGTTTGCCATATGCCAACCAGCTCTACAGTAACTAATCAGTGGCTACAATACCTTATCTGTGATCAATTAAAATCGGCTTAGGCAACGTGGAGGGCCAATGCATTTGAAAAGAGTAGGGAGGTGTTAATTGACCAATTCATCAAAATCTACTCATCTCGAAACTAAAGTCTCTTCTCTCAGTGATGGACAACGCCGCATTACGCAGCTCTCAGTTGAGACAAGTCTACGTACTTAAACCCACATTGATTGAAAGACACGACAGAGTATGGTATAGTCTAAGATGTGTCGTCTCTTATGAACCATCTATGCGATTAAAGGTTCGGCGTAACGAAGTATCCATTAATAAATTATTATAAAACGTAACCGACGCACAAAACATAACTAGCTCAGCCAGCCCCTTTATATAACATTAGAGATCCAGTTTAATTTTAACAAAATCTAAACGGCCAAACGGCTGTTTTAAAGCGAAGTCATTTACAATGATATCACACTTGGATAAGAGCCACAAACTGTGAAAGTGGGTCTCACTGTCCGCTAGACGTTAGCTAGGGATGCTTAACAAATTTGAAAATGCGAGAGCATTTCAATGTTGAGGGTGCGCGTTGGTTTGCTATAGCCTCTTTTCAGACTGACCAGATGCGAGCTCCATCACCATAAGCGTCATAACAGCGACTAATTGACAACTCTAAGATAGGTCACTAGTGATTCATGGCGTTTCAAAACGAAAAGTTAGGCTAAGATCATTGGACCGCAATAAAAACGACTGCTGCGTGACTTTTGTCCAAGCCCACTCCGACGGTCACGAGTAGCCCACCGTTACCGTTACGCGCTTCCAGGCGTGTGCATGGCAGCCCTGGGTTAGAGCACGCATAGTTCACTCACGCTCGCGTCTAAAGCCGCAGCCGAATCAATCGGTGGGAATTTTTCTCAGAGGCGGCGGAGACACTGGAGAACGTGTTAGACCCGAGTTTCTTTTCTTGCGATCAGTAATTTAAAAACAAATCTGCACATATTAAAGTGGATGTTTTCACAGAGCACAGGGTAAGCTAGTATAGAATACAGGCTTCGGCGCGTCTAAAATGTGGTTGCAAATTTTGGTGTCAATATCGGGCTAAAAACAGTAAGTTTAAAACACTTTTGGTTTTGCCTACAACGTGCGAACGATACTGTCACTTAAAACAATAGCAAAGGCTCTGTAAATACATTTCAGAGTGTGATTACTTTTGGAGGATGCAAAGCATTAACGCCCAGCCCGCTTACCTCTTTTGTTCCTTCTCCAGCGATGCGACTGCGTCTGACAGTGGCTGTAGTCCATACAGTTCAAAACGATTAAAGCAAAGGAGAAAAGTCGAAACTGCATCTGGGCGGCTATATGTTCTTTCAATTCAGGTTAGAAGAGCCAGATGTATTTGAAGCGTGTTTTTTCCCGTTCCAGAGTCTTCAAGGTCCGTATATATGGTTTTAATACATAGATTTTTCCAGAGTGGAATAGGGAGTTTAAAAGTCCGTCGTTCAGTGTGTCACTCATTAGACGGGTAGCGCAAACAGTTTATCAATGAGTAATGTCATTTTTATGAAGCATGTGAAAAGCGTATGAAAAGGGTAATCATAAGAAAACGTCCCAGTAGTCTGTGGAAAGAGTCAAAACGAGGTTATATGTAAAACAGCCGGTGATCGATCAGCGTGGATGGTAGCCTAGAGCACGATATGAATAATGTATTCAGTCAATTAAAAATAAGGGTTTTTATTCATAAGACTCAACGCATCTTACAACGAATTAAAATTATTCTAGCGCAACATTACGGTGTAGCATAAATCACCAAAACGACACTTTCCGAAAACGTTGAGAATATTCGACACAGAAACATAAAAGACAAAATACCTGCGACGGAAAATAAGTCCAGTCTGCGTGAGAAACTAACATCAAGTTCCTTCAGAATGCCAAAGAGGACTTGGAGCGTGCAGCATCCCTTTCGCGGGAAAGTTTCTCACTTTTATAACGCCAGAGATCCGTTACTCGTATCAGTCTTTCTTGCACGCAGAAATGTTCTTAAGACGGTACTCCGTGTAAGTAAGCACATTGATTATGATGTCCACAAGTCTTTATGTCGAACACCTGAATCTCATTATAATTTAAACTTACATGTAAGATTGGTGTGGATTTCTTCACTGTTCGGTATGCTATAGGCTTCACCGCTCGGCTGCTGAGGTACCACTAGTGGTCCTGATGCTTTGCCTGCTTTTACTATATAGCTGCTTCTGTCACGTGGAGACTCCCAAGATCTTGTTGGCCTTTTCAGAGTTTTGAAAGCCCCCAGCCAAAAGAGGGGTGTTTTTCCCTTTCAAGATTTCTAAGATGATACGTGCAATTAAACTCTCTCGTTCTATATGACTTAATGAGATTCCTCAGGGTCCTAGTGCAGGTTTTAAATTAAACGTGACCATCTCTGAGCATTACGATAGAGCTCAGCCCCTCGATCTTATTATAATTCTTCTTTTTCTGCATAAAATGCATTCGACCAAAAATAATTTAGAGAAACTGTAAAGTTTATAATACCAAGACATGGCCAAATAAATCCAACTCGGTAAACAGCTAACCCTAGTTGATGTACAGCACACTTCACAATAACGCCTAAGACAGAAAACAGTAGTTTCAGACTTACACTTTCACATTTCACCGCCTTTGGCAGACGCTCTTATCCTGAGCAACTTACATTTTTCAGTGTACCATTTACCAGTGTTGAAGGACTGCATACACAATGTAGCTCCCTTTAAATACGCGGATGAACGGTTTACGTACTAAGAAATCCAGGTGAGTTTGACGGCCGTGAGCTCATATACTGAGGTAAATTATGACACATTTGCCCGATTTAAGGAAATTGGATTGACACATGCTATTTCGTAAAGAGCATACGACATGGAGAAAGCGCAGAGGACACCCATTCGTGTCTGTACAGAGCTGCAGGCAATTTCACCTGTAAGCATCTGTGCACCTACAACTCAAAGCCCAGCGAAGGCGATCGTAAGGCTTTTTGTAATTAAAAAATACCCATCTTGACCACTAGGTGTGGCACTTAATCTTTTATTTATTTGTTATTTTTGTGTTACTCACTTTTAGGACGTCTCAATTTCCAGTATGATTTACACAATAATCGAAAAAGCCTCTAGTATCTCTAGGATGAGGTTTGGACAAAGTGAAGACTGCAGTCAGTCTCTCGAAGCCGGCGTTAAGTCACTCAACACCATTGACAGAAAGGCCAATAACACACAAAAATTAAATAAAAAAACACAGGGTGCTTATGTGAACTGGGTAAATAAAGTTTGCCCCTCTCTTAAATCTTAAATCTAGAAAACTTGAATCTAGTGGTCTTCAACATTTGAAATCACAAACATTTTCATACACCACTTCTTTCTAATGTCTTAAATGTAAAAGTTAAAGTAAAATACTGTGACAAAAGTACTTGTACTAAAATAAGTCAGTGTGGCAAGTACCATGTTTCAGCTTTGGTTTTCTTGAAGAAAAAAAAAGTAGGATTAGGTTAATTGGACCACAATGTGTAACATTAAACCTGTCTAATTTGTCATCTCAAAGATCCCATCAGAAACCTGTAGAAATACCACAGGCCCTCCAGCAGCACTCTAGAGACACGCAGAATTAGAAACGTATACCATGAACCATGTCTGAATTTGAGGGGTTTCTGAAATCTTATTACAGAACCTTGAAAAAAGATGTTATGTCAACCATATTTTTCACAAATGCCCACCATGTCTACCCTACCATGGGGTTTTCACCCACATTTAATGACTAATAGCAGCATATGAAATGGTTGTGTCCCATCTAATATTGAATATAGTTTTAACTTCATTTCTTAAATTAAAACAATACAAATGCTATATTCATGTATGTAGACCCCTGGCAAATTAATATGCATTCTAAGGCATTTTTAATGCAATACCAATACAGAATTGAAAACGGCAAAAGGAAAAGCCATGTAGCCGCTTTAACTGAAACCTGTACTGACCTTTTGCCCTGTTGTTTGTTTATTTCTTTTAAGTGACAGACGTTGTGGTGGAAAGGCTGATTTGCCACATGTCTGATGCTGGTCTGGACGTCTTACTAAAACAACACCTGAGGCAGCACTCTTTAAGGTGCACGTGATAATTAAGGGCTAGTAGAGCTGTATTTTCATAATGTGTCATGGCGAAGGACCGGCAAACCAATCACTTTAGCCGCCTCTTCCCATCGCGGCCATCCGCCCACCCGGCCGCTTGTTCACTCGCTCACTGCGAAAGTAACGGTGACGTCAGCACTTTAGCCGTCTGGCTGGGAGCCTGAGCAGCATGGCAGCTTTGAGCCCCCCTGTTCACTCAACCAGAGACAGCACTCGTAAACGTGTCAGCTGACGGAGAGGTCAAAACGGTCTTAGCCACCGCCGTGCGAGTGTGAGAAAGAGAGAGCGACAGGGAGACAGCGAACGGAGACGGCGAGCGCTCGAGAGAAAGGAGAGACCTACAGAGGGAGAGAGAGCGTGACGGAGCGCAGAAGACCGCAGCTGTTGTGATCCAGATGATGAGGAGGACGGGTGGAGGTAAAGGTGGAGGGGGCATTAAGCTGATTGCGTCGTCGGATAATGGAGGGTTATGAGTCCCGAGCGTCACCGCGTGCGGACAGAAGGCGTGATGGTCATCGTGCTGACATCACACCTCAGCATCCCCCTTCCCCGCGCCCCCTCCCACGCGCGAGCGGGTCCATTGCAGACCGGCGGCGGCCGCTACGGTCTCGAGCCGTAAAACCCCTTCAGACTAAACACTCGTTTATCATTACGGCACATCCATGCACTGCTTCGTGAAAACACAGGCCCGACTCCCGTCCCACTCAGTGACTCAGTGCGCACATTAAAACTTCATCTGTTAAGGGAAAGGAGGGTGACCACGTTAGCCTCAACCACTGTTCGTAATGTCCAGAAATAAAAACAGCAAGCACGGGGTGAAAAAGGTTTCGTAATGGTGTTTTTTTTTATTGAATACCAGATGTACTGAAGCTAGCAGTAAAATAAGGCTCCTCTCTCACTCCTTTGAAGGCCATGAGGAGGTGAGGGACACGGTAACCGGAGGGTTGGGAACGCTGAAGAGCAACAGGAAGAACTCGGCAGCCCACAGTCCTCGGCGCTGCTCAATAAAGACCAGTCTCCTGCGCAGCCCAGTTTGGTGTCTAAGGAAAGAGGAGAGAGGGGCAAACTTTATTTATCCAGCTCACATCAACTACACGAGACACGTTTATGGCTCATGTCGTGTGTGTCTGGCGATGGATGTACTGTATGGAGTTTCTTAACGACGGAAATATACTATTCTAGGTCTTACAGATCACATTGCTAGGTCCCACTGTACATTGCTTCTGTGTTACATTAGATTCATTAGCATAAAGTACTTCATGCTCTCACCTTAAAAAGCATCAATGAATACAGCGTTACTAAAGACAAATTGGTAAATACACACAATGCAGTTTATTGGACTTCAGATGTGTGGTCTGGCATGTTGTACAATGCAAATTCGCAAAGCGCTCTTATACACACTAAGCCTTTTTAAAAAGTATGCTTTCCAAAGTTCAGGACACACACGTTTGAGAAGGCAAATAGAATTTACACTTAGCGGGCCATTCCACACATGTAACACACTCATACACAAGTATGTGTACACACAAAGATCAAACAGTGACTGACTGGACCCCAAGCAAAACATCTGTGATGATCCCTAAGTGCAGGGAACTCCAGCTCGAAGTTAAGGTCACAAAGGCTTGTGTGCAAGTGTGTGTTATTTACTCTGCAGAGTTGAGTCACTGGACCCAGGCCCTCTTCTTTACGGCTGCGCTGACATCTACCTTGTCATTAGCGCTTTGAAGAAGAATGGCCTGATGAAAGCAGCCACTCTGTTAAACTTGCTCTTACTGGTTTATACCGTGTAAAGATAGCTCTGGGTTGAGGGCTGTTCGACATTCTTAGGGTTGTGCTCTCTGGGCAGATCATTTGCGTGTGTAAACTACAGGGTGCAAGCTAAAGAGCGAGTGATGAGATCAGATAAAAGCTGGACGTATGGTGTGTGTGTGTGTGTGTGTGTGTGTGTGTGGTGGGGGGGTGATGGAGATGCTCTGACCTCGTTCCTGCTGTTATGACTCAGCTTCTTCTCAATGTTCATGGCAAGCATCTGGCTGCGGAACGACAGACTCTTGGTCTTCTCGATCACTTGCTGGTATGGCGACGTGGCATTGTTGCCCATCACAACATGTCCCTGCCAAAGTTAGGTAGACCGGGTCAGGACTAGACGGGAAACACCCGAGCCCTCCCAGTTCCCATGTAGACCGTGTCAGGACTAGAGGGGAAACACCCGAGCCCTCTCAGTTCCCATGTAGACCGGGTCAGGACTAGAGGGGAAACACCCGAGCCCTCTCAGTTCCCATGTAGACCGGGTCAGGATTAGAGGGGAAACACCCGAGCCCTCTCAGTTCCCATGTAGACCGGGTCAGGATTAGAGGGGAAACACCCGAGCCCTCTCAGTTCCCATGTAGACCAGGTCAGGATTAGAGGGGAAACACCCGAGCCCTCTCAGTTCCCATGTAGACCGGGAAAGGATTAGAGGGGAAACCCCCCGAGCCCTCTCAGTTCCCATGTAGACCGGGTCAGGACTAGAGGGGAAACACCCGAGCCCTCTCAGTTCCCATGTAGACCGGGTCAGGACTAGACGGGAAACACCCGAGCCCTCTCAGTTCCCATGTAGACCGGGTCAGGACTAGAGGGGAAACACCCGAGCCCTCTCAGTTCCCATGTAGACCGGGTCAGGACTAGAGGGGAAACACCCGAGCCCTCTCAGTTCCCATGTAGACCGGGTCAGGACTAGAGGGAAACACCCGAGCCCTCTCAGTTCCCATGTAGACCGGGTCAGGATTAGAGGGGAAACCCCCCGAGCCCTCTCAGTTCCCATGTAGACCGGGTCAGGACTAGAGGGGAAACACCCGAGCCCTCTCAGTTCCCATGTAGACCGGGTCAGGACTAGAGGGGAAACACCCGAGCCCTCTCAGTTCCCATGCAAATCCCTCCATCGACGGTCGCCGTCTCAACACGGGCAGGCCGAGCCCAAAACATGGAGGATTAATTCCAGGCCACACCATTATAAGGCTGTGTGATTTAGGAGATTACAGAGGACCCGCTCCATGGTGGGTTTGTCATGACATTTGGTTCTGCAGAAAGGCCATAATAACACAGCGTTCCAGCCTCAGTGAAGGACTGTGTCTGAGGAGGAACCTCTCAGAGTCCCCACACGAAAACTTACTTGATCAATTATGTCAAAGTAGCCTTTTCTTTTTTTTTTTTTTTTACATAAATAGGTAGAAAAAAAAAAGGTTTTTGTGGATTTTTTTTTTCAGACTAGCACCATCATTGACTAAAAGGGATAAAGGGCAGAGGCAAAGAAACAAGATTGAGTGAGTGAGAAAAAGAGAGCAAGAGAAAAAAAAAGGAGAAGGGAAAAACGAGCCGAGCACCGTGATGCTGGATTAGAGGGGAAACACCCGAGCCCTCTCAGTTCCCATGTAGACCGGGTCAGGACTAGAGGGGAGAGAACGTGATACAGAACAAAATATGAGCAGACAGTGACTTCTCACCAATTTGGAGTCGATTTTAGCGTCCAGCCTGGCATTGCGAATGAGGTTGACGATCCATCTTTCGGCCTCCTCGGGGGTCATATTCAGCTTGTCTGCCAGCATACTGCAAATAAACAGAGACTGTTGGGGCAAGAGGCTGAACACGCTGCACAATACTGTGTAAATGTTACATAGCTCATGCATTTCATGTGTACATAGATAAACATACATGTAGGCGAAGGCATTATAGACCTGACCCGCCCCGAGTGTTGGGGGATGGCGAGTTTGCTGTCAAACCTCAGCATTTGGAACAGTATCCCAGAGTGACAAATGCCTTTCATTATGTAAGCAAAGCAATAATGGTGATTTGTGCCAAGTCTAAGAAGCCCATAAAAAAGGAATACAATTACATCATTGTGCAGGGATGGAGTGAGGTTGAGGTAATGATGACAGACAAATTGAAACGTCCTTCCAAAAGTGGAGACGGGATGAAGTGAGCGTAGAGGGCCAGTCCATTTGAGAGAGGCTGATGGCTTGAGGGCCAGTCTGTCAGGCCGTTGTGAAGGTCCTCTACTGGCCACTCACTCCATCCACTGGCAAAGAGTGGCAGCGTTCAGCTAGAAGCCACTCAGGCCCATACAAGGCGTTGGACTCCCGCTGAGGAGAAGGTGAAGGCATCGGTGCTCTTTGATCAAAAAGCCTTTTCATCTGTCCTTCCTTTGTAGTTTTCTCCAAGATCGTCCAGATCATCTTCAGCATTGTAAGCCATTTCCTCAAAAATGTGCCTTTCATGACTGAATATATAGAATTGGATTTTGGTAAACCAAGATTCTACATTCTCATTCACCGACAAAGTGTCTTTTGTTGCCCTTTAAAGCACCACCTTATCTGAAATGGAATTAATTGTACATGTCATACCTCAGACTACTGCCTTCTCTTTTCCTTCTAACCATTTTATTCACACTCATAAAAATACATTAAGAAAGCTATAATCACATCAGAATCAAGAACAGGCATATTAGGATCAAGCTTTGCAATTCTCCCATGGAATCCATCTCTCAAGATAGATCCAACCAGATCCCACGACCGACCACTCATGAGTGATCATTAAGGAGTCCGAACTACACCCAAGTAGCCTGCAGAAAACCACCTTTCACGCTTGCACTCAGTCTGGCAGAGCTGACAGCTGATATCATTTACTCTTGCAGCAACATGCAGAAAATGACACATGACAAGGTAGATTGCTCATAGGGCTCATTATTTAAGACCTAACCACCACCAAAAGTGCCAGTTGTCAAATCACAAGGGCTAAGGTTGTGATGGTTAACACATGTCCAAAATCAAGCAGAGTACCCTATTGACATTGGAGACAGGAATGCTTGTCGACTCTACAGGCAGGAGAAGGAAACATGAAAGCATGCTCTTCCACATCTCAAAAAAGCACAGCAGAGCACGTTGTGGACTGATTACCAATTACAGCCAAAAAGGCACAGGAAGCCAATTAGAACACTGGGTCATTGAGAACATCTCTCACCAGTGCTGTACTTCTGTTAAAGAGGCAGAGCTAAGCTCTGGACCTTCTCAGATGCTAAATGGTTAGCATCAAAGGTCGCTTTAAAAAACTCAAATTGGTCAAATTGTTGATTGTGGCAGATGGAGGCAAACATTTGTCCAGTCATTTGATCAGCAAAAGTCACAGCCAGAGACTGGATGAAAATAAACATGACCGTGTTTCTTCTGAAGGCAACTGAACAGATGACCCCTTGCACATGCTCAGTCAACAAATCCAGGTCTGCCCCTGCCTATACACACCAAGCTTGTCTGCAAGCCCTGCTCTAATTTGAACCAGGGAAAATGTACTAAATACAAAGGAATTAGGACTGAATCCGTGTAATCTCATTATAAACATATTCCTGCAGGAATTGTGCAAAACCAGATGAGATAAAGTTTATATAATAATTATATATATATATATATATATATATATATATATATAAAAATAAAAAAAAAAAAAAAAAAAAAAAAAAAAACAGGAAATGGGTTGAAATATGGAGCCTCCATGCGTACGGCCTGCCCTAGTTGTTAAAGGCCAGCTGCCTTTTCCTGCTGTCGGCTCGTTTCACGCAGGTCTTACACAGGTCCTTAGGTGCGGGGGGGGGTCGTTTTCACATCAATTCCCTACATTCATTGGCTCCTCTCCGCTGATTTATCCGATTCTGAGTGTGGGCCAGCGGGACCGGGGCGACCCGTCTCACTCCAGGAGCCATGTGCTTAGCATAGAGGTCAGGCAATAAGGGTGAGACCAGTCCAGGGAGAACACCAGCTACAGCACTGCCCCCTTCTTAACATGGTGGAGCTTAACAAATGCATTGTTAAACACTTCCATATGGAGGCATTCCATGCCATTTTGGAGAGACCCCTGAGAGTTTCGGGCAAAGCTGAATTCTCTATTTTTTCCAAGATAAACTGACTGCCATAGTTTCGACTAAACAATTATAATAGAAAGATGTCCGTTTATTACACCGAACTACTGAGTTTTCAAGGTATTTAGCTGAACATGTAAAGATGATGCAATAAAATGTCCATCCAATGCACAACTGGTCCAGTTGATTTGGAGAACACAACAGTCTTTAGCAATGGAAAAGTAATACAAACTATGCCAGAGACGTGTACCCAGCAGAATCGGGTCTACCTTTCGTTCAAAACAAATCAACATTTCAGCAGATCAGGCCAACGGACGATTTTTCAAATAAAACCACAGAGTCACACTGGAGCGCCGACATGGAATGACTCAATTACTCTTAAATTTACTAGACTTATGTCCATTGCTGAGGATGAAAAGCAAGAAGGCCAGTGAATCGGTCACAGTGAGCAGCTGTAAAAATGTCCTTGTTCTAAAAGAAGCCTGAGACGTATGTAAATCTATGCTTGGGTGGAAGCCGTGCCTCCCTTTATCAACAAACTGTATTCAATACACACTACAAGGATCTAGCATTGTTCCCAAGACTTAAAAAACCTAAAACAATAAATAGATAGTAAATGATCCCAATTCTAGCTACTACCTCTAGTACCTCTGAGCTCTACCACTAAGCTTTGTGGTCTTTAACAAGTAAACAGATCCTATTATCCTACTAGAACAAGACAGCCAAGAACAGACAAGGCTTCTAATCAATTCCAGACCATCAGCAGCTAAAGATTTAGGCAGGGTCAGATCACATTCCAGGTTGCAACCTTGACTCCAAACCTTTCTTTTGTTTACAGACTTCATTCAAAATATAGCAAGAAACAAGGTGTCCGAAGCACTGTTATAATGAACAGAATGAATGCCTGTGAATCTGAGAGTGGTTTCATGATGTAAGACAAAGAAACCCCCCCTCCTCCAAATGTTATTATTCTTCTGGTGATGGGTAATTAACATATAATTTTACAGTTTAAATTTGCATGCTTAACTAAACATCCAATAAATAAACAGACATTTAATTCCGGGAAACTCCTCTGCGTGCGTGCGTGCGTGCGTGCGTGCGTGCGTGCGTGCGTGCGTGCGTACAAACATGCAGACGTGCCCATGCTGGGCTTTAGAGGATGTCATAAATCCCCCGAGGTGGATGCAACCTGTTAGTAGATCCCCCGCCACTGGCTGTCAAGTGCTTCCCGCTCCACACAGCCAGGGAGGGAAACGACATTGCTGGACAGATGCTCACAGACGCCTGCTTCTGAAAAGCTTGTTAAATCTAGAGGAGTGCAGTGGTGCGTGCCGAGGGGTCCACCATGCCGGGCCGGGAGCTCTAATAAGAAGCAGGCAGAGGGAGACCACGGACACCCACCCTGGCCTCCTTACGCCTCCTTCTGTCTCCTTCCACCAGTGGGGAGGGGAAAAAAAGGCCACTCAAACCATTGCGTGTCTTCTCTGGAAACCGACAATGCTGTGCATATACCATAAAAACGGGGCAATAAAGAGCAGCAACTAGAGTAAAGTGGTAATAAAACACCTGCCACACTCAAATGCAAGGCAGGAGGTGGTGAGTGGGGCAACAGAACAGGTCCCTGGGAAGAAGCGTGACTAAAAGCAATCATGACGTACTCTGCAGATTTGCCTGTTTGGTTCACTCTGTTTAACTGTATGCATGTCATGTTTTGTCAGCATTGAACTGAAGGCAGACGATTTATCTTAATGGTAGTGTGTGTGTGTGTGTGTGTGTGTGAGGCAGCAGGGAGCTTCTGTACTATTCGCTACATGGAGAGGTCTGGGTGTAGGGGCTCCTCCGGGGTAATATTTAAACCCTGTAGCACTGCTTGAAAACAGACGAGTAGATGTGCTGGCGATGTCTGGTTCCTTGTGCGTGCGTGCGTGCGTGTGTGTGTGTGTGTGCGTGCGTGCGTGTGTGTGTGTGTGTGTGTGTGTGCGTGCGTGCGTGCGTGCGTGCGTGCGTGCGTGCGTGTGCGTGCGTGTGCGTGCGGAGAGGCTGATGTTCTGGCAGCTGGTCTCTGGACACACTTCCTCTAGCACGCTAGGTAATAAAAGGGATGCGAGTGCAGTGAGAGCTGTAGAGGAAGCAGGAAGCAGGAAGCAGGAAGCAATGCCACATTGTGGACACATTTGGAAAGCTGCTGGGGGTTTTTTTTGTTGTTTTTTTGTTTCTCATAACACTCAATATTTGCTGATTTATCCTTGGACGAGACTAAGACTGCTGGGCCAGTCTAGATCTACGCTCAACAAGCCAGACGTTTACGGGCCATTTACAGCCAGAGATGTTATTACTGAGGCATTACATTGTGTAACTACCATGTTACTCGGGCTTGGCTCAAACCTCGAGTCCCGAGCGACGCTTGGAAGCCTCCAGCTTACCTTATACTGATGCATTCGTGAATTCTGCAGAAGGTCTCAAAGATGAACAGACGAGCATTTTCAATGAAGTCTTCAAGACACGCCACCAGGAAGAAATCGTTTACCAGCACCTTCAGGAGATTAAAACACAGGTTAGAGATACTTAATGCTTAAAAATGGGATAATTAAAGCTCCACAACACAAGGATGGAGGTCCCAACACGTCTCTGTTAAAGTTCACTGCTGCACTGATGCTTTGGCAGTAGTCATAAAAGGAGAAAACCTCGATTTAGAAGGACAAGGGGGAAAAAAACAGAAAAGAGCGATCTGGGGCCATTCTGAACACTCCAAATCAACCACAAATCTCGGAATTCCTCAGTTTCCACATGAAAGTGGGCAGGAACAGAGCAGGAACAGAGCAGGAACAGAGCAGGAACAGAGCAGGAACAGAGCAGGATCTGAGCAGGATCTGAGCAGGATCTGAGCCAGGCTCTGAGCCAGGCTCTGAGCCAGGCTCTCCGGCTGCTCATCTCACCCACTGCCGCGGGGCCCCGTGAGCCGCACAGTGGAACCAATTTACACCACCACTGCGTTCACATGGACACGTTGCTGTCTAATAACGGTCCCAGACGCAGAGCCCAGCTGCACGACGCAAGCACGCGCACACACACACACGTGCACACAGCCCTTCCCACCTCAACCCTCCACTTCACACCCACCTTCTCACCTGGCCGTGGAGCCTACAGGGCAGGACGGGGCCTTCTGCAGTGGTGAGGGCGGCTCCGTCCTGCCTGCAGACGCTTCACGGGCTCAACCCCAGGTCCTCCGCACACAGACCCAGGCCACACACTCTGTTTGCTGCTCACAGCTGTTCTGCTTGCTGAGATCCCAACTGCATGGATCTATTGGCTGGAGCGCATTTCACCAGTGACCAAGCTCATCTCATGCCACGCAACGAAAACAAACAAACAAAAAACTTGTGCCATAATTACCATCATCTGTCAAGACAGATTCACAGTTTTTGAAAAGGCACAAAAATATATATTTGTGTATACCATATCTTGTAAGTGTATACTACAGACATCTGGGTTTTTTTTTTATACCTTTAATAAGTTTAACAGCCTTCCTATTTAACACATAACATGCCTATAATGAACTACATCTAGCCAATGAAAAGACTAGTAAAACTAAACTGGCAAAGCTAAACTGAACTAAACTGCACAATCACACAAACGTCCTCTGGGTTTCAATGGGATTCCTCAATAAAACAGTAACAAGACGTAGTAACATTCTCACTGTTCTCTCAGCCAGTTGCTGTTCTATGAACTTCCAGATAAAATTATTTCAACATTAAGCACAGGATGTTAAAAGTCAAGAAAAACACAGACTATTTTATATAAGAATAACAGAAGAAAGACCAGCCTATGTTAACAGCAAAATGATACCCCCTCTCAACCAGTGACATGATTTATAAACATTTACTTCTGTGAGGGAACCCATTTGATCAGGCCAGATGTTTTTCATTCCAAACGTTTATCGGGCAGAGAAGCAGGGATGAAAATGAGACTCAAAATCACCCACACTTGAGCCTTTTATGTCTGGGTAGGTCCAAATGATCAAACCATTAGGGAAATCTCCATTACGCTCTGCATAAAGCGGACTGAGAGTGGCGGTAATTAGCACACCTGCCTGATCCTGGAGCAGTGGAGCCCTCTGGACCTGCGGTCACCCTCACTCCCCTCCCCGCACTGAAGACCAGGCCTCATGTGAACAGTCCCTGATTAGTCACTACTCTGATTAAGCTCTGGGCATTACTGAGATCACAAGATTGAAAACCAGAAAAACACCAATGATCAACATGTAAGTGTAAATGATAATGCAGTAAGTAGGCAAAGGCAGGCATAAAAAAAAAGTTTGTCTTTTTTTTAACAATTTTGTATACAAATCGCTTGACCTTTTAAACCGCTCTACTCAGAACCCTCGTGACTGCAGAGTCTAGGGTGTTTATTTCACACAAGAGCTGCCCTCTGAGGACAGTTCTGGATTTAGTCATATAAAGACAAGGTCTAAATGCAGACATATACGTAATGCTATTCAAGATCTGGCCACTGAGTTTGTGTAGAACATTACTAAACAAGTTTAACACTAACGTTTTCCAGGGTCACAGGGTGCTGGGAAAATGTGGCAGGTTTGGTCATGACCACAGAATACAGCAGGCAGGGGCTAACGCTTAAGGCTAACGCTCCAGCTACTCTGGCTATGATGAACCAAACCTGTGGAAATAAGGGGGACCAAAAAGGGGGGAAATCGTATCCAACCAAACTAGAAAGACTGAAAGTGTCCGTCAACTCCCACTGAAATCCTCCAGCATCCTGCAAACACCTGAAATGGTTGGTACTGGCACTGCCAGCATCGTTCCGCTGGCCCCAAGTCTCCATGCTCTGACCACAAACACACACATGCATGACAAAGCAAATCACGTGGAGACCGTCATACAAAGCCATTACAGGCCAAACAGAAAACACAGACTCCAGGCCCAGCCGGAACCACAGCAGTCTGTTCCCAGTGCAGCGTCCTGCCTCCACACACCAAAAGTGCTTCTTGTTAACCATCCCACTGATGGGACGATTACTGGGCATCATAAAAACATGACAGAGGGTGAGTCAGAGGCTTTTTGCGAGAGGCATTCTCCTCCTGGCCCATGACACATACGCCCGCAGAAAGTGGCCGAGGTTTTCAGGCCCTTCTCAGGACCCGAGACAAAAGTGAGGGCCATCTGTGGGCAAGCACGCCTCATGACAACGTCGCTAATGACTCACACTCCCATCAGCAGCCGGGGCCGATCCGGGGCCCCTGTAACCAGGTCTGGCCCCCCGGCCACGCCAGCTCTTATTTCCACTTGTTTTTAAGGAAACAGATGCGTGACGGAAGCAAAGTGCAAACTTGTTGACTTTCTGTTGACAGACAAATCTAACTGAATGATCTTATTATAATAAATAACGTTTACGTCATTGTTGCATTCTGAAACAGGACGTCGGTGCGTTCGTGTAATCTCACTGCGTCTGATACTGCAGACTCCTTTGGCTTTCAAAAGTGCACAATGACTTTGCCAATGATCTCCAACCCAAGCTGAGAAAAACGCGAATTAAAGAGACACCTGCGACTTACCGATTCACACTCTCTTAACTTCTTCTGAGCGCCATCAAAGTCGAAGTTCACATACAGACATTCAACGAACTCTGTGATGGGGTCTCTGTAGGTGTAGGACTCCTTGATGGGACAGAGTAAACAACAACAAAACATTATTTTCTATCCAATATTACATTGTAGTTCGGACTGAATGTGTGAGTAAACATGTTTATCTGTAAACATCCGTCTTTAAAACGTGGCTTTTCCTTTCTCCCACATCTATAAACATTTGCGAGATGAAAGTTTCAGAACAACGCTTTTAGCAGACGAGCCCCACTGGGATACGTGATACAGGTTTTGGGTCTTCCCAGGATATAAATACCATGCATGTCTGAGAAACCATGAGAGGAGAGAGCGGTGCTAGCGGCCCTGTGAGCGCAAAGGTCTGCATGTTTAAGAGATTATCCATGAGCTGGAGACACGTCCATTATTTAGATTTCAGGGCCGCTGATCTATGAAGAAGCTACTGCTGCTGGATGATGAGACACTGGAACGCTACAATCAGAAGGTCCAGCTCCATTCATCACACTTAATGGGTTCAAGACTCATATGCCTGCTGTAGGAACCTGGAGACGCTCTCGAAGTTCTCAGAGACATGCGGAGAACAGCTCTTTTTTTTTTCCCAGCCACCACACACTAACAGACACACCCCCTGTCACACACAGACCGTTAGCAATTCCCTACTGGGGAATGCCGAAGTGATGGTGGTTTTCAGATCGAATGAGAAGCAGTGTTTTGTTTATCAGGTTATGGGAGGGACTCCGAGAGGGTCTCTTTTACTTTAAACGACCCATCAAAGAGGAAAGCAAGCACTCGTGACTGCAGTGGGGTCTTCAGTGCTACCCCGATACCTTCAGTCCTGAGGGGGGAGGTGGCAGTGATGATGCTTAGTGAGGTGGCCACATGAATGAGCATGAGTGTCCTCCCTCGTGCAGGAGAGGGTCTTAGATAAACATTAGTGGGTGAGAAACCATAGCCGTACCTGCTGAATGACTTTGACCAGATCCTTTAGGACCTGCCTACGCTTCCGCACGTCCTTGTTGGTGATGACCGCTGTGGTCAGATAGCGCAGAATATGTGGGCACATTGTCTGAATTGCATTGAGATACCTGGGAAACACAAGGTAGGACACTTCAAACACAGCTGTATTTGCTGGCCAATAGGGAACAAGGGCTGGTGGTTCAAACAAAACCAACAAAGAGATAATAAAAGAAATACATTTAAAAAGTCATGGTAGGTAACGGTGAAAGCGTCTCTGTTCACTGGTCCCACTGTGAAGGGTAGAGAAGGAAACCCCCCTGGCTAGATACGGATCACTGGCCACAGGCCCGGCCAACAGGTGAAATACTACCCACGAGGGACTTGTTTTTCAGACACAGGTCAACTAGCTGTAGACTGAGTGCAAGACTGAGCGTTGGGTAGCACTACCATTACAACCCAAGACAAAGTTTCTTCTCTGCAGTCAGGGACAGACCTTGGCATTCACTCATAAGAAGGAAGAAACACACACACACACACACACAAGAGATGCCTTGTCATAAGACTGCACTTAACATACCGAGTCAGTTGGAAGGACAACCTTGGTGCCTGCGGCATCTCAGAGCCCCCCCACCACATCCCCCCAACACACACACAACACACACACTTCTGCCACCACCTCCTACAAGCATCACATTCAATTTGGAAGAGGAAGTGGAGCTGCCCCGTCCTGGCCGGCCCCTGAAGCCCTCTCATGGGTCACGCTGCAGAAACACATGTCGTTCTGGAGGAGAGGAAGACCAGCGGATGGTTTAATTAGCCGAAACAATTAAAGGGACAAGGAGGCCTGTGGCACTTCAGATGTCGGGGGCTAAAAATGGCAGCGGCTTGGGGCGGCGTGTGATCCTGGCCGCCACGGCCCTCTCTTCCCTTTGTAGTCGGTGGCAAACCACAACGCTCCATGCTGTGTTCCTGATTAACTTACACCTACTCACTCCCCAGAGGGGGTTCCAATGGCGCGCCCGCTCACATGACTCATGATGCCATATCTGGGATTCACGTTCCAACACGGAGAGAATTATCTAACTGGGCCAACGCTGTGGCTCTGAAGCCACACGTCAGCTTCACAGGCTGCCTGACAATTTCATGAAGACGTTGAGGGTTTAAGTTTTGCGCCGCTCAGACAATCAAACTATTATTCGCCCCAACAGCGGCTTGAGATTTAAAATAGGGGGGCAGAGAGAGAAGTGGAGATATGTAGAGAATGCCTGTAGTTTCAGTTTCATGTATTTCACAATACGTGTGGGGGGTTAGAATCAGAGGCAAAACGTGCACTGCTGAGGCACTGCATTAGGGTAAGGGTAGTATTACTGCGCAAGGGCAAGGGTAGTATTACTGCGCAAGGGCAAGGGTAGCATTACTGCGCAAGGGCAAGGGTAGTATTACTGCGCAAGGGCAAGGGTAGCATTACTGCGCAAGGGCAAGGGTAGCATTACTGCACAAGGGCAAGGGTAGCATTACTGCACAAGGGCAAGGGTAGCATTACTGCACAAGGGCAAGGGTAGCATTACTGCATTAGGGCAAGGGTAGCATTACTGCATTAGGGCAAGGGTAGCATTACTGCATTAGGGTAAGGGTAGCATTACTGCATAAGGGCAAGGGTAGCATTACTGCATAAGGGTAAGGGTAGCATTACTGCATTAGGGTAAGGGTAGCATTACTGCATTAGGGGCAAGGGTAGCATTACTGCATTAGGGCAAGGGTAGCATTACTGCATAAGGGCAAGGGTAGCATTACTGCATAAGGGCAAGGGTAGCATTACTGCATAAGGGCAAGGGTAGCATTACTGCATAAGGGCAAGGGTAGCATTACTGCATAAGGGTAAGGGTAGCATTACTGCATAAGGGTAAGGGTAGCATTACTGCATAAGGGCAAGGGTAGCATTACTGCATTAGGGCAAGGGTAGCATTACTGCATTAGGGCAAGGGTAGCATTACTGCATTAGGGCAAGGGTAGCATTACTGCATTAGGGCAAGGGTAGCATTACTGCATTAGGGCAAGGGTAGCATTACTGCATTAGGGCAAGGGTAGCATTACTGCATTAGGGGCAAGGGTAGCATTACTGCATTAGGGCAAGGGTAGCATTACTGCATTAGGGCAAGGGTAGCATTACTGCATTAGGGCAAGGGTAGCATTACTGCATTAGGGCAAGGGTAGCATTACTGCATTAGGGCAAGGGTAGCATTACTGCATTAGGGCAAAGGGTAGCATTACTGCATTAGGGCAAGGGTAGCATTACTGCATTAGGGCAAGGGTAGCATTACTGCATTAGGGCAAGGGTAGCATTACTGCATTAGGGCAAGGGTAGCATTACTGCATTAGGGCAAGGGGTAGCATTACTGCATTAGGGCAAGGGTAGCATTACTGCATTAGGGCAAGGGTAGCATTACTGCATTAGGGCAAGGGTAGCATTACTGCATTAGGGCAAGGGTAGCATTACTGCATTAGGGCAAGGGTAGCATTACTGCATTAGGGCAAGGGTAGCATTACTGCATTAGGGCAAGGGTAGCATTACTGCATTAGGGCAAGGGTAGCATTACTGCATTAGGGCAAGGGTAGCATTACTGCATTAGGGCAAGGGTAGCATTACTGCATTAGGGCAAGGGTAGCATTACTGCATTAGGGCAAGGGTAGCATTACTGCATTAGGTCAAGGGTAGCATTACTGCATTAGGTCAAGGGTAGCATTACTGCATTAGGTCAAGGGTAGTATTACTGCTATAGGGTAGTATTACTGCATTAGGGTAAGGGTAGTATTACTGCATTAGGGCAAGGGTAGTATTACTGCATTAGGGTAAGGGTAGTATTACTGCATTAGGGGCAAGGGTAGTATTACATTAGCATTAGGGTAGTATTACTGGGTAGTATTACTGCATTAGGGTAAGGGTAGCATTACTGCATTAGGGCAAGGGTAGCATTACTGCATTAGGGCAAGGGTAGCATTACTGCATTAGGGCAAGGGTAGTATTACTGCATTAGGGTAAGGGTAGTATTACTGCATTAGGGTAAGGGTAGTATTACTGCATTAGGGTAAGGGTAGTATTACTGCATTAGGGTAAGGGTAGTATTACTGCGCAAGGGCAAGGGTAGTATTACTGCATTAGGGTAAGGGTAGTATTACTGCATTAGGGTAAGGGTAGTATTACTGCATTAGGGTAAGGGTAGTATTACTGCATTAGGGTAAGGGTAGTATTACTGCATTAGGGTAAGGGTAGTATTACTGCAGTATTATCTTTCCTGTTGGCACCTAAATCATAGATCATCTTATGACAATATTGTCGCTTCAGCCGCCCTTGGACAGAGTGCATAATTTGATAGCCAAACTTCTATATCATTTTCCCTATCTGAGAACTTTCAGGTTTTGATTTTGTTTGTCTATCCACTCCAGAGCATGGCGGTATCATCATCATCCTCATCCTCATCCTCTTCAGCTTGGGGGCGAGTCCTCTTAACACTTGCCAGCTGAACTCAACCAGAACATTTACAAGATGACTTCAGCTTAAATGTCAGAACAATAATATCCAAATGATTGGTTAGAAAAGGGAATTTATCATTTATAGTGACCATTCATGATTAATAATGCTCTTCTTCAAATTAAACCATCAATCAATATGAACATAACTCTGCTGTGGTAAATGATAATATGCAATGTATCCAAACACCATAAATTGAGAATCAGATTTATGGGATCTTGTCTAATCCGCTTCTGAGGCCACAACTCTAAAAACAAGCGTGAAATCAGGAATGGTGAGAAAACGTTGAGAGACGAACTACAAAATAATGTGGCAGACACAGAAAGATCCTCCCCTTGAGGACTGCTGCCACAGATCAGAAGTGCCCAATCGGGAGTTTAATGTAGCATAAGGACCTCGCTGGTATAATGTGCACCACAGTCCAAGCCGTCTGAGAAGCCTGTATTACGGCTGCAGTAAGTGGAGAAGACCTGTGGGGGGCACCACGGCGTGGGCTCGCCCCATGGGTCAAACATACAGCCCAGACTCGCAGCCACAGGTCAGTGCCCCTGGCCCCAGCCCAAAGGAAGCAAGCGGTCACCGGCGCGAGAAAAGGGCCAAGCCTCATCGAGGTTTCCAGCCGGCAACAGCACAACTAGCAACCTCAGTCTATCCTTACAGCCACAATGGTGAGGTACTTATTACTAATTACTGGTCTGGCCTCCCTTAATCATCTGCTGGTGAGAGTCAGAGGACAGGAAGTGCAGTTGAAAGGCAGATAAACCTCATCTTGTGTGTTGTGCTGGGATGTTGAGTTTTATACTGAGCACAGCCATCAGATCGAGCACACAAAACTGCAATATGGAGAAAAATATAGTCTTAAAGTATGTGGAGAGCACATATAATGTGGGCTTTCCCATACAAGCTCACGGCATGAATGGCCCAAGTGCACAGGGCTGATGGGGGGAAATAAAGCACACTCACTTAGACCACTTAAGAAAAACAACAGCGAGGTCTTGTTATCGTAAGGCCTTGATTTCTTTTACATATTGTGGCCTGCAATAAAAAGTGTTGATATGTCGTGAGAAGCTGTCATCCACGCCAGAGCTCCTGTTCTGGGGCTACTTCGGGGGTACTTTGTCAGCTAAGCCATCTATTATTCTTGGTGTTCATCAGGCAAACCTGACATCTTGCTTTCATCGGGCTCCTGGGGTCATGTATGTTTGTTATTGTGTGTGTGTGTGTGTGTGTGGGACACTGGACTGTGGAGTGCAGCATCAGCGTTTTCGTTTACAGACTGCGGTGGGCTTTTCCGACCTGGACCCGTACATCATCCCACCTCATCCGGTTTTATTAGAACCAAACCGAAGCCAAGTAAAGACCCGGAGTGGAAGCATGCAGCTGCTGAAGGTGCTTACTGGGGCTGGTACAGGAAGAGCTCGATGATGTTGTCTCGGCCTTTGGGGTGGTTGAAGAAGACAAAGAGAGACCAGTGGATCAGCCATGTCCTTTGTTGAAGAGACTGGAGAGGAGAGCTGACCGTCTGGTATGAGGGAGGAAGGGAAGCAGAGAGATACAAGGTGGTTGTGGAGTCAATTGTTCAGAATGCGAATTTAACAAACCCATTAAACAAACATAACATGGAGTCTCGTGTCAAAAAGCTTCAGTTGGCCATACGGTCCAATCCAAGATAAAAAAAAGGAGTTTAAGAGGTCATAGAAATTTTTTTCTTTTCTCCAAGCCAAAACCTCTCACCACCTTCCCTGCTTATTACTGTTAAAAAATCTCAATTAGCTCAACTATGCAATTGAGGTTCAGCTCTCTGAACGCACTAAACAAAAAGGAAGAGCAAGTGTGTGTGTATGAGAGACAAACAGAGAGGGAAAGACAGACACACAGAGAGACACAGAGAGAGATGGAGAGAGAGAGAGAGAGAGAAAACAACAGTAGCAGCAGTAGTGGTGGTTGTGCTTTGCTGAAACATGAGGCGGTCAATATCACGACCTATGTAAAGGACTCCGAGCACAGTATTGAATTCTGAGTGGTGGGGCATTACATTGTTATCGATTGTCTCCCTCAGGCGGGTGAGGTCCTCCATCGCAGACTCCCAGTTCTGCATAAGGATCTCGGAGGCCAACTTGCCCCACAGGGAACTCAGCGCGTTCCGGTCTGTGGCAGGGACCTGCACAAGCAGCACAACGGACACACACGTGCAAAAACAAAAGCACCATTAAGCATTCAGAGAAAACACGCATGTATTATTCAGTAAAAGGCAAACGGTCCCCGCAATGTTCAGGGCCACCTCGGCAGAGGGGGCAAGGGGGCGGCTGTTGCAGTGGGCCTGGAGGAAGTGGGGTTAAGTCTCTCGCTCAAGGGCACGAGGGCAGCGGTCAGGGGAGGGCAGACATTAGAGCCCCCAGGCCGTGCAGGGCAGCTCCTGCCGGGCTTAGAGCGGAGCTCTGCTCCCTGACACAGCTGCTGGTATGGCTAACGCTTTTATTTATTTACAGCAGATTAGCGGACTGAACCGAGTCACCTTCCTGGGGACGAGGTCTGACAGGGAGACAAGTGCTCATGAAAGGCTGTTTAGTTTTTTTTTTTTTGTAAAACCTCATACGCTGCTGTCTGTGATGAAGCAACCACTGCCCCACACCAGCACTGCTCCATGACTCGTTCGGATTACCAGGGTAACCGAAAGCACATTTGGCACGTATGTGTACGTTGGTTTTGTTGCCTTATTTTTTTTTTTTTTTTAAGGCTGGTCTTTTGATTGTTTATTTTTGCTGTAGAATCTGAGCTCTCAAACAGAAGGGGTTTCTAAACATGGAACATTTCAACTCTGCTGACTTATCACGATTTATGTCAATTTCTACAGATTAAATCCAACTGGCCTCATGGTGGGTTGGTTTCACTCAAAATGAACTCCGCTGCGTGAGGTTAAGTTGAAAGGGTCTCTCAGGGTGAAAGGTGAAGGACCAGCTCGTCTTTGCCTAATGGTATGCATTAAAGAAGTGAGCTGTAACCAGGCTCAGGGTCAAACGCTAGCCATGTCAAGGGAAATGTTCAGTTAGTCAGCTCCAAGGATCAGAAGGTTCAAAAAGGGTCACCAAAAGGGTAAGGCTCACTAAACAAACATTTTGGGTGTATTTCCCGAAAACCGTCCTAGCATCAGTATCATAGTAACAAGCAGAGTCAATAACACTTTGGACCACTGAGCTGCTCTTAAAGCTATCTTGTTTTTGGGACGTTTCAGATCTGTTTCCACAGTATGCGTTTCAATCATTAGAGGATCCCATAAGCTTACATCAAAACCAAATCATCAACCACCGTCCCCATTATGGTATGCAAACACTCGTTTGGACACCCAGAGTGGAGACTGAAGCTCTCCGCATTGCCATGACCTTGCCCTGACCCCAGAGCAGGGCCTTCACCAAGGCTCTTTTAATGAAGTGTGCTACCCCCACTGCTGCGGTCCTAAACACATGTGCAGGGGCTTTGATCAGCCCTGTAACAGGGGCAGGTAAAAGGGTGCCGGGGTGCAAATCAAAGCGGCTGCCCCTGGTGGAGTGCGGGAACCACAAGCCTCAGACAATATGTCAACCGAACCGAAGTGTGAGCGTGAGCTGCAAACCTCCAGTGCAACAGTTGTGGATGAACACTGGGCAGTTCCAGGGCCAATCCCACAGTTGGCTAAGAACAAGCGCTTGACTGGCCAAATCACATCTCACACTCTTCACCTCTGAGCCGTGCGTATTTATGCCAGGACTTTTTGGTGCAATGACGCAAAGACTCCATGTGCAATTTTAATGTTCCATTTAGACAGAGAAAACTTCCTACTGAATTATATCATAAAAGCACAAACAGACACTTGTCCAAGCTACTGAAATATGAGCTCTAGTTAACCAGATTCGTCTTTGTAGAGACAATCAACTTCAAAGCTCCTGTTCTTAATTATGGCAGAAACACAACAGCATAGATAACCAAGTGTAGGCAGGGCATCCCGTGGAGAGCCAGGAGACGCTCCCGCCGCTGGCCCTCGGGAAGGGGCCTCGGGACCAGGGAGGTTTCCTCGGGAAGCCGTGATAACGCCACACGGCTTGGAGATGGTGACTCAAGCAGGAAGTCAGGGCAGGTGCCTCTCACAGGTCCATAAAGCTACTAAAATGTCTCCAGATATCACGGGAACTCGAGCAAGGGCAGCTGAAGGACCAGTGGTGGCAGGAGGAGGACAAATGAGGGGCTGGGCCACAGTATTACAGCTCCAAGAAAGCAAACACTGAACAGTGTTAATGAGAAAGCCTGTTAATGAGAAGGGACACGAAGAAATCTCAAAGTGCAAACCAAGTTTTCCTGGAGAAAGTTTTTGGAGGAAACTGTGCGCCATGCCTATAAACACAGCACAGTGGAGGCAAGAAGCTATATACAGGGAGGAAAAAAAATTGGAAAGTTTAAATGACTTTCAAAGTAGAAACCTTATAAGACAGACCGGCGGAGAGGGAGCATGTTCGGTGGGGAGGGGACTACACCGCATTGCCAATATAAAGGTCAACATTTCATTTCTAAAAGTGTTTGTTTTGTTTTTTTTACTCCCCCCCCACCCCAAAGTCCCTGCCTGCTAACTCTGGCAACGCTCCATGTCATTATGGCAGCTTTTTGCACACTGCCTGGCTTTCAGAACTGGCCATGCAGGAAGGGTTTCGATACCTGGGCTTTTCCAGCAGTTACCTTACGTTTCCACCGCTTCCCCAAACGGGCACATTTTCGCTGACTGACCAGCAACAATAAATTTACTGTGCTAGAGATCCGACACGACACTCAATCTCAGCATCCAATCCGGCATTAACCCATGATATGAATAAGTTGCTCTTTTTGCGCCGGACCCGCGCTGTAACAGGACCTCGGCTCAGGATTTTGCAGGCCTGGTCTCCTCTGTTAAATGACCGCATTTCCCACGTTAAATGAGTTCTGGAGCCTAACCTCTCCCATGCTAGGGTCCATCTGAGGGAACGGCAGGGCTGACGTGAACGAGGGAGAGTGTAGGAGGAGACCAAGGGTGGAGGCCTAGGGTGGAGGTCTAGGGTGGAGGCGGCCAGGCCAGGTACTGTGAGAAAGAGGCGGTGTGATTAAAGCCAGTTCTGCATGGCTTTTCCACATTCTCTTTGTTCTATAAATGAGGGTCAATGGTATAAGGGCTCAAAACCCAGGAGGAAGTATGCAAAATCAGAGCTTTGAGCAATTTGGGTTTATTTATTCCAAGCTGCAATGCCATAAACAGTCTTGGTTGCTCGGTATCAAGGGCTCATCTACTCGCAGTGTTTGATGTGTGTAAAATGGAAAATGATGCCATTTTTTCAAGCTCTCCAGAAATGAGGAGTCTTTCTCATCATTTCGAACTTCTTCTGTGCGCTTGGAGTAGATGAGAATGGCTTTGTAGAGCCATTACAAAAGTCAATTGAGGGCAAAAAGAGCAAAGCAAAAAAAAGAAGCCTGACAGCATGATTACGCCTGTTGAACGCCGATGCACGCTCTGTTTATTAGAATGCACAGTTAAGATGACTAGAAATGAGAGAGATGGGAGATGCCTGTTGCCCTGGTGTTGCTTTCAGTGTCAGGCATCTGTGTGCAGATTCTGAGTCAGATTCTAATGACAAGGCTTTGTAACTGAATTTCAAATGGCAATTTAAGGTACTTTTCTTTAGACTGCAGCTAGACCTACTACGTAAACTGTGTCAAGGTATGCAGTTCAAAACAGAGCTTTAACACGAGCCTCCTTCCTGCTACTGCTACAAACCCCCAAAAGGGCAAAAGGGCAAACAAATAAGCAAAACAGAATGACAAAGATTTTCTAAAAACAGTAAATACACAAGCACACCATTCAAAAAAAGCTGACATTAGGAAACCGCCATGGGCTTCTCTACGAAAGCTTTGCCTTTGCTCACAACACGATGACAAATTTCTCAGTCCAACACTAACGAATCATGGCAGAGCGTGGCTCTGTCTGGCCATCTGAATAACGAGCGCACATTACAGGCGGCGAAAGGCAGGCGAAATGGCTCCGTGAGAAACACTCGTCACCAGTGGAGTCCGATAACTCGCCCATGGGTGGGGCGCGGCGCATGCTCCCGGCCCAGCGCACAGCTGACAATGGGGGCCTCTCTCCTGCCGGTGTGGCCGGGGACGTCTGGGAGGGGAGGCGGTAGCAGGTCTATTCCCAGGCTTTCAGCCCCCCCCACCCCACCACCACCACCACCACCACCATCCACCCGCTAGCCAGCATCGCATGGAGCCCTCTGCTTCGGCCACTCTCGCGCGCAAGTTCATCTTTCACTCATTTCTGCAGGCAGTGGGAGAGAAACCACACACACCAGAGCCCGAGCAATGAGCCCTTTGTTTATTGAGGAAATAAGAAGTACGCATTTGTAACGTGGATACTGCCAGTACTCTCTGTGAACTGCAATTATCTTCCCCCACAAACCTACTTTGGTATTATCTGATTTCCAAAGTATTCCACTGGTGAAAATTATTTAATCCAAAGCCCTCAGTCTACCTCTGTCTAAATCTTTCACCAGACGAAAACAAAACAAAACATAAAAAACAACAAAACAAAACAAAAGTCTTGCGAGAGTTGGGAATTTCGACAACGAGAGGGGATCCAAAGTAAAGTGTGTCCATGCCACATTGGTGTTTTTGACATTTTAAAAACATTGAAAAGAATGTTAATCAACCGTAGAAGATTGCTTAAGGAAACTAATGTCGTCGTGCGGTCCACATTCTCCGGGAGATCTAGCTGTACAACACACAATTTTGAAGTACTACAAATTTAGGGAACCCCAACAGAGCATCTGGCCACAGGCACCTCATTAATAGTGCACAGAGAGCAACACTGCCAGGCAGCTCACTGCAGTCAGATTATGAGTGTATGATGTCTGCCTCTGAGCATGTGGGCCAGTGTAATCTGGGTCGAGTCGCTGACCGGGCTCTTTCAGCACCAAGGACGCGCGGAGGTTACAGGCCACAGCACTCAAGCAATTACCCATCAAGCACTTTGCTAGCCTCATCCTGAGTACAAAACTGTTGAAAAACTCAAGTTTTCCAACCAAACAAATTAGGTAATGGATAGTTTGACTTCTGTTTTCATAGTACAGAGAGATACAGTGCAGCTGGTCGCTCCTGTTTTAAGGACTCCTACCTGCGAGAGAACAGAATCCATTCATCACTGACTTCATTCATAAAAATTAAACTTTAAGTGCATGCGTAATACTCATAACCAAGGCCACTTGGCACTGTCCAGTGCTGAAAACGAACAACACAAAGAAAATTTATTTCCCCAAAAGAATTAATGTGTTTCCTTAATTAGCACTCACAAAGGAACCCTTCATCAAAATAAAACTATTTGTCCATTAGACAAGGACTTACAGTGGACACACTTAATTACAACACTGAAAAAGAAAAGTAGCAGCCAACTTATTCAGGGTCATCATTACCCCAGCACAGTCTCTTTGACTGAAAATGGCTGACTCTGACAGCATCATATCAATGAAATAGAGTCCATTCAAGCTGTATGTATGAGTCGAGACCTACCAGGACCCTGAAGAAGTAGAGGTATTCCGCAGCTCCAGAATAATTCCCACACTCGTACTGGAACTTGGCATATCTGTACAGGGTGTCCAGATACTCCTGACGGAACTGCAGAGAAAAGCAAGAGGGGTCAAAGAGAGACCATTCGCATCTTAAGCTGTCCCTCACTGTCCTTACATATATATATATATATATCATGTTATTTTAAGGCATTCTTCATGGTCAGCAAATGCTGAAAACAGGACAAAGTTATGGGGCTTCCTCAACAGCGTGCTTGGGAGGAGACCAAGCCTGTCAGAACATTTGAGAAGAGGGAGCTCACTGCACGCGTGCCACTCCTCACTTCCCGGCATAAGGGGGACATGTGAGCTCGGGGGTAGTGTGAGAGCCTGTGGGGCATGTGAGCTCGGGGGTAGTGTGTGAGCCTGTGGGGCATGTGCCATCTTAGTAGGCTGTAAATGCACAGAGCCCCTGCATTAGTGCAGCACAGGCCTGGGGCCTGTGAATTGAGGTACACTGAGGACAGGCCCCAGGTCAGTGGGATGCCGGGTTGAGGGGGGAGTGCCGTCCCGTCAAATATAGAATCCCCAAGCATTTTTGCGGGCAGATCCATGGGTCCCGAGCTGTTTAGTTTATTCTTAACAATTCACCACAGAAAGTAAATGTCCGCAGAAATTTCTGCAAGCCATAAAAACCACGAAAATGAGTTACGGTTTTGGGAAGTCATTTAACGTCTCCGAGCTCAGTGCTGCCCCTCCCACTGGCCCCCCAAAACAAGGCTGGGTTCACCGAGGAGTCATGAGAATTCCGCGGAGGAGACAGCGGAGTTACTTACACCATGCTTCTCAGCCAAATAGTCAAACAGCATACGCCCGTCCCTGGAACAGAAAGGGAAGAAAAGCCTTCTGTGGTGAGCAAGGCCTTTTTAGAGGTTACGGCAATTTCTTGTTGTTGTAATCAGCTTAAGGAACTTTTTTTTTTAATGTATAAGAGGGTATAAGAGAGAAAACAGAAAAAAAATAAATTAGTGAAAGTCTTCGGACTGCGTAATTTATATTACAAAGATCGCTGCCTCGGTCAAAGTCCGATGAATATGCATGAAAACTAGAAGTGAAAATGACACAAAGGCAAGTGGCAGTAAACGGCAGCCGGGCGAGCCGGCCGAGGAGCTGCTGCCGCTCGCATGACTGGCCAATCGGTGACTTGCAGCAGATGAATAGGTACGGGGGCTGGTAATCATGCTTCCTGAGCCCCCAGCCGCACCAAATGTGGCCAGAACCTGACGAACCCGTGCGCCACTGCACGCACCAGACAGAAAGAGGAGGTGGCGAGTTTATTTGATTTGAGGGGAGTTTCAAAGGCTGTTTATAAAGGCGTGATCCTGTTGCACTGCTTCTGTGAAATTATACCATCATCCAGCAGATGCAGGAATGCTGCGTAGACAACACGCACACCTAATGGCCATGGGAATCTGTACTTAGGACCAACGTCCAGCCTTGGCGGCCATAGAGCCTTCATGCCTAACTTAGTTGCAACCTCGTGGTAAAGTGGTAAAGGTGCTGCAGCAGAATGGGCTGGAAACCACATTCCTCAGCAGTATATCACATCTAATCCCTCCATCCATTCAGCCTTCATATGGGCCCCAGTGCACATCTGACCACTATGCCACCTGCCAAACATGATCAGCTCTGAAGGGCAGTCTGTCCTATAACTGGCACGAGCAAAGTTAACACACAAATAGCTATTATCTCACAGAAACAAAGAAATACAAGCCCTGTTCCATGTTTTCTTGTTGCCTTTCAACTTGTAAAACACCAGACACCAAAAAATGTCCCCTCGAAACCGTAAATATTCAGATCGAAGAAGTAAACCTCAAAGGCACTCGTTAATTAGGAGCAGACAAGCATCTGAGCAGTTTAATTAAAACTGCGTCTGCTTCTTAAGCCGCAGCTTAATCCTCGACTGTGATAAACGTGTTTTGGAGAAACGAAAAGCAAAAGATGTCTACTACGCCTACCACCTACCAAGGTACCTCACAAGAGGCAGAGAGGCAGCCCGCAAACTTCCATTTGGCACAATTTCCTGAGAAAATACAGGCCAATGGAAACAAAGTGACTCATTGTATCAGGTTCAAAACGAGACTGAATGAACCGCTGCTTGTGTTGCACACATGGAAAAAAAAAGCCATACTGAACACTGACCGCATCATGTTACAGATGGGCAAGGACAAAACTCGTCCACTGCTCCATGGTTTCTCCATGTGAACAAGAAGCACTGACAAACAACTCCAGCCATCTCCCTTACCTTAGAACTGCAAACAAAAAGAGGGTCAAATGACTATAGGAAAGTCACCAAAAATGAAGCAGTGCATCAAATGTCCAAAGTGATTCATTTAAACATATTAATAATATCCTGATCAGATGCAGTCATGTTCAGCATATTGATGTTAAGTCAAATATGAAGTAAAAAGACAAAAAGCAAAAGAGCCCATAGTGTCTTTACAGAGTGACTGAACAACCACTATACAAGCCATGGACATGTCTGTCTCTGAGGTTAACGCTTCAAATTTAGTGTGCTGTGGTGGTCCAAGGACAATACTGCACTGATTTATAAAACTCATACAATAAATGTTCCATAATACCTAAAGGAAAATCTAATAAATTTTGCAACCAAACAAAAATTTGCCTGACTGCAAACTGACAGGAATGTTTGCTGGCCTGATGGGTCTCTAAAACAAGGTGGTTTTAGAAATGAGTACACTTCATAAAATAAACATGCTTCTGTAAAACTTGAGATCAGCTGATGGACAGAACAGTCACTGATAAACCAAAGAACATCCTGCGTAAGACCTTTACGTTTAACCACATATTTTAATTATGGAAAAGTCAGCACCAAAAACACATCCAAAGGCTCTTGTGGCATTCAACTTGTGTGTTGCATAAGCTGGAAAACTGAAATCATTAGTGAGTGCAATTCAGAGGCCCAATCCAATGCCACATGCATGATTTTGACTGCAAAACTCTGCTAAGATACCAATGCACCATATAAATGCACCTTAACTAAATCAGCGGTCAAATAGATGCTTCACTGTACATTATAAACCAACAGCTGTTCATACACCAAGTTATTATTTTAAAATAAATATTTTACAAAATAAACATTGTAAATGTATGCATATATGAATTATTACTATTGCTGTTATTACTGCATAAAATCTTTTCATTTGTAGAATTAAACCACACAGGCATAATAAGAGCATAAATTCAAGCAATGTCTATTGGGAATATTTCAGTTGCTTTAAGGAAAATTGTGGGAAAAGATTAGACAAAGTAACTATGCTCAATTACAGATGAATAAATTCTGAAAATATTAAAACATGACTGTAAATCTGTCATAATCCTTCTGACTGTGCAGCATCCCAGAGACTCATAAATGACTTAACCAGAGTCTGAAATTTTCTGTTTTCCACTGGAACCTGGACTGCTGTTTGTCTCGGTCAGTACAATTTAGTATACTCAAGTATACTTAGTATACAATTCACAAAAAATAAACTTCCTCATGGTTACACTTCAGTTTCTTCACCTGGAAAACAAGTTCTAACATTTCTCATCAATGATGCAACAGATGCCTGTTAATGAACCCAAATGCACCATTTGAAACAGGGACGAGCCTAATGGGTAAGATTTCTAGTCTATTAATCTTAATTATGTAAAAGACAGACATTGCTCTTTAGATGTAATACTCCAACCCATGCTTATCCCCCCCAGGCTTTTTTTAAACTATATTTGTGAACACGTTTACAAATTAGTATCTCTCAATGTTGAAATCTCTCTTAAATCTCAAAGCAAATTATTTGATAAATTTACTGGCAAGCCAATCATCTGAACTGCTACCTTTTGGAGTTATTAATGTCCAGGCAAATACAATTTTCAAAACAGGATTTTGCGATCACTAAATTAACTGCCACTGAGAAAAATAATAATAATAATAATAATAATAATAAGTTAAATTTATATAGCGCCTTTCTCATACCCAAGGACACTTTACATCAAGAGAAAGGGGGAGGAGGGGAGGAGAATCAAATAAATTAAATAAAAGAAAAAAGGAAATTAAATAAATCAGTGATCAGCAGAGAGAAAGTACTGAGAAAAGAGGTAAGTTTTAAGTTGAGCTTTGAAGGAGGAGAGTGAATGACAGTCACGAAGAGATTGTGGTAGTGAGTTCCACAGTTTGGGGGCCATGAAAACAGGGCAAAAACAGGGCAGATTATGGATTTGAGGTGCATAATTCTATACACTAATACACAGCAGTTACAAAAATTACTTTAAAAGCATCAATAAGAAATTGATGCAAAAACAATCAATACACATTTATATATATATTAAAAAAAAGATTGTGGGGTTGTAAGAGGCATCGCATGCTGCCTTGTTAGCAGCATCACTAACCTCGTTGACTGCATTTGTCTGGTGGTCTCTGGGTCCTCAAACATTTTAACAATAGGCTCCGTCTCAGACTGGAGCTGTTTGAGTTGGGCTACTACTGCAGTCCTCTTCTCTCTCAGGGCTGGACAAAATAGGACAAACTGAACCGTAAATTCACTTCAATTCAACTTAAAATCTCATTGTGTATTACAAATAAGATCACAAGATAGTCTTAGTTTTTAGTAATCACTGAGGACAGTTATATTGTACTCGTGTACTTTAATATACGTAAGGCTATGCAGCTCACAGTTTGGTATTTCCTTGTCGAGGAACAAACTCTTGTAGACGTCCATGGCGAAGTCCACCATGTTGGTTTCACTGAGAAGATCAAGCTTCCCGTGTAGAAGCTCAGTCTCATTGTATATCTGTTAAGGAGTGGGGGTATGTAAATAGCATTATTCAGAGAAGCAGCTTAATTTCAAAAGGCAGGTAGATGGCACACCACAGTAATACGGTACGACAGCAGTATACACGATAAAGCATGCTTGCTCTGTGTATTTTTCATCTCCTAGTAATGTTGCTAAAGTATGGGTAATTACCATTTAGTTAGCAATTCAAAATCTCCAGCTAGCCACTAAATAGGTAGCTAGCTACATTATGCTATCTGATGCTCAAGATATGTAGCTACACAATCAAACAGCTGAGCCAAAAAACTAAAATAAATTCCCACAAGCGACCCATACAAAACTTGGCACGACCATGGTAGCGATTGAAAGTTTTCCTTTGAATTTATTAACGTAACCTCAGAAGGCTTTGCGAACTGCAAAGACATACAAGTTCGCAGCCTGTCCGCAAGCTAACTAGTTATCGAAGTCTAGCTAGCTGACATGGCTCTGGCTAACTTCAACAGGACTGCACACGTGCGAAGGAAATAACGCTTCGGTCACATCAGCTTGTCCTGAGCAACTTAAATAAATAAAATTCTTCGAATTAAAACGCAATTTATATGTACCTCTTTAACAGACAGGAATTCCAACAATGGAAAGACAAGATGTCTATCCAAAAATTGAGCAATTTTGGTAGTCAGGTCGTACTCCGCCATGTTGGTCACGGAAAAGGATCTAATTCAAAACAACGAAGCTTTATTACACGAAACTCGTCTGCGCGTTTAAAGTTTCAATGCGTCGGATACAATTTAGCTTTGGGGGGGGGGAAAGGATGTAAGAGGTGAGAATTTAGAACAGCCCGGGATAAAACCGCACTTTGGTTATTGATTAATTATATGAATGAAATTAATTAATTAATGAAATATCGATGCACCTCATAAACAGAAACGGGCTTTAATGTATTTCATCTTCAGATGTGGATATGCCGGCTTTCGCATGTAAATTTTAAAATCTGATCCTCTAAAAACAGGTGAGACTAATATGTGTCATAATTGTGTACCTGGTAAAACAGTGTTTTTAAGTGCCCTGTGGTATAAATAAATGTTCAAATTTCAGATGCTGGTGCCCCCCCCCCCCCCCAAAAAAAAATGGTTGTTTTCCGTTATCCTCTTATTGTGTTTATATAATTCACTGCTGTAATGGCCAAATTTTGTCTTAATAAATGTCTATGCAGTCTTTATTACCTCTTACTGGGAAGCATAATAATGGGCAATACATGTTAGGCCTACTTCACAAAATATGTAAATATTGAGGAAAAGGGCCAAAACTTACATGGTTCACTTACCAATAATGTAGACTCTAACACCCAGACCTTAGACCAGTCTTACGTGCGACCGATGAAACTGTTGAAGAGACAAAAATGAAAAAAGGAAAACATACAGGCTTTTAGTCCTAATTTTTGCCTCATAAAGACGGCCATGTGCTAGCCATCCCCTGCGCTGAAGAGTGAGTATGGCCCATCTGTAATAGGTTCCACTACTCCTGGTATATTGTCTTGATGACCACACAGGAACAATTTGTCTCTTGTTACAGTGAACTCTCCTTCTGACGTAAGACTTCAGGTAGAAATAAATCATAAACACATAGTAGCCACCGTGGCCAGTTCTGTTTTACTGGGTGTCTTGACAAAGACATACAGCCAAATGACAGAGAACTCTTGAACTCTTCCCTCATTAGAAAGCCTGTTTTTGATCTGTTATTTTTGGTATGGACTGTTTCTTTTCAATTTTAATTGCCTATTTAAAACAGACTTTGGTCATGCTTAATAAAAGAAAATACACCAAAACTTTGACATTTTGTAAGACAACAAAAAAATCCATAATAATGCAAATACAAAACTGCACAAATATATATGTTGTTTTTGGAACGTATCACTGGAACTACATTGTAGTTGCTGCACAAAAAAAACAAAAAAATTAGCTAAAAATGTTACTATATAATTTGCTTTAAGATGAGTTAATTTTTCAATTTAATAAAACGACTACCGGTACATCATAATAGTATTTACATTTGATGGTCTGAAATCCTTCAGCTAGCCTGCTAGCCAACCCAAAAGAAAGAAACTTTTTCCATAAGCATTTCTCAAATAATACCAATCCACCGAATCGATTCTGTTATGTTACTATAATCTTTATTATAAACAATATTTTTATCTAACATATAAATGACAAACACTACCTAATCATAATCATTTTCTTTAAATCATGTCACTCAGTAGTGGTTGTGGTTGGTAAAACAGGAAAATAGGAAAAGACCAGTCAAATTATAATCAAATAATTAAAAAATGCCTATTTTCTTGTTAAAATATATTTTGCTAACTTTATATTTTCAAAATTGGAATGAACGAACAAACACTTACAAAATGTGTCAGAAAAGGAGCAAGGTAGGTAAGTTACCCTGTACATTTTAGCCAATGAATACATCGAACCAACAGGCTAAATGCTACAAACAAAACACTTATATTCAACAAATCTTGAGAGCACGCTGCATCTCCCAAAGAGCTTCTCAAAACAAACCTTCAGCTGTTAGCTACAGAGAAAGAAAGAAATAAAAGCAGGACAGTTGTAGTTGAACATCCTTTATGTGTATTTCCTTGCTACAAATTGTAGAAATTTCATTTAAAGAAACTTGTCAGAGTGCTGTGATCCAAACTGACACTCTATCTAATGATTAAGAACACCTTAAATCATGGCACATTACTCTTCACACTTATAGACCCTGACAGCAAACTGCGCATAAAATCCAATGCCTAGCAGAGGTCACTCAAAATTCTTTACAGATGGAGTCTCAGAACTAAGGAAAAGGTGAATTCTGTCATCCTTGACAGAAATGGGACAAGGAACTGTCATACAAAAACACCTTTCGTGTGTTGCCGTAATGCTTTATGTCATCCTCAGTCATAGCCATATAAGGAAGGAAACATTTTATATAGTCTCATACCTAATTGTTTATTGGTTGCTGCTAAGAGAAAACCGTAAATAACTGAATAAAATGATTAATATGTTGACGTTCCTCTGAGGGAAATACTTGTACTGCTGCAGTAAATGAGAGATCTGTCTGTGTTTGTAATTTGAAGAAGGTAGTGGACCCAGGTTCCTCTGGCCCTCTATAACTCAGCATCTTGAAAGGAGAACTTATTCAAATTTTACTTTTTCTAAGTTCATTTGACTGAGAACCTACTGAATGAACTCAGGGTGCTTGCTATAAGATTCCCAGTAAAAACATAACAAATCAATTTCATCCAAGAAGACGACAATTAATATTATTTTAAAATATCCTCCTTGATATTTTTGGACATGCAGTGTTTTTGTATATGGAAATGGATGGTTTAAATAGCTGTGGTAGACTGTAAAATGCTTGCAGGAGAAGTTCTGATTGCCCCAGATGTTGTTGCTGCATTTTTACTACTGTTCTGTCTGGAAACTGAACTGTGTGGATGCTTCAGAATGGACCGAATGAACACACCCACGCTTTCCTCCACCCCACCCATCCTGAGCAACGAAAAAGGAAAGAAATAGTAGGAAAATGGCTACAGAATAATAACTTTCTCAATTTTGAACTGGCCTCCAGAACACATACAATGAAATATTAAAATGTTAAAAATGGAAGCTGATTGACACTGAAGGACAGAAGGTTCATTCAGCAGCACTGATGACTCATATCAAAACAATAAAGATCAGGTAAACAGGTATGAGAATGTCAGCTGAGACAGTGCACACAACAGAAAAGACATAATCAAATGAATGTCCAGTTTTTCCCCAGGGTGAGGGGGACATTATTCCTGGCATTATGCCCTCTCCATAATTATAATGTCCTAGGCACCTCCTTAGCTATAGGGAATGATTGTTAAGCAGTACACTGAAGAAACCCTTGCTTCTACTTATCTGAGTCTGTTGGGTGGTGGGAGGGTGGTCCACTGAGCATGTCTGGGCAATTCCTCTGTACCTTTGTGTGGGCTACTGCTGCCAGGCACTCTCCAGTCTACTCAACCTGGGAGAAACAAAACAGCCTTAATGAGACACCCCAGCCCAGACTGGGAAAAAGAAGGAAAAAATGCCTGACACACAGTACTGTGATGGTAAAAGGACTAGTGTGGAGTGGATACTTGTAAAACACTGCCCTGAAAACTCCACTGTAAACATGCCATTTTAGATTCGTTTAATTGTTATGGTCTGATTATGGTCTGATGATGACCAAAAGTGGCCTTCTCTACATTATGTTCATTGCATTAAAGTAAAGTGAATATTTCAAACAAGTAATTATAATGATTTTCAAGTAGAAACATAGTGCAAAGATAGCAAGAACGTAGCTATTTTTTTCATTATTTTGAAGGCAAAGAGAAAGGCAATTACTACATATATTTTATTTTTTTAGATAACCTGATGCACACTCATTCACTACTGTGATTGGAAAGTATCTAGTAAATAAATACTATATATTCTCAACTAATTGTTTCCTCCCACAAACTAAAATAGTTAACCTTATAGTAGCTTCCTTTTTACACGGAATTCAAATAAGTTTTAAAAGTAGTCTATCAATGTTAGTTCTGAAATGAAAGATCAATTACAAGAAGTATATGTTATTCCAGGTCTTATGCAATGCAAGTACCCATTCCACGCACGACCCCCCCCCCCCCCCCAAAAAAAAAAACAATTGCAGTGCAATTTGACCAAAATAAAAGTCGCGTGTATGCTGTTATTGGCCCTTTCCTTCCCTATTGGCCAAGATGTATGATTGGACTTGACCAACTTCGTTGAATTGTTAGATTTGCATTCAAGGGTAGCCTCAAGAAGACTTTCCAAGACAAAATCCGTTTATTGTACGTTCGCTGGTGAAAATGCATGTGGACCGAATTTGGTGCTATGCCTCTTACGTGGCCCATTGGCCTTTTACGGCGAACAACCCCAAAATACCTTCCATAACCTCTGACGGCAAATTTGCCAGTGTGCTAACGGCAAACACATGCCTTTTTGCCAATTACTTTAGGCATCGCAGAAATACAGCGTTAAACAGATTTTTAAAACGTTTTTTTTTTTTTATAAATTTCAGGCTTTCGGGCTTGCTCGAGATGAGCGCTGCTTCGCCTTGGTGGTCGGGGGTGAAGATGAGCAAAGTTGACAAGCCGGACAGTTTTACCTGCCGCACAGAATGTGAGCCGTCAACTCTAGATTCATCGTCGGATATTCTAGCCAATGCGGATTAAGATCTGTCGCTATCGGTTGTTTTTAGACTTGCGTCGCTGCAGCGCTCAGAATTCGAGATTTTGGATCAAAATCTGACAATGCCAGAAAAGTCACAGACACACTAAGTCGGCTACAGTGGACCATGATACATTAAAAACAACCATTTTAACTCACGACCAACGAAATATTTCACGATAGGGAAATACGTGAGACAGCATAATCTTCACGAATTTCGAATCCTCCGTCACGTGACTATGGGGAATTGTGCAATTTTTTAAATGGTATTTATACCATAGATTTTCCCACTAAAATACAGGGAAATGTAGTGCATCAATAAACCTTTTCTTTATTTTTCTTTAAGTCATGCCTTTTAATATGGCTGCCTCTGTGGAGATGTCACATAAAATATGGCTGCCTCTGTGGAGATATGTCACATAAAATATGGCTGCCTTTTGTCACATATCTTCACTAGTAATTTCAATGTTTGTTCATGTTTCTTAAATTTATGGTGCAAACATAAATCAATAATTGATGCAACGTAGCTACAAACATTCTACTTTTTTTAAGAATTTGATTTTCGATCAATGTCTATTCATTGAAATGTTCATTCATTCATTCATTTTTGTTATATTGCCAAAATGTGTTATTTGCATAGTTGTTTACAGGTTAAAATTATCATGACAAACAACGCTATCATAAGGTTGGTGGCACAATATTTATTCAAAATCTCATATCTATTTTTACCTTTGGATTAACTACATAAGGTTACAATCTCTTTGTGCAAGACACCCAGTCCCTCCACGATACCTAGGTTTGTCTAAACAGCAGTGATTTGGTTTGGGAGTTCAGAGCCAGACCCCAACCCTCTTTTAAAACAACTCTTGAAAGTATAATTTGTTACGTATATAAAATGTAAATGAGTAATGAGCAGTGAGTAAACTGTAGTGCATTACTACACATGCCTGTTCAAATCCATATTGCTAACATTACATCAAACTCAAGGTGTATGGCATATAATACGATACTTTGACAGTCCATGGAAATCTCAAACATTTTAATAAACCCCAATCTGTGAAAACATTACACATGAGAGAATACAAAAAAAAAACAGAATACTGTATAATACAGGGGAGCTGAATGTTCAGTAAAATAAACCTAAAAACCAAGTCTGCAGGGAATGACCTTGTCAGAGACATCCTACAACCACTTCTTATTCCAAGATTAAACACACTTTAGATCAATAGTTTTTGCCTCCTTACTCAATTTTTTGGGCTTAAGCTGTGAATTTAAAACAGCGTTTTAAGCGTCATAGATATGCATCACCTCGTTCGATGGCTATGTTGAGGTTATAAATCATCAGCACGCTGGTCCAGTGCCGGATGCTGACTTCAGCACTGTTGTATCCAATGCCATTGGTCCTGGGTTATCACTGGAGCCAAGGGGGGCAGCAAACAATGCAGACTCACACAGAGCCTCCCTTAGCAACAGCACTAAACGACATCTGCAGTGCACATGGAACCAAACGCATAGAGAAGTAAGACTTCTCACCCTGAGAATCTGAGAATGCATTTCCAAATTTTTAATGATTTAATGGAAAAGTTTCATCTTACCGTATCTTTGGCTATGTAAAATTATTTGAGGAAGGCAACAAATATTTGTCTGAAACAAACCACAAACAAAACGTGCACTCCTTGAAGTCTTGATTAAAGAATCCAGTCATATCTGTTCAGAAATGCTATATGTCAAGCATTCAACTTGACAGTATAATACTGAGATGAGAATTAGCTATTTTTTTCTGTTTGAAAAAAAGTTTTATTGAAAGTGATATAGACATCAGCTACTTGTGAAACAAAACCTCAACATATTGCAGACCCCTTTTGTATATAGATATCTGACCATGTTTTCAGTTACAAAAATAGCTGCGAGTTTCGGGCCAGACCACCAGCACAAGGGAGGCTTTCTGGGAGGATGAGGTATAAGTCTTATGAAAGCATTGTTTTTCTGATTGTTTCTTCTCACACCCCATGAACCACAACTGCAGAAATTAGTTCCTTTTTTCCCCAACTGTGCGATAATCATCCTCAAGGCTTAATAACAACACGTATCCTTCACTTCAACATCATCATTGTGCTAAACACATTAGAAACTGATATTTTTATCAAACCTTAAGCAGTGAAAAGGTTACCAAATATGTGACCAAGCTGAGTACAGGAGGTGATCTCAGTGGCATGGAGTTCTGTCTCCTGCTTTATTTCTCATACATGACAGGAACCGATGCATGTCTCATTCATTCTCAAGAAGTTAAACAAAACAAAACACGTTCCAATAGAAGACAAGTACTAATGTGGGGTATCCTGAGCCTAAAACGTTTTTCACAACAGGAAAAGATCTTCAGCCTGTCAGTACAAATGGGCTGCTTTTCCGTGTGGTCTTACATCTTTAGAACACATGGCAGACTTTAGAGAGACAATGCTTCAGCTTCATTCATTCATGCCTGTTTTCTTCTCTTATCTTTAATGTCAACTTTTAACTTATTAGGTATCATATTAGGTTTTGACTAACCTGATTTCAAAAATGAAAATTATTTGGACAGTCTAAAATCCAGAAGGCAAAACGAATATTAAATGCATATATAATATTTATATTAAAGAAATATTCCAGTATTAAAACTCAAACCTCTTTCAACATTCAGAGTAGCTTAAAATGGTTGTAGGATATATTTTGTCAAATATTTGATTTTAAGATTTAAACAGGAACCAAAAATATTTGCCAAAGACTTTAACAATGCTAATGTACCACCTGTAACATTAAAACCACCTATTTAACAAAAACAGCCATTTTGAAATACTCTGAATGCTGAATAAAATGTTTTCCTTTAATCAATTAAATGTAGCATTTACAATTTTTTACCAAATAACCTGTACTGTAAACTGATAAAATATCTCATTTAATTTAGTCTGCCTTGCGTTGGCCAGTTGCACAGTAAACCTGGTGTAGTGCAGTCATGTTGTATACTTTCTTTAGCATGTAAGAGCACTTTGTTATTGCTTAGGCCACCTAATTTCAGGAGATTACTTACAAGTGTGAACACATCTGTGCACACGTGAGGCACAAGCAGAGCTTGAGCATCGTTAAAGCTCCTGTTTAAACTGAATTTAATGAGAAGGAACGGCAACCATTAAACCTAATCCATGAGCACATAATATAGTGCATGTGGCAGTACCTTACTCTACCCTGGGCAATTACACAGTTACACCAGGTGTCAGGGGACCTATACATCATCCAGATCATCACAATGTCAATAGTAGGCAAGTACAGATTGGCCAAGAGTAGAATATTATTCTTGGCATTGGAAGTAGAGCTTTTTTTCCTGGGGGGTATGGTGTACTTATTTACAACACATTTATAATGTGCCATTACTAACCCTGGCTTGCAATTGTAGTGGACACTCTGGAATGAAACTTATCTCAACAGGTCCAGATAACATCTGAAATCAGATTCTGAGAATGGCTGTCTGAGAGGAAAACGTGGTCCAGAGAGACATGGTTTGAAACCAACCCCAAACATATTGGCCCTCATTTTAGGCAACTGCATGATAATAAAAGTAGGTCTGGTCACAGAGCCTGTTTAAAACCACAAGGCATCTCAGAGTAACTTATCAATTTCTATTCCATAACTGCTCACATTGGAGAATGCCGTCACTGATTGTTCCTGCAGGAACAAAGACGCATCTATACGTGCACTTTACGTGCAATTTGATTTGATCAAACACACAGAGTGAAATACATGCAAAACCAAAACGCTGTTAGAAATGAAAAAAAAAAATTGTTATTGATCTCTCTGCATTGTGATGATGCCAAATATCAGCCGAAAATTGCCCTAACACACCATGCTACCTTTTTCTCACTGTCTATGGTTCCAGATTTAACCCTCCAAGGAGAGGGCAGTTCATCAAACTTGTGAACAAGAGAGTTCTATCCTGCTGTCACCTTCCTTCAAAAAGGTTACACAGTCCAGTCTGCTGAGCAGGTTGTAAGTGGGCCCCCAGCCTTTAACACACTGCCCTGTCAGCCCCAGAGACGCTTTTCAGATCCAAAGACCAACGTTTGCTTGTTTTAATGTGGTTGCAGTTTTGTTTGGGTTTCCAGCAAAAGTCTGACCACATATCAACTGACTGCCATCTGCAGACTGGGGAAATTACATGTCCGTGAATTGCAAGAGCTTAACGTAAGATAAACCGCACATTGTGTATTTTTTGTATCACTGTAGAGATGGTGATATTTTATGGTAGTCTTAGACTCTAACACTCCCTATTTTAGCAAATTGTGAAATCCTGGAGAATCCAGTTAGTTCCATCAATAGGTATGACGTCAGACTTGTAGTACAGTACATATGGTGGCAGATCTGTAGCCTCTGAGAAACCTATTGAACCCATGGAGAAGAAAAATAACACATGAAACCACAGTAGACTTTATAAATACTCTGACTATGATTCTCTAGGGATACCACAGACTGGATATGTCTGGGAACTCATTAATATAATTTTAAATGGACAATAAATAACATTTGGAATATTTACCTGAGAAATAGTGTGGAGTTAAAATGATTTAAGATGATTTATCTGATGCTTTGCCTTTTAATCCTAAAGTTCATTTCACATATCCAGCAATTCTCAGAACAGTTTGAGACCACTGGGTTCATGACCTCTTTTAAAAAACACCAATTCAGCCGTTTTTCACATAGCATGCTTTTAGATGGACATAAGTGATCTCAGACCAAAAAGTTCCTCAAATCTACAGACAAAAATTTTAATCTGTTTATCATATGAGTCTACTTATACACTAGAGTGGTTGTTGCAAATTGGCATAATTAAGGCACAATTTAAATTCCAGATTAGTGATCCTAACCGCGCCGTGTACTGACTTGTCTTGCTCTGACTATCTTCTTCAACGTGACCACCTCCTGACTCCCATCGTAAAAGAGTCAGCCAATAATTTACCACCAGGAAGGTGGTCCTAAGGAAAGATGGCGTCTATTTCGGAACTGTACGATGTCACTTGGGAAGGTAGCTAAATAACAGATTTGTGTATCTCTGTTAGCTTGACCGGTTGTACGAATCTTATGACCATTTTAACCAAAAAATCGTATTCTAAACTGCACGGAGAGTGGGCTTGCTATGTCATTCAACAGTTTTTGTATGTTTGCCTTAATCGAACAGTCATCTAGTTAGCTAACTGGCTACAACCTGCGTGGTAACTGAACCTGTACCTAGCTAGTTTGCTAGATACTAGATATCGTAGCTAGCCAGCAACTTAGCTACGAGTAACATTGTCGCTGGTACCTGGTTGACCTTTTGGGTATTTGCACTAACGTGAGCTAAGTGAGAAAGTTGCCTGGTTATCTGACCAGTTAGCATAGTTTGCTAGCTCGCACAGTAGATGGCTATCCAGCTGCCCTAGGTGGTTAGCTAGCGAGCTAGGCTAGTTAGCCAACATAGAGGTCACCAGGAGAGTCTATAGCTATATAGACATGCAAGTGAAATATGTGTCTGAGCTGATATGAGGGTTGAATTTGGGAATGGGTGGCAATTTTAACAAGTTGTTGCTAGAATGTGTTGTTAGCCAGATGACACGTTAGCCGGCTAGCTCTGTGGCTGCTAATCTAACCTTACTTGAGTCAAACCTCAATTGTTCTAAACGAATCCTAGGTTATCAGACAACAAATGCATTGATTTTAGGATGATTAGTTATCGTTCCAGGCATTTCCTTCTTTAAATCTAGTTTAAATGTAAAACGGATCCCAGCAATGTGACTAGTTAAGTACTCGTGTTGAATTTTTTTTTTTCTTTTAGATATGCGAGACAAACTGCGAAAATGGAGAGAAGAGAACTGCAGAAACAGCGAGCAGATTGTGGATGTTGGTGAGGAGCTGATCAACGAGCACGCTTCAAAACTGGGAGATGACAGTAAGTATAATGGAGCATTGCTGGGTTCTGTTAACTTCCACTGAGCTTTATAACCCTTGAATTAAGTAATTATCACTGTTGTCATATTGTGTTGTTACAGATTGACAAATAATGGATTTGACAATGAATGCATCAGTTGAACTGCAAAGTGTAGTGTGCAAAAAACAAATCACCTTGCTACACATACTATGCGTTTAAGAAACTGTTCCAAATACAATTTTAACATTTATTGCAAACATTTCAGTATTTCTCATTAATATTGTGCTATCAGTATTCTGCTAATGAACATTATCAAATGGGTTATAAAATAACGCTAAATGATCGCTAAATGATATAGCTACTAAGTCTCCTTCAAGTATTTATGTCTCCATTTATAAGGCATTTGCTGGTTAATTCAAGATGGATTTTGAATATTGACAAAGGCATAAGGTGTATAGTTTTAGCTTTAACTGTAATTATTACTTTAGGGGTAATGATATCCCTCGAACACCAAGTCTATAGCAGGCAGGACACATTGTTGCGACTGAAGGTTTTATGTTAGGATCAAGGCATTCTGGGCTGAAAGTTTAATCCAGTTTACTCTTCAGTTATATGCAACATTATGTGGTCCATTAAGTGTTTTGTATTTTGGTAATTGGTAGAAATCAATACAAGAAAACTGACATTTGATGCACACTTTTATCTAGAATGACATCCATATTTTTTAGTTTGAAGGTATTTGTGCTCCCTGCAAATTGATACTTGTGTTGCTATCACTGTGCTGCACCCGGTGAGCAACTAAGGGTGCTATAAATCATAAACACTGTCTCAAAGATTCTCATGTATTCAGTGTTTGTTTGGTCAGCTTTCAAATTGTCAATGACAGTCGTGGTTTGCCAGGTACTCTGTACATGTGCACATCTCACAGTAGCTAACGTTGTTTTTTGGAAAATCTCAAGAACCTTTTAATCCATTAAGCTTTAAAGTTTTGTTTGAGATCACAATCGGGGATCATAATTGTAGCCAATACGTTCTTGACCATTTTTGAAAGAAGTCATTATATAGTTATCTAAATAGGAAAATAATGGTGTTGAGGGTAAATAGTTTGACAAGATCTTGCAAGAAGTCAGTATTCGGTTACGCGAGGTTTGAATGTAAGAGACTAAAATCTTAAAATAGCATAGTGCCTAGAAATAGTAAACACTGTGTATTGCGTCTCAGTTTATTGGTCCTTGATGGAGCTTTTTGGCTGCAGTTGTCATTATGATTCATGCATTCTTTAAGGGGAATGATAAACACTTTACACATGTTTTATTGAAACAAGCTCTTTAATTGACTGTGAAAGTGGATGGTAGGCTAATGATCAAAACAAGACTTGCAATCATCAAAACAGAGAAAGATGTAGGGATTTGTCACCTTTTTTCCCCTCTTGTAGAATTGTATTGTTCTTGCTCAGTTAACTAGCTTTATCAAAACATACTAGTCTAATGAGGAGCATTATTTCCATTAATTGGATATATTAGCCATGACCATTACTCTATTTTCACTTTTATAGTTCAGTGGTTAAGCAAACACCACATAAGAAAAAATTGACATGTTTTTTTCACATTTATTCAAATCCAGTGCTCCCTGTCTGCTAGCAATGTCATGATATCTTAAATATGACGCCCCCCCATAATTTAACAGCGTACATATTAAATACATATTTAATATCAATAGAATTTTAATGCAACAATATTAAGAGGAGAATTGCTAGCAGTACTGTCATTGGTAGACATAAAATGCTACAGAATTCTTTATCCCAAATTCAATGTCAATTCAGTTCAATCATTGGTACTTTGGTCTGAAAATGGGGTCATTGAATGCTGTCATCTTTTTTTTCTCTCTCCTGTGCCCAGTTTGGATCATTTATGAGCAGGTGATGATCGCAGCGCTGGACTGTAGTCGGGATGATTTGTCATGGGTGAGTTTGGTCCTCCCTTCATCCCTCCCTTCATCCCTCCCTTCATCTCACATCTTCTCAACACGAGCCTCGTCTCACAGTTTTGCTTTGCCACTCTACATGCCAAATGTAAAATGATTTTTATTCATCCAGAAAACATCATTCTATCTGTACTTTGGTTTGCTGATGATTTATTCCTAATGAAAGTTGTTCTGAATGGCCTTTAGAACTACTGAAGATTGTATGTACAATTATGAGACTCCTGGAGTTTTTTATATGGGAAGAAGCAAGTGAAAAGAGATTCTTACAGTTGACTTCAGCTGAAACATTTAGTCTGATTCTGGTTTAGAGTTGCCAAAAAAACTTGAGGGAAAATTATCATGACCGTGATGGTCAACTGGGCTGAACCACATTACAGACTTTCCATTCTGAGCAGGAAAACTTTAGATTTGATGATAACCATTCCTCACCCAATTTACGAAAAAAAATCAGTGTGGAAGAGGAACAAGATGGTAAAAGTAGCATCCTGTCCTTCCTTTTTATAGTAGCTCGTGTGGAATTGTGGGTACCCACAGCACAGCGCTCTAACTTCTCACCCACGTCAGTTGCAATTTTTCTCACTGTCTGTCACGGCTTTATTGCTGACTTATGAAACCTGCAACTGAAAAGTTATTGTATTTTACTTTATGGTCAAGAAAAATTTGCAGTGTAATATTGCTGTTAGACCAATCAGTTCATGTATTCAGTAGATATTGTTAAGTTAAATATCGTGGGATATAAATGTTTGACAATATTTCTGTCCCTTAATAAGTGGTGTAAACTAACAGCAAAATGTACCTTTGGACAAGCTCTGCTTTGTTGCGTACAGCAAGAAAAAACAGACTTTATGGTTAACCATTGCTTTTGTGCTCATGGAGTTTTACACAGGACTGCATGTGTTTTCACACAAAATGTTCTTGCATTTTGTACAGAGTTGTCTACAGGAGCTGAAGAGGCAGTTTCCAGATAGTCACAGAGTGAAGCGATTAGTGGGTATGCGGCTGGAGGCTCTGGAGAGGTAAGACTCACACTAGCACCAACTTAGCAAGCCGGCCTTGTGTGTGTTGGGGCTTGGGGAGGCTCAGATCTGTAAGCAGACCATAAGTGGCAGGATGAGTGGTATGGGGGGGGGTTGGCTGTTGATTTAGTGAGCCACCATTCCACTGGTTAAGTGGGGGGGGGGGGATAGTTCCAATGCTCCATAGTCGTGTAGCTCCGATGCCTGATCGAGGAATTCCCAGGAAGGAAGTGGTGAATCCCAGTGTTATTCTGAAGGTCCCCCATTCTTTTTTTCCCTCTGTGAAATGTAGATGTGCAGGCGTGTGCTGTTCTGTATGTTGTCAGCCTGTTTTTCCATTGAGGCTTCTCTCAATTTATCGAACAAAGAGTGAAGAATCGGGTTTTTATATATTGCATTTTATGAGTCGTTGGATTGATTTTGCTTGTTTATGGTTTATGCCATAATTGAGTGTGATTGCTCTGCACCATCAGATTAAGTAAACTGCAAATTTGAGTCTAATTGCTATCACACGTGCAGCCTAAATGAAGCCTCCCCCCCACACACACACACACACACACACACACACACACATACATGAATGACGTATGGCAGGGGGTGCGTGGTTGCCTAGTGCCCTGTCAGATGTGCCAGAGAGCGGTGCAGTAATGAAGTGGATGTGAGTGTAGGAGTGGCACTGGAAGTAGAGCTGTTCAGTGATAATAGGAACCAGAGTGACTTCTGTTGTCAGCTGTGGGGGGAGAAACAGGTTTTGATAATGAGGCCAAGGTTTGCTTGCTGAAGTGTTAGCAGGCAGCTCATAGGGAGGCACTAGGCGTTATTTGCACTTCTTCAAAACTCTGGGTTAACTTCTGGTGGTGGTTGTGATGTAATCATGAGCAAAGCAGTTATTGGAGGTGCCCTCCGTCTTAGAAGCCATTAGCTAGATCAGCAAGCATGAACATGGCACACAGTGAATGGGGCAGCAGGAGTGACTGTTTTGAAAGTTTTAATCCGATTGTAGTCAGTTCGGGTTCTCGTGCCGGCGCTGAGAATCTGGGGTTCTCTGGGAAAGGTTCAGTGCAGACAGGTCAGTGCTAATTTGCATCTGGTTATGTTATTGATTGTGAATACAATAACAGTCACATCTAAGTTACATGTTGGGTAACAATTATGTGATACTAAATCTTAACCATTACCAATAGCATGGTAGAAATAACCTAAAGCTATGCAAAAATATGAGCTGGCACGAACACAATGTGAGCTAGATAACTTTACGTACTGAAAATGGGTAGAACCAAAGTTCACAGCCATGAAAATCGGGTCATGAACTGTGAAATCACCTTTTTTGCATGAAATGCCTTAACTGGACAGTGCAAAGGGTTAGAGTTAAATGACAAAGCTTATTGCTTTTTCTGTTTCTATGGTGATGTAATTTGGGGAATTTTCTAAAAGTAACAGTGCAGTTAGAACAAAAAGTAACTAAACTACTTTAAGTTCTAATTTTGATTTCAGATGTTTTAAATGTAATAAACACTGATAACACTGATTATTGTTAATTGCTATTGAGACTCCAGCGTCTTGCTAAACATTAGCATGGCACTGCTTGTGAATTCTGTGATTGGGCAGAAAAGTCCTTTCATGTCAGGGAGAGAGAGAGAGAGAGAGAGATCTCCTGATGTTCAGGTCCACCTTTTTGCTCCATCTGATGTGTCAGGCCATTAAGCTTGACTATGCTATAGTATAGGCTATAGTTAAGTTCTAATAAATGCCATGGAAAGCAGTATTTCTCTTCTAAAATCACTGAAATCTGTAATTTTTTTAGAAATGTGAGAATTCCCCAGTTCTATATGTATTTAGTAGGGCCCTACTCGTAGGTCTAAAATAAGCGTATCTTTTTAATTAGCAAGCGTACCAAATGCTGATTAACCGGCGCGACACGGACATATTGATGGTTGATGTTTTTATCTATGACTGATGATCCAAAGATAACGGTGGGTTTTGCATTTAGATTAGCCGGAGGAGAGACAGTAGTCTTGTAAACAGACATAAATGATCAAAAGAACACAAGATTACTGACGGTATTTATGTAAATTTTAGGAAATGCCATTGTTGTTGGTCTTTAATGATACTTTATCATCTTTTCTAATTTAATCCCTGTCTGTTCAAATAAAAAGCAATCTGAACATTGGGTTTTGACTTGCTGAAACCATTGCCTAGGATTCCTATGCTAAAATCAACATAAGTCACCCCCCTGTGTATTCTTGCAAATGGTGGCTAATTGGTGTTGGAAGCAGAGGCTGGTTTGTTTGGAGGTGGATCAAAGCAGGCAGTCGTAGCAAATACAGATCAACGGGCCGTCTTTGTTTGTTCATTTGTGAAGGAGATTCATTGTTAAACTGTACAAAGGCTTTTGCTCTATGGACCATGAAAGCTGTTACAGTAACAACTGTTTATTTCCTTCCCTACACACACCGCTGATTTGTACGACCATACGAACTATAGAGAAAAGCCATTCTGTATACAAGAAGTTGATTGCCTTTAGCTTTGTTTGATTTCACCGCTGCCTAATATCGTATGACTTGTGTTAATTGGGATCACCCTCAAACACGGTCTCTCTTTGCCTTAAAGGTACGAAGATGCCAATAAGTTATATGATTCAATACTACAAGACGATCCCACTAATACAGTAAGTAAAGAATCAATATCATTTTCTTACATTGTGGTTAAAGATGTATTGTGACGAAAATGTGTTGAACTTCTTTGGTGTTGGCGTTTGTTTCGTTAAATGATCTCGTCAGCCACAGTTCTCATCTCTCTCATTACTCCCCCTCTCACTCTACATTCACACACTGCATACAAGAGATGGAACAAAGACCCTTGATTTATCCAGCTGAGTAGTATTAACCATGTTGCATACAGCGTCTACAAAAGTAAACGCTGTGTCTTTGGAGACTGGGATTTCTCACTTGTTTATTCCCTACTGTGATGGTGGTGAGGAATAATCATCTCTGTGGTCCATCTCTGTACCATTTTTACATCTCTGTACTATTTTCTGGTAATTTGACAACATTACACTTAACAACGGGAAGCTTATGGGTACCTGGTGTCACTCTTCAGTTCTTTTTTCCAAATACTTGATTTACAGTGAGTTTCAGTTGACTTATTTGCAACACCCAAGTCTGCTCAATGTTTTCCAAGTCCTTCATTTCCACCCGCCCCTGCCATCACCCTAAAACACACTGTACCTGCTGTTAATTGATTCCAAAAGGATATGTGGTCATACAAGAAAATAAATGTTTTGAATTGTTTTCAAAATAAACTATGACCTTATTTGATTTGGCACTCCCTTGAAGAAACTCAACACATTTCCTGTACTCTTACATATGGACTTGCTTAGATATATTAAACATTTTCTCTGGGCTGGCAAAGTGTGCAAGATGAAACATAGACATTTGTTCTTTTGGACTCCGTCTGAGGATCCCACACCTAACTGTCTGTTTCAAACACAGGGAGGCTTTGCTGACAAAGTCAACAGTCCCTCATGTGCATTCATGCAGTCACCTCTCATTTGAGCTCGCGCTTCACTTTCTCTCTCGTTCCTCCCTGGTCATCCTGGTCACACTAGCAAAGATTCACTGCCTGTCTGCCCCCCCATCCATTTTATCATTGCTGTTGGTATTTATTTTATCTGTTCCTGTTGGACTAAAGCAGCACCATCAGTCTTCCTCCATTTGAAAACTAGAGATCCTCCCGGTTTGTTTTTCGGGCATTTCAACCAAGACACTCGCTGTTTCCAATGATCACACCAAGCACGTTGAACAGTACGTAAACAAGCAGCCGAGAACACTAGTGCAAAATGGATGTAATCAAACCAGTGCGGTCAAGTTATTTTTCACTATCTGGTAATCATATCTCTGTCCTTCTGTTAACATTCAGAAGGTATGAAAACAATACACCCCCCTGAGGGAAACCTGTTTCCCCACTCACCAATGTTGTCCAAGTTAAACACAGTTAGCAAAATCAAATGTGACATTAATAATATTTAGAAAACACAATTGCATTAGTCTTACATTGATTGTAAGATTTGCATAATGAATTGACCTGCATATAGAAATGATTTTAGAGTTTACAGTTTTCAGTTGGTCAAGTGGACGTGGGCATGAACTTGGTGGTATTGTTATTGTGATTATTATTCATATTCGTCTTAAGATATATATTCTTTGTCTTCTTTGTTAGAACCTTTTTTGCATTAAAGCTGTTAAATATACTGTTACTGGAATTTTCAAGTCTAAATCACTCAACCATCGTTTTTACCAAATAGCTTTTTAAAATTTGCAATGTTCAGTTTTTTTTGGTTGTTTTGTTCACAAGTTTGTTTTTTTCAGTAGCGTAAACAAAGGCAACAGCATCCTCATTATGGGATGCTTGCACATACAGGTCTATAATGTAACCCGCACATTGTTTTATCTTTTATTGTTTTTTTTACATGTGTTTTTGTCTTAATAGATTTATGATTTTATAGTCAAGATTTACTTAATGTATTAAAAGTTCAAATATTAATGCAGTATAAGTTCAACAATCCTCCAATCTGCAGTACTCTTGGACTCAATATTAATTACACTTTGCAGATAATAAACTGTTTGCACAGTTTGCTTGGATATTGCAACAAATGGACAAAGAGAACTGCTGTGCAAAGACATTAGTGCAAGTTGAGAAGAGCAGTGTATGCCTTTGATTCTTGTTTGTCACAAGAACTGTCCATAAATAGACACAGATCTAATCTCTGAGTGTGCTATTGCACCTCATATCAACAACACCCACCAAGGTCTGTCACTTGTTTTGCCTGTGGAAAGTTGCAGTGAAAGAATGCGCATGAGGAAATAAGAAGCAATGTTTGACGTAGGTTTACATTCAACAATCATATAAAGTTTATCTAAATACATTCCCAATTCTGAATCATAACTCAACACTGAGTCGGCTGAGTTATGCCTACTCAGTGTTTAACTTTCCTTTTCTTTTGCAGCATACCACCTTTAAACCATTAAACCTTCTTAAGTAATATTTATTATTTACTTCAAGTAATATTTCTTTTGTATTATTTATTTCACTTGTAGGTGATTTGATTGATACATTTGATAAGTATGTTTTGAACATACTCAGAAGAGTAAACTGATTTGACATTTTATGCAAATTTCAGTAAGTAAAAACTAATTTTTCGTGAATACAAGATAATTGTCATGGACATAGAACATGAAGGGGGCAAAAGGAGGAAGCAAATGCAAGTCTCCAACTGAAGGACTTAATGAAATGAGCTAAATGAAACTGAACACAAGTGCACTAACCAGAACTAAAGATAATAAAATCATCAGTGACCGGCAAACAGTAAAGGCTTGTAAAGAAAATGAAATGTAGCATAAACAAAAAGCCACGTGCAGCACCACTGCCATCTTTTGGAGGCTGCTCATGGCTTTGGGGCACCATAGTATTGGCCCCACACCCAATGGTGGTGGCAAAGCAAAGGTGGGAGGGAAGCAGCTGGCGCTGCACCACCCAGAGCTCAAACCCTGGGCACTGCTACACCACTCTGGAACATGGGGCCTCCTCCCATCACCTGTGCACAGAGGCGGGGCCCTCAAGGTCAACTAGGCATGGAGGTGTGGAGACTGCCCCGTTGGCTTGGTGGGGGGGGCCCCCTGTCAGTATGGCATGGAAATGGTATTTGCTCCAGTTGACAGCCCCCCCCTGTCGATTGGGTACAGAGATAGTGGCCCCTATACTGACTGGGACCCCTTAATTGGACAAGATGGTGGAAATGTTGCCCTTCCACATCACTACCTTGTTTGGGGGCAGAGTAGTACTCTCTTGTGATGATGGGGGATCCTGTCATAGATTAGGTCACCGCCTCCATGCTTACATCAGCAAAGCGAAACACAACTGGTTGCTGAGGCCTTCGGACCAACTGGCCTGCCACACAGCAGTCAGGTGTGAACCGGTCAGTCCCTGGAGAGCATTGATATCACTGTCCTAGCCTTAGTATTACTTGAAATTAGCTTTGGAAAAAAGTCTGATATAGTATCATCTACCTCTAGTATCCAGCTTGCTTTGGGTCTACTTGATTCTTCTTTGTTTTTGTCTATACAGAGTGTGTGTGTGTGTGTGTGTGTGTGTGTGTATATATATATATATATATATACACGCGCACACACGTGTGTGAGACAAAACAATTTTCCTGCTGGACTGCTTTTCACTCGTGTTCTTTCAGCACTGCCGAGCTAAAAACAACAAACGTGTTGGTGGAGAAATGCTTTCTTTCCACTGTGCCTATGGCTCTGTAGGATTCACCCACTTGTGGGAACGTTATGTCAGTAAGCAGGTGCCTTTTGAAGTATCCTGACAAACTGAGGCCCGGCCTAGATTTCTCTGAGATCAGCCCATTTCCTGATGTCCAAACACCCGCCGCCTTCCATCAGATCCTGTGTGCTTCTCAAACCTGGGGGCGGGAGTGGAACAAAATGGAGCTGTGGTGTGATGTCGACCAGACCATATTTTTTTTCCCACAATCCAGCACTCTTTGGCTGGGTAACAGATGGTGTGGTGGAGGTTGTGGTATGGGAGGGGATGACATCATCTAGGTTACCTGTCTGTAAATGTCGGTTGAGTGAGGCTTATCTAGACGCTATTTTATCAACATGGAATGGGGGAAGGGAAGGTAGAGCCAAGAAAATGGCGGAAAATTGGCGACTACTGTAAGGACTTGTGAGGCATCCCAGCACGCGGAGCTGAGATTGGAAACTGAGCTGTTGTAATTATAGGCTGTAGAATAGATGTGGTACCCATTAACCAAAATTGTTGAATCAACAAAAATTGTTCAAGGTTTCTCTGCCATGGTGGTGTCCAAAAAATGCTAGAACTTCTAGCCCTTCCACTATTTATTGTGTTCCAATACCTACAGCAATGATCTGGAGATCTTCTCCATTGCTTCCATTTGCAATTTTTTTCTATGGCCTTCTTTTTCACACCCTCCCATGGTTGTCTTTGAAGCGGTATCAATTTGCTCACTTGGCAAAATGTCTATGACCTCTTTACATAAAAGGTTAATTTTATAGTTTTTATTTTAGAATTTTTGTTTATTTTAACACTATAATTTTTTAATTCTAGCCCTCTCCTTTCTAAAATGAAAAGCTTAATTTTGAAAGCAATTGAGATCAATGAGGAGTCTCTCAGGATTACAAACAATTGCTAAAAGCAGTAGTATGGATCTCATCATCATAACAGGAAGATTATCCTTAATTGAATCTACATGTTAGTCCCTGTACATGCATGTATGTTTCGCAACCACATACTTACTACAAAGCACTAAACTTTATACATACCAACGATACATGTTCAGAAGATTAGGTTACCCCAGTTAATAGGTTTCTCATTTATAAAGTTTCTCATCTGTAGAAGGCAGCAGTTGGTCTTTAACACCTGCTAATGGGAATAAAGATTGCCTACTACTATTTATCAGGTGGGTTGTTCTCAAAACATTCATTAACACTCAATGGGAACATCTGTCATTTCAAACTCCTAGTTTTGTAGAAGTTAACAAACTGCAGTTTGATGCATTATCCATGTTAAGTAATATTTGGTAACTGATGACCATGAAGTCCAGTGAGCTTCTGGGCTGGACTGAGAGCGTGTGTCTGCGGTAAGTCCTGTAAGCAGCAGGGGTTCCTGCAGGGGGTGCTGTTCCTGCCTGCTGCAGTGATGGATAAGTGGATATGCAATGCCAGTGCTGGCGGTGCAGTCCCAGATTAATGGTGGCTCAGATGTGACTCATACTCGGCTCAACAGGGGTTGGTCTCTGGTGTGGGAGTGAGGAAGACCCACTCTATCAAATGCCAGTCCATAAATAATCTCTGTGGCAAGACTGCACACTTCTGTGGGTAAAGCTGTTACTTTTTCGCTCTGCACTTGTCAGTATAGGAGAAGAAAAAAATTACTTCTGGAAAAGTTGTAGAAACAGGCATAATACTTTATGATTCAGATTGATGAGAGTCTAATCTGCCTGAAGGTCATTTCAACATCAAATGGCTAAGTGAACATTACTTGGAGCCTTTGCAAGCTAGACGTCGCAAGCACGTCTGAATGTGCGCAGTCCTGGCTTGTGGGTAATGTGCTATTTTCTCCACTTAAATGGGATGAGTCACCACTTATCTGGCCCTGCTAAGCATGCAGTGCCCTTGTCCAGTCTTCGTTAGCAGGCTCACGGTGTCTCTGCCAGGGTCCACGAGTGTCCTGCTCTGATAAAGACTTTCTTGAGCTCATTTACTGCTTTAGGTTTCGGGCAGCTGTGTCATTAATAATGTGCTTTTAGATGAGCATCATTCTCAAAGGGTTTGTGATGCAAGTGTGTTGTAGGGGGGGGGGGGTGTCTTGTTATGCAATACTGCTCACTGGGTATTAATGGCATCTTCAGTGATCTCCTTCATGTGAAAATGTAAGGACTGTTTTTGCTCTTAATCTGGATACATGCTCCAAATAATAGACATGCAGCTGTTTATTACACTTTACCTTTGAGAGCACAGTGAGACCTGATCGCTGTGCCAGGCGGTGCTGAATGCGCCAGTGCTGAATGCTGCAGCCAGCAAAGTGAAAGAAGCCCTTGTCAAATATCACAGAAAAACATCTAATCTAGAATCACATTTTGTTTTTAAGTATTATGTGTCCCCATGTTATGTATATATGGATATGGGGAAATTAGACCTCCATTGGCACTCTTAACATTGATAAATAACCCGATTGAATACACAGCGTGGGTTTAGGGGTTTAGGGGTGTCTGATGAGAGGGGAAGTGGGGCTTTCAGCAGCTCACTCAATACCCTGATCATTTACACACACCCCCTCCCCTCCACTAAACACTTGAGGCTTTAGAGTCCTAATCCTCTGTTGATGTCAATCCACAGGCAGCAAGGAAGCGCAAGATCTCCATTCTGCGAGCGCAGGGCAAGAGCAGTGAGGCCATCCGCGAGCTCAATGAATATCTGGAGCAGTGAGTGTTTTACAGGAGGATTGGCCCCCCCCCCCCCTCCTCCACGGTTTAATTAAAAGGGGCTTTGCATTTGATTGAGCTGCCCCCCCTGAGCCCTGCCTTAACCCCTCTTTTGTCTGTCTAAGAACCTAACTGCCTCTCTGTCTCACAGGTTTGTGGGAGACCAGGAAGCATGGCATGAGCTGTCAGAACTGTACATCAACGAACACGAGTAATGCCAATCACTCGCTCTTCCACTCTCCTTTGGGCCTTGTGCTTGGCTATTGTAGTATTTGAATAGAATAACAGAGCTTATTTCACTGTGCATGCTATGATGTCACTGTTAAGAGGGCCTTAAAATAATTGTGGCTGATGATGGAATATCAGGAATTGAACCAAATGAGCCCATTTTCCCTTTAATAGTGCTGAGTCAGACCACCATGTATCGTGAACTGTATCAGGCTGTCCTTCAGGACATCCTCCAGGGGATGGACAGTGTCTTTCAGGACATCCTCCAGTGGATGAACAGTAGCTCCTGAGGGGCTATGCGACAACCTCAGGGAAACCCTGAGAAATACCTCTCAGCCAGGGGCCTTCATTGAGCTCAGAATCTGTTTGTAGGGCTTTAATGGGATTTGCTCCTTAAGCCCTCTCTCATAGTCTCAGGATAAGACTCCCCCTCCACTGATATCTCTGTTGCTAGGGGTTAGTGTCTGCCAGACATAAACATTGTAGGAAAATCATTTTGTTTGTCCCATTTCTCCATTCCTCTTTAATAATTGTTTTGGGCTTATGGGTGTGGGGTTGTGTGTGTGTGTGTGTGTGTGTGTGTGTGTGTGTGGAGTGAGCTGGGAAGCAGGTTCCCAGGAGAAGGTGTCTGCACTAACTCTCCCAGCCCGTAAAAACAAGACATGATGGGGGCAGAGATGAAATAAAAAAAAAACCCTACAAATCTTTGTGATGCCACCCTACCAGCTACATATATAGGCTGATTCTGCCTTCTGTTGGATGCTTACCTAATGGCAGAAGTGTAAATCTTGCCACTGATTTACTTCCTAGAAATGACCTCCCACCCATCCCTCAGCTCCCTTTGAGAAGTAAATATTGGTTAATGGTGCTATAGTGCATCATCTTTCACACGTTTGTAATCTCAGAGTCTTATATGTAGTGAGATGTCCAAAATGAACCTTTATGCCCATGTACTAGCCAGCCAACTGGCTATGAAACTCCATAATGTATTATTTAAAAAATACCTAGAATCGGTTAATTACAAGTTTCACAACTTTTGCTTATTTTATTCTTTTATTCTCTATTATTATCTATTATTACTTGTTGATTATTTCTTTTGGAATCAGATACAGTGGAGTGTGACACGGTGTGAAAGTCGTTGGTCTTTTCCACTGGGTTTTTCCCTCAAATTAGTAATAGCCAGTTTCCAGGTCCTGTAGAGATAGAATTGTCTTCATGAATACAGCACATCATTACTCAGCCCCACAGAATAAGAAACAGTCAGTCAGAGCCGACATATCAGACTACACAAGCAGTGCTACAAATTCTACTAATATCTAGACATCTAGGATCGAAGTGGAAGAACAGATGCCTGCATTGATGCCTGTTTAACATTAGAAGCCCATTAGTGCCTCGTCTGCTCACCATATCATTTGTGTCTGAAAAAAAAGTGCTTGCAGCGGCGAGAACTTGTCTGTGTAAATGGAAACCGAAAATCTAGTCGTGTTGGTTGGGTGTGAGCGCTAGATCAGGTGGGGTCTGCAGAGCTCTGTGGTGGTATGTGCTGATCCCTGCCCCCTCCCCTCCTCCCTCTGCTGCAGCCCGGGCCATCGCAGCAGCACATCTGAAAGTCTTTATGGAAAGGAAGTGGTAATTGCAAGCAGCCTGCAACCTTCCGAATGGCCTGTTCCCTTCTTCTCTTTGCTTGCTCTCTCTCTCCGCCTCTCTCTCCCTCGGTCGCTCTCTCTTGGTCTCCACTGCTTCACTGTCTGGCCCTGCCCCCCCCCAATCTTTGAAGTCTCTTAAACATGCTCTAAATGGTCTGATAGGTTCTTCATCTCGTGAGAGGGAGTAATGCCAGTGCCGTGTTCCTGCCAAAGGAACCTTGTTTACGTCAGAGCGCTTTTTCCCCCCTCTGCTAGCCAGCAGTAAGATTGCTTTAGATTAGCGTCCACAACCAATTTGGATTCATTCCAGCGCTTGTTTTTGAATTTGACATGTTTTAATAAATTGATTTGTGCGTGAGCACGTACAGCAAAGTGCTTGATGCGAGATGGAGAACTCTCTAACAGTAGCTGAACACACGGTGCGGTTTGGGGACGCGAAGGCCCTGGAGCCTTAAACTCGTCTGCAGGTTTTGGACACCCTCTGGCCATTTTTGTGTGTTGCGGCTTCGTCATAATAGTCCTCGTACTTCGTAAAATTGTTTGATTATTTGGTGCGAGGGAGCAGTTGGAAAGTGTGTGTGTGTGTGTGTATGGGAGAATTCCATCTGATTGAGCCCATGAAGGGGAAAGCGTCTGTGAGACATGAAGTGGCTACAGATTCGACTGAACTGAGGAGTGATCTCATCCGAGTGTGACACGGCTAGCTGCTACCCGACAGTGACCTCAAGGCAGCCTTTAACTGCACGCTGAGCCCGGAGGGATAAAGGCAGATAGATTGATGCTACGTGTCTAGAAATGTGGTGGAGATCTCGCACTCTCTCTCCTTTCACATCATCAGCTTCCAAGAATGTTAGAGATGGGGAAAATAGGCCAGAATTGCCTTTGCTGATGCAAAGCTACATCCATCATTTTACCATATGGATGTTCACACACACATTTCCATCAGTCCTTATAAAGACTGATAAAAGGAAAACCTTAGGCAGGCCATTTTCCTGCTGTCAGCAAGACCAAGATTTGCTTTACACCACCAGCCACTAGGTTACACTTGGTCCCAGCACGCAGAAGTATGTTTTTTTTGTGAACTTTCACCAGGTGTGTTTGCGCGATGTGTTTATTTATTCTGCTCTCTTTCTCTGCTCCTGTAGTTATGCAAAAGCAGCTTTCTGCCTAGAGGAGCTGATGATGACCAACCCACACAATCACCTGTACTGTGAACAGTATGCAGAGGTACTACACCTGATGGCAGTGCTGCCTCCACTTCACAGCATCAGTAGCTGTGCTTTATGAATATTCATAAATATCTTGTATTTACTCCAGCTCTCACATAGGTGTTCAAAAGTCACAGTGGTCCTTAGAGGGCGACTCCGAATTCAGCTCTGCTCTTTGCCTGCTGTTTCCTAGGTTAAGTACACCCAGGGGGGGATGGAGAACATGGAACTGGCCAGGAAGTATTTCGCACAGGCACTGAAACTGAACAACAGGAATATGAGGGCCTTGTTTGGCCTGTACATGGTGAGTCATGACCTGTGCTGAAGAAGAAAAACAAACACCCTACCACAACCCCCCCCCCACTTTCCCTTTTGCCCCCCCCAAATATACGAGCTCGGCGATGGGGCTGTGCACTGCTGACTCAGTCCTCTTTCACACCCCCTACCTCAGAAAAGCCCCAGTCTGGGTTTTAGTGAAACACAACTCTCCAGCCCTCTAGCAGGGCATGTTTATGTTTATGATGAAGATAAATAAAGCGCCGGCAGTATAAGACTGTAAGTGCGCTGGCCAGCCGCTCCGGCCCACGTGGGCCACTGTGCTCTGGCTCCTATCTGCACTGAATACGCCTTTCATCTGCGTATTTATTTAAACAGGAAGTTGTCCATTAACACCAATGCATCATTTGTAAGTGACTCCTGACATAGGAACACAAACAGGCAGCTGGGAGCAGAAGGGAAGCAGAGGGTGTGCGGGGGAGCCGCACACACACACACACTGTTCTCGCGTGCGCGTGCATGCACACGTGTGTTTCGGTAGTTCAAACACACACTCGGGCAGCCTTCCTGCTTTGATGTGCTGTCCGCATGTGTCGCGGGCATGGGGGGACGGGCCTCTGTCGGGACGACGTGCGGCTTCTCCACGGCGACCTGCGGGCCGGCCGCTGCGCTTGGTCCTTGCGTTTCTCGGGGTGCTTCAGCGGTACTGGTGCCCACCCTAATTTCATATATGCAAGTTGCATCTTTCCGCAGGTCCCTTGAGAAATCTGAGGAGTCGGCTCAGTGTGAAAGGCTCACAGGCCCTAAACCACTCTGCTGTTTGTGACACTGATCCTGTATTCAAAGTGCATCTCCGTAGTCACAATTAAAATTGATATCACAGGAGGAAAAAAAAAAACTAAACAGATCTCCACAAGCTGTAGAGGAAGTTTGCCAGCGTTCAAAGAGAGGCTGATTGGTGTGTAGTTAAAATTTCAGCACATCTACAGAGAGCTCCACAGAGCGCTTTCATGCACTGCCCAATGGGATCTTCTGGGCTTTGCTCTGTGGGGCCGATGGCAGTAACATGGGAAAGACATGGGCTTTGTGGTTGTGGAGGGGAGAGCTTTTGGGCGGCATGGAGCACATGATTCACATCGCACCGCACTAGCCGCACGCTGCTTCCCAGACACACTCGCCCCTGTCAGCACCGCTTCTCTCCATGCTGGAGCGGGCAGGCTGCCCTAAGGTACGCCGGGCACCAGCAGAGCGTGGGCACAGCAGCAGGGGAAACGCTCACTTTTTCCTCCCCGTAAAGACCAGTGTGCAGTGCCATCCCAGCCTCACCATCCTCCCACAGCGAGGCGCACCCTAATCTCCGCGGCTTTCGGAGGTTGTGACGTCCAGGCATTCCTGTGTGCATCCGTGTCCGCCAGGCATCCTTCTGCCTTACTGTGCTCAGCTAGACTGATTCTCGTCTGTTCTCACTTGTCTCGCGTCCTTCCACCGTCTCACTTCAGTCTCTTTTTCACCCTCCAGTCAGCGAGTCACATAGCTGGAAGCACGAAAGTCAGTGCAAAGGTAAAGAAGGACAATGTGAAGTATGCTGCTTGGGCTGCCTCTCAAATCAACCGAGCCTATCAGGTGAGTGTGTGTGTGTGTGTGTGTGTGTGTGTGTGTACATGGTGATCCAGCCCAGTATAGAAAATGCCATGAGGCAGTGTAGTGAGCGCTCACTCTGCCTGCTGGATCTGCCCTCTGCACGCTTGCTGTGGGGCGGCTCAGCTAATGTGTTGACTTAAGCCCACAGGGCCTGGCGTTGTGTTGCACAGCTGTTTTCTATGTTTGCATGTTAGAGCGCTGCTATCGATTCCCCTCCACATGAATCACACCAGCCGGTGCCAAATACGGGCATCAGTGCCCGGCCAGGGGAAAAGGCAGCAGAGCAGGAAGCAGCTCTGTAGGCAGAGGACCGACTATCGGAGGGGAGCGGGCAGGTCTGGAAAGGAAAAACTGAAGAGGAGCTCAGATGGTATCACTAAAATGGTTTACACTGTTGCCATGGCACACGGAGCACAAACGTGCATTTAATAGAAATCGTAACTGCCGTCAGGGCCATATATGTTGCTTATTTAAGAATTGACAGTTAAATGTGTAATAAAGGGCCCCTTACTCAGCAGATGTGGCCAAGCGGTGATCCAGCCCACACACACTTGCAGTGAGGTTCCTGTGTGGTTGGAGGACTCTTGTCACAAAGCTCCATCCTTTGACGCCGTTGGTGGGAGTGTGTGCCTTCCGCCCGGGAGGTTCCCTCCGAGAGGCGTCCACACATGCCGTTTTTCCCCTCAACGGCGTCAGACGAGAAACTCTGCGTCATTTGTGATCAGTGTGAGAAACTGGCCGTGAGGTTGAGAGAACGTTTTAAATCAGGACCACGTACTAATCACACTGACAGCGTTTTAAAGCTCTTTTCCTGATAATGTGGCCCATTTTCTCCCTCTCAGAAGTCGTTTATTAATGGACTCTTTACCTGCGGGGCTTGTTTCTGCTTCAGTAGTTGGCAGGTAGAATTGACTCACTAAACACGACAGATAGAAATCTTACTTGCTCATTTGTCATTTGGGACTTTTCATCTTGAGTCTGACAGGAGGCCTGTGTTTCTCAGTGGACCCTTCACTACACAAAATGGTTTAGGACACAATTGGCACACGGTGCTTTACTAGTGCTGGAGAAAATTCCTCTTTACATTCTTTGCTCTTATGCTCCAAATTGCCTCAATTACATCGGCCGTCTGAACCAGCGCTTTGGCCAAAACAGACATAGCAGTGGACTGTAATTGTTCATTGTGCATCAGATTTTAACGTTCTTTTAGGCGGAGGAAACGCGGCGGCGGCAGGCGTGTTTCGCCCCTGCCGTACTGCAGGAGCACGTTTATCCCAGCTTCTAATTCCTCATCAGCTGGGCGTGGTGTGAAATGTGCATCGCCATTACTCAACCTCACCAGTTCAAACGAAATGACTGGCGACACACGTCGCCTGCGCTTTACAGTGTGTGTGTGTGAGGCACGTCGGGTGTGTGTGAGATACACGGGAGAAGAGAGACTTGACTGGCCTGCACTGCTTTGAAGAGGCCAAATGCTTTGATGTCTTCAGATGTAGTAAGGGTGACCATCGCTTCTAGCCATTAAGCAGGGTATGTTTGATGGCTGTCTCTTAAAGTGCGCTGGTGTCGTCAGCTAGTTTTTCCATGGCAGTCCATGTCATGCTCATCATGCATTGTATGCAATGAGAGCATCAAGTCTCACCTTGACTATATATATATATATATATATATATATATATATATATATATATATATATATATATATATATATATATATACATACATACACACACAATCTCATTAGAAGTTTATTAGAAATGACTCTAACCAATGAGTCATACACGTCTAAGGGGCAGTTTTGCCACATGAAGTGCACCATTCAGAAATCACTTACCCCATCTTGCCCATGATCACAACGGTAAAGTTTCACTATGGAAGTGAGTCTGATTGCTAGTAGCAGATGACCAACAGGTCTTTCTTGATTACATAGCAGGAATCATAATAGCTGTAACCATTAATACTTGAATTCCTTGAAGTATTGTTTTAATCTTCTACTTTAAAACTCGTAAGTACATATTATTTCCTAATAGAAGCCACCATAGCCACTAATGACTCATTACTCTGTTCTCATTTGGTAAGTCGTGCTGGTGCAGAGAAGCGTCCTGTGTGCAGAGCAGATGAAGGACGCACATGGGCCAGAGATGAGATGGCTGTCGCATTTAAAGCCTCCATCTCCTTAACGCATGAGTCACACTGCAGGTATCCTGCTGGCTACTGGCCAGGACTAATTCAGACATATTAACCATGGAAAACACTGACAAAGCACACAGAGAATGAAAGTGTGTGTGTGTGTGTGTGTGTGTCTGTACGCGCGTCTACAGAGAGATGTTCTGTATAGTTGTCCTCTCTATGTATAGAAACCCCTTTCACAAATTTATGTTAACACTTGTACGCATGCCTGAATTATGAGGGGAAAAATACAATTTGCTTCTACAGGAGACTGTCAATTGAGAGGTTTGCATGTTGGGAAAAGGTGAATTGTGTTCTTTTGGCGTTTGTATCACACGTCAGGCCTATTTATCCAGCGAGGTTTCCCAGTAAGGCAGTGCCATTTTTCACCGTGTGTTTGTACGCCGAGGGGCAGTGGGGAGGAGTTCTATTCCTCAGGGGCTAATGAGTTAGCAGTGAGGACACTGAGAAATGTGGCTCCTCAGTCCAGAAACAGCACTGCAGCAGGATCATCCATGCTCCAGCTGCTTCTCCCTCTGTTTACCCAGTGAGTTCACTCAAACTGGATACTCCTCTTTTTGGCTAGTGCCAGCATACCCACAGCTGTTACCATACACACACACACACACACACACACCTCTCCACTGCAAAGAGTGCTGAGTTAAGCACTGAGCGCGTGTCCTCTGTCGCTGTAACAGTTCTGGATTGGCCATGGCTTTCAGACAGGACTAATAAGGAGAAATGGGGTGTGGGTCTGTTCTGTTACGGTCCATAATCCAACTGCATCAAGAGATACGGAGCCTTGTGGCATGGCTGAAATGGACGTTTCTGTCCTCTTTTAATAGATCAGAGAGGGCACAGATGTCATCGAGGTGAGTCAGACTAGATGAAGAAATGCTGTGTGAAAGGTGGAACGTTTGAGCAAATGACTGCAAAGAATAAGATGCTCACTAGATTGGGCAAAGGTACAGAGAAACGTGACCTCTGAGACTAAATTAGCATATCAATTAAGCCATGCCAGAATACGATCCACAGGGGTGACCGAGCTGGCCTTACAACTGAGGAGCTGTTCCTCTGCTTAGTGCGAGTTTATAGCCCCAGCTAAGTCCATTCATATTACACATTATTCATCCTTTCAAACTTGGATCCAATACATGCAGTGAGATATGGAATGTTTTTAAATACTTGTCATTTAACATAATCTATTTGTAAGGTGATCTGCCTTTCCTGTTGAAACAAATGAACCACAAGGTTTGTGTTAAGCCGTGATCTGTGCAGTACTATTGTGCATTAGGCAGTGTCCTTGCCTCAACCCTTTCTTCTCCGTCTCCGCCCCTCCCCCTCGCACCCCTCTCCTCTGTCTCAGCTCGCTGGTCGTGGGAAGAAGGAGAACAAATGCTCGATGAAGGCGGTGGAGGAGATGTTGGAGTCCATGCAGATCACCATGTCCTAAGCCTCAACTCTCTCCTCCTCAGCCTCCGTCACCACAACAGCATGGCAGCTCTCCCTGCACTGCAGCTCACCACCACCCACAGAGTGCACCACCCACCCGCCCCCGACTCACCCTCCGACTCACCCTCAACACCCCTTCCAGACCCCCACTCATTCCACATATTGACTTTACATCGCAATCAGCTCTCCTGAATACGTGTCAAGGGCTACCTACACAGGTATGCATGGGTTACAATTGTCCGAGGAGTGTCCGGGCTGGCCAGAAATGTTTAACAGATAGATGACTAAGATCAAGGACTCTAATGTGAATAGACTGTAACTGATATTTATAGGAAGCTCTGATCTAATGTAGACTGAATACCATGCTCTGTGTGTGTGATGTCATTTTTAATATGACTGGTGTCCATTTTGGTCATGTCCGTCTAATTAAAGAATTTTGGTGTTTGACCAATATGTCCGAGTCCTAAATGTGTCCACATTTCCCAATAATCAGTTCCATGTAAGACATCCTAGATGTGCCCCCCCCCCTTTAGGAGATATTTGGCAAGTCATTTTCAATTGACCAGCTGCTCCCCATGTCTGGCAGATCATCTCCTTTCCACACAGTAAGGATGGCAACGGTTAGCCTGGACCCAGAGCTAGCTGCTCCAAACCCTCCATATCAGACCACCCTCGCCTCACTGCAACAATAATGATCATAAAGAAAGAATAATCACTGCTATTCTCACATAATTCCAACTTGGCTAACTCTGGACATGCTAGAGGACTACAGCCGTGTTCTAGCCTACAGGCGGCGTGGAGGGGATGCTGGAGCGCTTGGGACGCTCCCTCAAACGCTCATTACAGCTCCTGCTGGAACTCACACTGCCAGCAATTAAAACAAAGACGTCCAGTACCAAGACCGCCTGTGAACCGAGCCGAGTTTCCCCCGGACCGGGCCGGCGAGAGGTGCCGTGAACAGCAGGTCTGCTTTCCTACTGCGCTGGTTTGGTAATTGCTGAATGGCGTCAGGGCTAAACGAGCGTCTTATTTTCTCACTCACCCGTGCGAGATCAGCTGCTACTCCCATCTCTCTCTCTCTCTCTCTCTCTCTCTCTCTCTCTCTCTCTCTCTCTCTCTCTCTCTCTGTCTCTCTCTCTGTCTCTCTCTCTCTCTCTCTTGTTTAAGTTGTGGCAATTGTCTCATAATTTTACACGCAGGCTGGTGGAAAAGTTGAGCTCTGACTTTATAGGCAGCCTCTGTGTGTGTGTGTGTGTGTGTGTTGTGAGCCAGAGTTGTTGTAAAGGGGTCAAGAGCTCAAAGCAGAAGCGGTGAAGCCCATATACTCGTCAGCTTTAATACTTTGGTCAGTGGATGTGTCTGTGTTTTATTCTGCATTCCGAACTACTGGAGCCAATGAAAGCCCAGAGACCTTTGAGGCGAGACTGACAGAGCGGTTATTTTTACGGGAACCGCTCAACTGAAGCGCGCCTTTTGAAGAGCCATCAAGGATGTTTGATTTGAGAGAGAATATCATTTACATGTGGACCCAGTCTCCCAGGCAACCAGGGAATGAAGAAGTAAATCGCCTCTCTTGTAAAGGTTATTAAATGCTTGTAAGTGGTTTGAAAAGGAACATGTCAATCACTTTGATGTGTGAATGATAAATTCAAGACACTAAAATTTGTCCCAAATTAATGCAATAGTGCCATCTGTAGACAGGAGATGGGAGGGAGGTTTGTCTCGTATTTCGGTTTTGTGAGAAATACCAAAGTTCATAGTGGATGATTCTGCCATGACTGGAAGGTCAGGTTGTTAATGGGGAAAATGCTGGTTTACTTAGTATACTTTCAAACGCATTAACCCAAGGTGCCATTCTGAAGAGGGTCGTGCTGGTGGTCCATTTGCACTTCAGACAGTAATTCGTTTTTCAACAACAAAACATGTGCAGGTAAGATTGGGGGTAGAAAGCTCAAGAATGTAGTATTGTACCAAGACAGAAGGAAATGTAGAGATGACATGGGCTTGCCTGGGTGTTCTGAGTCTGCATCATGGAGTTCCTGGTGCTTTCCAGCATTTTACAACAAAAGAAAAAGAACAAATGCTCCTTAATGTTTCACCTCATGGTCTGTGTCCTGCGTGTTGGAGTGTGTAAAGTGAAGCAGTGTAAGTGAATGAGCACAGGTGCTTTATACGACAGTGTAACAGACCCGGCGGGTCATCTCACGGCTGGGGCCTGCTGTAGCTTCACACTCAGTCCTTCAACTGCTCGTTCTCCAGTGAAGCTGCAATCCAGTAAGTCTGTCATGCACAAACCTTCATGCTGCCTTAAAATGTAAACCTGTATGGCCTCATCCCAAAAGCAAAATTCATGGAAAGCAGGTGGTTTTGAGCTGGTAGGAGACACTGGATATCTGCTACGTATTATGTTTACGTTTCTGTGGATTCTTCCCAAGTGGTGACTCAACAGCGATATTAATCATGAGTGGTCCATATCTCATCTGCACATCCGCCAGCGTTTAGAATAAGAGTGGGGCACAGCTAGGGTGCGGATTTCTGTGCAGGCATTATGGTCTACGTAACTTTTTTTCACAATGAAGTCCAGAACGGTTGGAACTGGCGTGTAGAAATTTCCCAGGAGAAGATGGTGTAACTGGCGTGGTTGAGGAGAGATGGTACATTTATCTCTGTCTGCATTGGAAATGGATCTGCTAATCCAGTCCTGACCCAGTCACAGTGAAGTATGCAGTGAAGCCTCTTTTTGTAGTGCTAGGACTAAGTACGTACCTGCAGTGACTACATTTGAACCCCTCACAGCAATATCATTACAAAGTTGGAGCTCGTACAAAAGAATATACTTCAGTGCTGGAAATGTAATCATTTATGGCTCCAGGGAAGAATGGGGTTGCGTCCAGCGTCTGGGTTGGACTTTGGTAGTACAGCAGTCAATTACCATGTTGTCAGCAGCGTCACGAAAGATGTTCCAAGAGCACTGGAGTTCCACTGTGCTGCCGTGGGGCTTCCTCTCTGTCTCTGACTCCTTCAGGAAAAACCTGTGAAGATCTCCCAATAAAACTTCTTATGTTCTGGGGTATACAGATATACATTGCACCTAAATTCCAACCTAAAACATATTTAAGGTCCAGTACTTCATTCAATCATTTTATTTCCTGTTTTATTCTTTATGATGGATATATGTGATAAATGTGTTATTTATGTGTTAAATAAAATGATAGTTTTTTCCTTCATGCTTCTATTTTCAAGCGAGGCAGCACTACTCAGACTGTAGTATTGTGATATTTATATAGACAATGTCTTTTAGTAAATCATGTGCAAGGACCAGTTGTAATGTCATTGTTTAACTCATTAAACATGTATTAGACCAAACTGGAACACTTGACTTGCAGAACGTACAACCCAAAATTACAAATGACATAGTGAGGTCTAACCACTAAAAGACAGTAATAAAAGTCATATTGTTATGTTATGGTAATAAAAATTCTAGAATACATTAGGGTTTTGAGCTTGGTTAGGAGTTGATTCAATGTATAATGATTTGGATTTCACCTCAGATAAATGCAGACAAATGTAATGTCAAAAAGTAATGTTAAAAATAATGTTTTGTTAAAAGTAAAGATGTAATTTATTTTCATACTAGAAAATGAACCATTGATTTCCATGTGTGGGAAACATTTTGGTTTTTAAGAGGAATCAAGACTGATGTTTCTAGACAGGCAACAATGGCTGTTTGAATTTTCAATTGTGACTGCAGTTGAATTACTATATGTGTAATAAATTAAGTTTAAGAGGCTAAAGGCTGAAGTTGGGTGGAAGTGAAATGGCTGGTCAAATTCAAAATGTGCTTAGATTCTCTGAAGAATCTGTATTTTCGGATGTTGTTTAAGCAGTGGCCTTCTGACATTATGTATAATGGTGGTCTGTCCACCAAGTTCCCAGTATTCCCTCTGCTCCCTCTGTGATGCCACGTGACACGTGGGATTATAAGAGGGCAGGGAGACGTGCACTCCAGGCCTCAGTACACGCTTGTTTTCCCACACAAGTCCTCTACAACCACAAATCACAGATGGTCTTCACGGCCCGAAGGCGTGCAGTTTGGCCCACACGAGGTCCCAAACCTGGAGAAACAGTCGAGCCTGGACACTGACTGGCCTTCCTGGGTGAGCTCTGCTGGTAACCACAGATAGATATCCCATCTCCGAATGACTGGTCTGTGATGGGGTTTGGGAGGGGAGGAGCTAGTGAGTGTCGTTAAGAGGTTTTTGTGACTGGTGTTCAGGTTGTGGCGTGTTCAGCTCAGCTGAGGGGATCTGATTGGTGTTGAGTTTCACACATGAGTTCTGTGCACTTCTTCACAACCAGTTCGTTCCTCTCCCCATCGCCCCATCGTAACAATGCAGTCTTTCAGTTCATGAACAAAAGAGTCTTAGAAGTGTGCCAGGCAGTTCCTGATAGCAGTTAGTTGGGGGTGACAGGAATTCCTCCACATTTCCCTCCTTTGATGTTAACATTTCCTCTCATAGATTCTGATGCCTTGTGAACAACAAGTTTCCTGACAACACACACTTTTTAAACTATGGTATAGCAATATGTACTCGTGTCTCTAAAAGAGACTGTACCTTAACAACATCTTGCTGCCTTGGCCAGGAACTGTTACCCCTTTTTGTGTGTGTGTGTGTGTGTGTGGGTGGATGTGTGTGTGTGTGTGTGTGGGTGGGTGTGTGTGTGTGTGTGTGGTGTGGATGTGTGTGTGTGTGGGTGGATGTGTGTGTGTGATGTGCGTTCTTTTCAGCACTTAAACTAACAACAGCATTATTGATGGTGTCCACATGTGCTGAAGATAACTGTGAATGTGCATGGTTTGACTTACCAGTAGGCTCTTTAGTTTTCCTTGTGGAAGAGGTTCAGTCTGTCCACAGAATTGTAGGTAATTGGCTGCTGCTAATTAAAAAAATTATAATAGACATGGAAAGGTTTAAAAAACCCCAAAGATATGATCTAAACAGCCCTTGCTCGTTCACTCATCGCCGTTCTGTTTGATTTCGACCCCCCAGGGCAGATTGTCCTGCACATCTGTGGCCATGCAGCGTTCTGTGGGGCGACCTGCTCACGTTGACGCTGCATCTTCGCCGAGTTTCCAGCGCATGCGGACGTGTTCGTTTGCACGCGTGTTTTTAGGACATGCCAAGGTGGAGTTTCACTAGTGTGACTTGACCTCCACAGCTCCTACACCTTTTACACTCGTTATGTAACACCAACAAAGCTCTGCTTGTTGGGGTTTTTTTCCAGCCATATTCTCTTTATCACTGCTGAAGAGAAACTGTTTTATTACACCCCTGTATTCAGCACTGAGCCTCGTATGGCTTGTCTTTCTTTCTTTATTCATTCTTCATCTTGCATGGGGCAGCGAGGTTGCAGGGGAAGGAGCCAGGCGATGTTTCCGTGGAGCTGTGAGCTCAACAGATTAATGCTAAAATATTGGTGCAGAGAACACGCTGTGGCTTTCCCCTCTCCCGAAATTGTTGGCGAGCGGCACAGGCTGCCATCTGTTTGTGGGGAAAGAGAAATGGCAGTGGGGCGGCCGCAAGAAAACCAAGGTAATAGTGATGGGTTCCACTGAGTCTCTGTCTCCCTCCAGAGTCATCGGCAACACGTGGCCAACTGGAGAAATTACTGTCACAATTACTCCTCAGCTGGGCTAAAGACCGTCTCACACACACACACACACACACACACACACGTCTCACATACACGTGCCCAGTTTCTTTCTCGTTCCATCTTAGTTTTGCAATTTAGGCGTTTTCTGCACTTTAGAAAGCAATAATTGTTTTCATAAGGATCTCAAAAATGGAAAGGCACAGCTGAAGAGGTTTTATGTTGGGTAAACAGGAAAAAATACTTGAGAGGTGCCAAAGCTTCTCCAGAGAGTGTGACCTGCGAACCAAACCATTGTTTAGAGGAAGAAGGAGAATATCCTTCCTTGACATTTTAAAAGCAGTGCATCGCAATGCTTTATTTTGAGTGAATTTTAAGGAGTGACAGTAATCCATCACTGCTCATGAGATTTTAAGGGCATTTGCTATTGCAAACTGTCATTACTGATCACACAACTCAAGTTCATCAGGTTTTGAGTATGTGGTATTCTTTTATGTTACATTAATGGCATAATCGCATATACATTAGTAAAATAGTTAAATCCTTCAGTATTTAAACTTTAAAGAAATAATTAATTGCAAAAATGTTTTATATTTTAAAAAACAATAAGGGAAAAGAGGGAAAAGGCGTTTACTGGTTGAGTACTTAAGTGACAAATTAATGAATGGATCATGATATTCTTTAGTCAGCTTCTAAAAGTACTGTTTTGTATTGTTTTGTATTACTTTACAAAATTTTTATTTTGAATACTCCTCATGAAATTATTGTACAGGCCTCATGAAAATAACTGACTTGGCAGTTGAAATGAAAGGTTCCTGTTATTGAAATACCTGAATTTTACCTTCTGGTTCATGCACCAGATTCAAGTGACAAAGTATTTTATACATAAATACTGATGGAACTGCATAATAACCACCAATAAACAGCAAGTTTACAAACTAGAATAAAGAACTTTGCTCTATGCTAAAAAGAAATAACTGAATAATAAACGGTCCATTAGCATGTCATATACATGTCATATACATGTCATATACATGTAAACACATGACCACCTGCGCTGGCTGAATGTTTCCCACAGTATATACACACTGGACCTCCTGAGGGACTGCAGCAAGCTCGAATGTAGACGACAACTTTATGCCGATGATTTTATGACGATTACTTTCCTCTATTACAAAACCTGTAATCTGACTCTAAAAATATGTAAGATTACGGAGCCATGATATGACATACAGCAAATCCTCTCAACTAGTTTAACAGATCTGTATTTCTATTATTTTGTTTTTCATTTTGAATTCATGTTTAAAACTAGTTTTGATTTGTATTTTAACTAGTTCTGACAATTCTGACAAAATAATAATTATGCCTACAAGTTTAATGGCTTGTTAGAATCTGAGCACTTAATGTGTGCTGTCTAAATGCTTTTATTATTAAATTCAATATTTAAATTCAGTAAAATGTCACAGTATACAGTGGTAAATGCACAAGAAGTAATCCAGCTGCATGTTAGGCAAATATTTTTGAGGGAAGTTAAATGACGGCTACATTTCTTTTCTAACTGACAGCAACATTTTTGTGCATGACAGTAGAGCTTATTTTAGAGCTAAAGTATATCAGTCTTATACTTTCGAGAGTGTTTACCCACAGATGACATATGTTTATTGCTGTATTATTAGCCTAGAAAAATACCAAGGGTAAGATGTGACTACTACTAAAAACCTTTTTACAAAATTGGAGTCATTTTCCACTCTGCTGGAACAAAGTCAAAGGCTTGTTAGAGAGCCAGTAAGCATCTGTCTTATATAGCGGCCTTGCACAGGACGACACGCCTTCAGCTTTTACTTTGGAATAAAGATTCAGAGGCCGAAAGAGGAAGCCGGTCTTCTCGTGCGTGTGGAGCGTGCTCCGAACAGACCCTCTGGTTTGATCCCAGGGGAAATGTGGGTGCCAGTGCTTTTCGTGGGCTGGGGAGGGGTCTCCGCTCCAGGGCCTGCTGGTATGAGCGTGGGAGGAAGGTCAGGCCCTGATACTTTTAGGAAGTCTAAGCCTGTCACGTGCGGCAGGGTGAGATCAAGCCCGTCGCCCGGCTCAGCGTGAGATGCAAGCAGACACAAGTAATGAGCCGGACTCCATAACCCCGAACAGCCCGGAGGCATCCGGGACGTTTCTCACCCCGGACACATCGAGCCCCGGCATTTTTCACATTGCTCGTTTTCACGCTCGGTTCTCCATGGTGATGCATGCCATCCTGCTGCGGAAGAGTCGGAGTTTCCACAGTCTCAAAGCAACAGTTGACGTGTGTTAATTTAGGCTCTCTGTGACGGCGAGGCCCTTTAACGTCTGACTACACATCCTACGCGTGTGAGAGTCGTGCCCAGACCAAATTGACATGATTAATTGGTGTGATTAAACACACTCCGAATTCTATTAATCTGGCTCCAGCAGCTTCACACTGACGTGATGGCTTAATGCACACAGGAACAGAATTCTCCTGGTTTTTAGAAACCAGAAGCTTTATGGGATTACCACTAGAGATTAGGTACAATGAACAGTTTAATCTTGGAAACCGCAATGTATAGTGATTTTTTAATAGTGCTATGTTAAGACCAGAAAAATGTAAATGCTTCAATTAATATGTAATAAATATGTGCTTTTATTACTTAATGAATTAAATAAGCAAAAAGTCCAGATTTTTATCAGTCCAGACGTGCCAGCATATGAGAATCAAACCATTAGAATACATTTATTAGAAGACAATAAAGTCATAAATTGGGTGAAAGCTAATGAGGTCGTTCCAGTGTTTTAAAACTTTAGGACTTCAGGAGCCACTTCGACAAACTGTCAGACAGACAGATCTTTCCAACTGTTGTTCAGAGGAATCAGAGGAGCATCTAGTTCACTTTGCTAATGGGCATGTACATACAAACACAAGTCGTGGGGAGCCAGTTCACTAACAAGGTTCCTCTTTGTGTGAGCCCATTTTATCTGAAGGATGCAAACTGTACTCAACTCTGTGTAATATATATTTATGCATTTCTTGTCATAAGTTTACAGTAATTCCATATCAAAATTTATATAATGAGGTTTTAAAAAAGAATTTACTTTAAAATTTCATATTGTGAGAAAGTTTACTTGCTTATATGAAAACACAAACCTAATAATTGATAATCAAGTTTATGCCATTAGAACACAAAAAAGACCTTTGTGCATGTTTACCAAAGCTTTTGACCAGTGGAGTTTCCCTCAGATGTGTTTCTATCATACCTCTCCGGTGCCTGAGGCGTGCTCCGGTGTGAGTGCGCATACCTTGCGTGAGCTCTCTGTGGGAGGCGGGCGGATGTCTTAGGGTCAGCTCCAACTCCCGGGGAGCTGCTGGCGCTCTCAGAGAGGTGTGGAGTTACTAAATGGGGTGGTGGTCCTCTGGAGACAGGCGCAGCGATGGGAGGTGAGAGAGCGTGAAACTCAAGACACATACGCCTCAGGCACGGAAACGAGTCGGCCGCGAGCAGCCTGGGACTCGGCGTGCGTGTTTTATACCCCTCACACTCAGTCCTCGCCCTCCATCTCCTGCGTTTGCTACTTCTCCTCCATCTGTCTTTATCCTTCTTCATGACCCTTCCTCTGCTGGTTCACAGCCATCTTTCCACTCTCTCTGCCTTCCTGCCCTCTGGTCCCCATCTCTCAGCTACTAGAGAGAATTGTTTACAATCAAAGATTATGGTGGACAGTTGTGTAAAACAGAGGTTTAAGAAGTCAACATCTGCTATACAGTTTACTTTGAAAGTTCATTAAATCATACTGTGTGGTGGCCAGTGTTGCTTAAAGACTCACAGCAAATCAACAAACCACGGAGTCTGACACAATGAGAGTATCAATATTTTTTTTACTGATTGTATAACATGTTTAGAATAGCTTCACTCATGCTTTGTTTGGATAGCACAGGGTCAATGATTTGTAGGACTAATATTTTCTGGGGAAAAAAAAAGGTTAATGATACCTCACCTTTATCTTTTCCTAACCCTAAATACACATCGCAACATAACTTACCACAGCTCTTTGCTGCCCTTTGCAAGCCTTTCAAATGTGACCTTAAATTAGTTTACTTCCATTTTAAAGCTCCCTGTTTCAGGGCCACCCGCACCTGCCAATTTTCTGAGGTGGAAGCCTCCTTCAGTGATTATGAGAAGCTGCAAACTGAAGACTCCCTTTGAATGCATCCCGTCACGTGCGGTAGAGGGGGTTACTGCTAGCGCTGACATGATGCCACAGAGATGGCATGAGTATCATCTTTTCTGTAACACTGTATTTAAGTACCATAACATCATCTTCTCCAGAAGTGATGCATCATAAGAAGGATGAGACATATTTCACAAAGTCATTTGATCCAGTTGTACTATGGCTATGGTGCTGACACGGCGCAGCAATCCAAAGTGCAAACAAATCATTAACCAATATGCCCACATTTATCAGTCAAATTCAGCAATCAATTTGCATGGCCCCAATTGACAGATCCTTGAAAAACCGATATCTGACAGTGGGCATTTCCCAGACACACTGAATAGATGCCCAGCTTTCAGACTCTGCCTCTTTGGATGGGATTGCCTTGCAATTTGAGAGAGCATGTTCTCACTATCATCCATCACATGTTGAATGCACTGTTCATGTGCACAGAGGTAATGCTAGTTTTGGCAGACCATGACACACGCTGGGTTACAGTTGAATCCCAGTAAGGCCTCCAGGTCTTGACTATACCACAGTAGAGATAAGAGACTCTCTGTGCTATCATAGATATCTGCTTAATACCTTATGTGTATAGTCCTGATTTTTTCCTTTCCTGCCTGCTGACAACAGTATGAGAGAAAATCAGTGAAACAGGTGTTATGCATTTCACTATTCGTGCCTAAGACTGGAAAGTTTCTATAGTTTTCTACAGTTTCTATGACCCCCCCCCCCCCCCCTATTGGTTCCCCCCAAAACATTCCAAAGCAGCTACCTATAGTTACACGTTTCACATGTTGCAGATCTGATGAAGCTGCTAAACTCTGCACACAAATCTCTTCTTTAAAGGAAAGGAAGCAAGCTAGGCACTTTGGGATGCATTGACCTTCAGTCTGATTAGCTGCAGTCAGCCGGACCTGAACACGATTGTCAAAGTGCAAATGCCAAGCAGCAGATCTGCCCACATCCAGCAACAGCCCGAGCACAAACCAACATGGCCGCAGGTGTGTTTGCGTGCTTTAAAACGATGGATGTCAGCAGTGCTCACTGTACTGCAAGAGAACAAGTAGAACAGAGAGGAGACGAATGAGGATGTGGAAAGGAAACATTTCTATAATAAACCTCATGCTCTTTAGTTATCTAAATCTGCCCTTGGAATATTAATCAAATATGGACAAAGAAAACAGCAAAAATGTACTTCTATAATAGGCATCTTCAGTTAAGAAAACTGGTGATTTGCTCCTGTAGCATGGTATTGTAACACACCGAGCTGTGACGGACAGCCCAGCGCAGTGTGGAGAACTTCCATGCCACCACGAACCCCCAAAGCTCAGCACATCTGCTGACTTCCCTCACCCAGGGCGATACGCTCAAATAAGAACAGAGCAAGCCAGGCTAGCAACAGCACTCAGACTGCGTTGTTATTTGGGATAATGTCAGTTTCCACCACATTGCTGTGGTACGCAATTGACTCACTGACATTCTTAGATTCTCTGAAAACTAGGACTGGCATATTTCCCGTTGCTCAACTCCACAGAAGACTTCTTCTCAGCATGGAGGTGACTTGACTGAAATCTTGGTAAACGGAAAAAACCTTCTTCTGGCTAGGGAGGAAGCTCTTGGACCCATGAGTGTTCAGGGAGTGTGTCCAGAGTGGATGAGGCACAGTGGAGGGTACTTCCTCCACTGCCCTGCCAGGCCTAACATTGTGAGTGATGTAGATGAAGCTATGTAGCCTGACCCATCCCAGAAGCAGGATGTTGGGAAAGAGTAGTGAGAATGTTATTTTTCTTACAGTGTATATATATACATATATAATGGGAATTATTTTTAAAGTGGCAGTGGTTTGCTTTTCACTGGGTTGTTTTCTTTTCAACCAACATAGGTTTTCTATACAGTTGGGAAACAGAATTGTTTAAATTTGATATTGTTCCTGCTCTTGTGTAATTTATACTGATTGCAGCAGTTCAAATGTGTAGAGGTTGTTCTGAAATAAACAATTGCAGATTTCTATAGCAGGGTTTTGCACTGACCTTACGCATGTGTAATATACAGTTCGTACAGTCTGGGTTTTGTGGACTGTCATGATTTAGAGAAAATGTTTTTGGTGATTTAGTTTAATGTGGTCATAGACATTTAGGATTTGTGTTCATTAGTGTGTGGCTTTGGTTTGTTGTTTTAAGAAATTTAAACATCATTGTAGGAAATGTGCTTTAATTTAAAGTGATGTCAGAGATGACAACGATGGTATGATGGTATGATTGCTAAAAGTCCTTCATATATATCAGGTTCTTCAGTGAAAGAGAGCAGAAGCTTTCCTCATTTGTAATCTTAACTCCCGGTACATTTACTACAGACCCTCCACATTTGAATCTATCTTCTAAAGCTGATCAGGACAATTAACACCCAATCACAGCAGTAAAAGGCCTTTTTGACCTGGGTTTAAGCTGAAGCCTTCTCACGTGGCCCACAGTCAAAACCACTGAAGTGTGCTGGTCTGCCCAAACTTTAACAGGCTGGGAGCCTTGGCCCCGGGCTACAGTGTTCGCCCAGAGAGCACGCCTCTTCCTCACAACTCATCCAGACAACTTGGACATATTCACTGTTTTTTTTCCCCTTGCTGCTTGGGCCTGGTTAGGTGTCTGCAGTGAACACACCATCAAACCCTTGTTTTCACGTAGCCTGAAGTGAACCATGGACTGCATAGACACACAGCCAGCAGGAAAAATGGTGAAGGTGAAACAAAGGTGAATGTCTGATAAATCTGTGCAGTGGAAACATGTGGTGCGAGCTGCAAATATGTTTTCCCATCATCGACAGCCCATGGGAATCTGGTGCCTGGCCAGCATAGACACTATGGGCTGAAACCTACAGTACTTTTCACATAAATATCAAATTAATTTAATGTATTGTTTGGCTACAGCATTAGTAAAAATACATTTTTTTTAATGTAAATAAAGCTAAACCCACCAAATAAATTAAATAAAAACCCACATTTTTATTGTATACAATTTTACTGGATACATATGTAGGATCTCATGTCAAACTACAACTCTGAATGTTGGATATAAACTAAAGAAAAAGACAAACACATAATGATGGACACTGAAGAAACCCAAAGTTTAGTTTTTTAATCTCATAGCTTCATTGCAATGCCAGGAACATCAGCCTTACATCATCGTTGGGTGACCTTAATGTGTCTTTGCAGTCCTTGTCAAGTGGCACACAGATTCCTCCAGTGCTCTCCAGTCTGCTTAGTCCTAATCCCAATCTTGGCCCTACCCTCAGACCTGGCCCCAGCCCCATCTCCTCGGTAACCACCCTGACCTAGAAGAGAGGGTTCAGGCACATAGCTCACCTTCTAGCCTGACGAGACTCCTCTCCATACCACCTCAGTTTATCGCTGCTTATGTGGATCCAGGAGCAGGATATGCCCAGATCAGCCAGTGGGTCATCATCTAGTTCCCAACAGGCAGCAATGCTGCTCCCAATCACTGATGTGTAGGTGAAATATGGCAAGAGACTGTCTGAGACATTATTGCTTCTTGCTGTTGATAAATGTTCCTCCTGCATAGCCAAAGGGGAGATGACTGAAGTGAAACTGATCATTCAGATTGTGATTATATTTAGTGTCTCCTCCCCACCCCTGCCATGTATCTAACCATTATCGATCAATACATTTTGTACATAGTATAGAGACGTCACATAAATTACCCTAATTGATTTTTTAGTTAATAGGCTATAGGAAGAAAAATTAACCTAATGGCACGTCAAGATCTATGATACATTTATGTCTAATTTATCAATGTTTTAATGGAGGTTCCATCTGTAGGTGCATAGCAGGTGCTCTCAGTCCCGCATGAACATTCACACAAAACGTGAGCATTTAGCATTTGTTTTAAAAATACATTTCCCAACTTCTCATTTATAGCTAAATCAGTTTAAAAGTCAGGATGATTATATAAAAGGTTTAACACATATTCTAAGAGAATGTGAAGCCATGATTACAGAAGAAATGCATCAGCCTGCTTATTATAAATTTGTTATGAATAAATTAATTTTTATACATATGTGCCTATAACTTATGAACCACACTCAGTATCCTCTTACAGATAACACTCCTACGGACAAACCTGTGTAGCTTCATAAGATAATAAATGCCTTTAATTCTGGGAAGTTATTGTAACTGTCCTCAAACTCACAAAGATAATATTTGCTCGTTATAAAAACTAACACTGCAAGCTTGTAGTCACAGGTCAAAACATTGAATCAGTCACCCTTGCACAAAATGTCAAAGCAAAATATAACAGTAATACATAATATATTTATTTCAGTCTATTTTTAATCCACTGTGGCTTTTATCCCTCTTTGCAAATGTGTTTTACGTGTGTTCTGATCCAAGAGCCCAGAAGTCATTTGTACAGAAGTGGCCATCATCTTTAAAGGTTCATGTCGACCCAGTCCTTCAGCACATCTGGTTCTGTACAAGGACATTTTCTCTCTATGTATTCTGATTAAAACCTCCAGTAGGCCTCCATGAATCAGATGTGTGACCATAAGAGACATGGGGTACTTTAGTAACACCGTCAGAATGTCTTCGTACACCATGTTGTGAGAAAACCGCAAACAGGGAGTGTGGTGAAAGAGCGTCGCAGGAGAATGGTGGCACCCACTCAGCCACACCAACAGCAATCGCTTCCCAGAGAGTAAACTGGGAATACTGGTGTATATTAAGAGCCCAGAGGGGGTGTTATGGAGTGGGTCAAAAGTATGAACATCAGCAGATTGCTGAAGCAGGAGGCCAGGCTTTTATGGTCCCTGTAGAAGATCTGCGGTGACCCATGACTTTGCCTCAGCATGAGGGCGTGTAAGATGGACAGTGAGAGAATACATACGCTCCACCGCCCCTCAATGGGTGGTACGGCACACAGGCAAGGGCCAAGATATTAGCTGTCATAGTCATGCCAGCAGGTTGTGGAGCAATAATATTTGTCTTTCTGGGTGTCTCCTCCTGCTCACGAGGCCGTCCAGACTGAGCAGAGATTCCTGGATTCCAAGGGCAGCGTGTGAAAGTGGTTTGGACATGCAGCTCTGAAGGAGTCAGTCTGAAACATAGTTTTAACATTCTCTTCGCCTGACACCCCTCTGAAGGAGTCAGTCTGAAACATAGTTTTAACATTCTCTTTGCCTGACACCCCTCTGAAGGAGTCAGTCTGAAACATAGTTTTAACATTCTCTTCGCCTGACACCCCTCTGAAGGAGTCAGTCTGAAACATAGTTTTAACATTCTCTTCGCCTGACACCCCTCTGAAGGAGTCAGTCTGAAACATAGTTTTAACATTCTCTTCGCCTGACACCCCTCTGAAGGAGTCAGTCTGAAACATAGTTTTAACATTCTCTTTGCCTGACACCCCTCTGAAGGAGTCAGTCTGAAACATAGTTTTAACATTCTCTTTGCCTGACACCCCTCTGAAGGAGTCAGTCTGAAACATAGTTTTAACGTTCTCTTTGCCTGACACCCCTCTGAAGGAGTCAGTCTGAAACCTCCTCTTTCTCCTTCCCTTTGTCTGCCACACAGAACCTTATAAAAGCAGAAATTACAGAATTGAAGCCCTGGCTCAGAACTTTGGGAGAGTCACAATGTGGGGCGTTTATATACACTATTGTACATATATACATATATACATTAACATATACATTTTGCCATGTACTTTTGCTCATCTAAAGTAGAAATGAATGCTATTACAAGTTTGCTCCATTCTTTAGGAGAGAATTTCATGCATCTTTTGACTGCTGCAGCAGTGAGGGATGAATGAATGAACGTATATCCAACCAGTCTAACAGCTAAAGCTACAGGAACTTGCATTAAATGGGCCCAATTGCCAAATAAAAGCTAAACACAATCAGCCTCTCGTGGCCCAATCAGCTCCAACACCCTGCGCTGCCAAGATGAAGCAGATGAAGCAGATGAATCAGATGTTTTTCATAGTGCTCGAGGCATTTAAGTGCTCAGCAGCCCATGGCACCAGTGTGGCGAGGAGCTTGCTGAGGTTCGGCACCCTCAGCATCGCATGGCTTTTCATTTCTCCCCGATTGCATACAACTCTACTGCTGCCTTCCTGTACATCGGCCTCCACGGTTCGACTCCGCTATACCACCCATCACAAATATGCACCCCTTCCAAAGGTCACATTTGTTTTTCAGTGCTTTCAGAGCGTCCATTAAAAGCTCTGGTATAACATCATTCAGATAATTTTCACTCAACTGTTAAGACAAGGAAGTTTGTGTTTGTGAGCTCTAGATCTTTCCCACGAGAAAGAGAAACGTAGTCCAAACACAGTCAGAAGGCAATACCAAACACATTACTGGCCTCCGAATAAGGAAAGAATATTTTTGACCTGCATGTGGTCAAAATCTAGCAACAACTTGACTGTAGGGACATTTAAATGTATATTGATAATTATTCATTATTTTCTAGAATTTATTATTCTGTATAGCAATCATACGATGATAAATGTTCTCCCTGGGTAAATTTTAGGCAGGCATGATGTAAACAGTTTTTAGTGTTCTTACATGAATAGTCTACTCAGCAAAGGTACTGTAACACAGTATGTATTTGTTACCCATAGTCCCATTATGTTCCTCAATTATGCATGCCATTCTCTTTATCACTAGTGTAATATTAGTCCCTGTAGACCTTTCGTATCGGCACTATTTTCGGTAATGACACATCCTTTCTCGTCCCTAATCTTTTTCCTCAAAACGCCAGAGCATAATGTGGGAAGTGTCATCAGAGCGTCTCTGAACAATGGTGCTGTCTGTCTGATACAGCTGTTCTTTACGTGTCACAGACGTCTCAGTCCACGGATGATCTCAAATCCAATGTCAGTGCACCATCATACGTGGAGAAACTCAGGCATTGCACAAATCTTTGCTTTTTTCTTCTTGGCTTGTCAACGCGGAGTTCTGTGTGATGTGGGGAGAACTCCTCACAGCCATATCCGTCAAACCTTTTCTCTAGCCCTCACTTCTCCAACATCCCCCAATGGCCACAAACACTTCTTATTTTCACTCTACCCTCCGCATGTCTCCCTGGTGAGGCTCTCGTTGGAGTGGGCCAGGTCATTCAGCCCACAGCACAAATCCCACGCAGCAGGAGCTGCCAGAGAAAGCAGGGCTGAAACAATGGCACGCCCAGCCCGGCCCAACACCACTCTCACCGCACGCCCAGCCCGGCCCAACACGCCTCTCACTGCACGCCCAGCCCGGCCCAACACGCCTCTCACCGCACGCCCAGCCCGGCCGAACACCACTCTCCCCGCACGCCCAGCCCGGCCCAACACGCCTCACCGCACGCCCAGCCCGGCCCAACACCACTCTCACCGCACGCCCAGCCCGGCCCAACACGCCTCTCACCGCAAGCCCAGCCCGGCCCAACACGCCTCACCGCAAGCCCAGCCCGGCCCAACACGCCTCTCACCGCACGCCCAGCCCGGCCCAACACGCCTCTCACCGCAAGCCCAGCCCGGCCCAACATGCCTCTCACCGCACGCCCAGCCCGGCCCAACACCACTCTCACCGCACGCCCAGCCCGGCCCAACACCACTCTCACCGCAAGCCCAGCCCGGCCCAACACGCGCCCAGCCCGGCCCAACACGCCTCTCACCGCAAGCCCAGCCCGGCCCAACATGCCTCACCGCAAGCCCAGCCCGTCCCAACATGCCTCTCACCGCACGCCCAGCCCGGCCCAACACCACTCTCACCGCACGCCCAGCCCGGCCCAACACCACTCTCACCGCAAGCCCAGCCCGGCCCAACACCACTCTCACCGCATTCCCAGCCCGGCCCAACACGCCTCTCACCGCACGCCCAGCCCGTCCCAACATGCCTCTCACCGCACGCCCAGCCCGGCCCAACACCACTCTCACCGCACGCCCAGCCCGGCCCAACACCACTCTCACCGCACGCCCAGCCCGGCCCAACACGCCTCTCACTGCACGCCCAGCCCGGCCCAACACGCCTCTCACCGCACGCCCAGCCCGGCCCAACACGCCTCTCACCGCACACCCAGCCCGGCCCAACACGCCTCTCACCGCAAGCCCAGCCCGGCCCAACACCACTCTCACCGCATTCCCAGCCCGGCCCAACACGCCTCTCACCGCACGCCCAGCCCGGCCCAACACCACTCTCACCGCATTCCCAGCCCGGCCCAACACGCCTCTCACCGCACGCCCAGCCCGGCCCAACACCACTCTCACCGCATTCCCAGCCCGGCCCAACACGCCTCTCACCGCACGCCCAGCCCGGCCCAACACGCCTCTCACCGCACGCCCAGCCCGGCCCAACACCACTCTCACCGCACGCCCAGCCCGGCCCAACACCACTCTCACAACACGCCCCGCCCACCACGCCTCTCACCGCACACCCAGCCCTGCATGACTCACGCCTGCTCCAGACACTTCCCCTCACAACCCACTGCTCCTTTATGTTGGCAGGTCACGGCCGGCCTCCGTAAAGCAGCTCTGGCAGCTCTGACACGTGAGCCTCATGACAACGTGACCAACATGGCCACCTCTCCCGCTACAGAAAGGGAGAAAGTACAGGCAGAATCCTGACAGCTCTTGGGCAGAGCGGCCTGAGGGAAATACGGCAAGTGGGCCCCAAACCATACGCCCGATTCCAGCTTGGGTGGCTGTCCGGATCCCCGTCTCTATTCCTACCATAGTGTGCAGCAGCGTTATGACTCAGTATCTGAACGTGTTGAATACGGGAACGTGAGTCTGCACGCATCACGCGGTGCTGGAGATGCGGGACCACAACAGGCTTAGCTGATGCCGACACACCCGAGACCTCAGCATTCCAGGACATGAGAACAGCACGACAGTGTGATGGAGAACATTCCCCTAGTCCTGCACCCAGGGCTCCGGGTTTCCAGCGTGTCCTCATCAAGCGCATGGAGCATCCTTGTAATGCATCGAGACCTGAGATCACTCTTGGAGATTGTGTTGCATAGCTTTTGAAATAGTAGGTTGGTTTGATCTGTTTGCTCCCTGGGGACGGTCCTTATTAAATTATGCATAAGGTTCTGCTTTGACTGAGGACAAGAGAACAGAAGTTGCGCTAGTAGTGCAGAACTGCTGTACTTAGCACTGCAAAAACATTTGTTTGTTTTTAGACCAGCTTCCAAAAGCAAGGGGTGCTGACCCTTTTAACTTCAAGGGTTACCACATTCTGTTTTAAATTAGATTTATGTATTTGATTCAGAAAAACAAAGAGGCAAAGCATGATTCATACCATGTCCATTTCTTTCTGGAAGCACTGGGTGTTGAGAAGGGAGACTTTTTCAGTTTTTATTTTGGCAACTCATAAACAAATTAAATAATAGTCAAAAACAATCCCAGTCTGACTAGAACTGAGTGTCACACTTTGCTTCTGCATGACATCAGTCTGTCGGTCAGTTCCAAAAACGTGTCAGGAGGGGCACATGCTCAAATCCCATCAGCCTCTGTTCATGCTCACAGCTCTGCCGTCCTATGCACTGAGGCTGGGCTAACGGCTAACGGCTAACCCAGAGAGATCCATCACTCCCCAAGCTGATGAGAGAGAACGGCTGACTGATGCTTCCTGCTATGTGTTGGAAAGACATGTCCAGAGAGGAAAGGAAGGGGTATGTGTGTCACATTTACACAACTGCCTCTCGCTAAGTGTGTGTGTGTGTGTGTGTGTGTGTGTGTGGGGGAGGTGGGGGGGCTGATACATGATATTCTATTTTTCCTAACCCTAACCATAACCATAACCATAACCCGAGAACAAAACATCCACAGCTTTAGGAATAACCCAGAGTCCCTTTATTAAGCTCACTAGCCCTATATTCGACAATTCCCCAAAGTACAGCAAAACAAACTTTCCTCTCTCACAAGTGGGTAATATCATTTTGAGTTGAGGTGACTTCATAGTCGTTGACAAGTGCACTTTCATTAGTAATGACCTCTTAGTAAGCATTAGCTTTAGTTTTATTACATTCCTGATGACTCATACCTCTCTGGGCACACACACACACACACACACATACACATTATATATGTTGTTTCTGTGTGTATACAAACCAATTTGTGTATATATATACACACACACACACACACACACACACACACACACACACACACACACACACACATTATATATGTTGTTTCTGTGTGTATACAAACCAATTTGTGTATATATACACACACACACACACATATACATATATATATATATATATATATATATATATATATATATATATATGCACAAATTGCTTTATATACACACAGAAACATATATAATGTGTGTATACCCATTTTCTGTGGCATCTTAGTATAAAATATGACCTTGCAAGAGAGCATAAATATAGATATCAAAATCTGTGGTTATTTTGCTCAACAGATACATATTCAATCTCTGTAAGTGGTGACAGAGACAAAATGGCTACGAAACCTGATCATTTCGTTTAAAGGTAACTAACTTCTGTTGGTTTTTGCAGTGCTCACCTATTCATAATGCTGCAATATTACAAGCTGAAGAGAATAATTATCAAATAATAATGTTTTATAATGTTTTGAATTTGGTCACTAGGAATGTTGGCCCAGAGTGGAAAAACCCATAAAAAAATATATTTACGTTTGCCATAGTGCATGTCCTGTCTTTCTGGTCGTGGTGAAGCACTAGCCAGCATGCCGGGTTCAGCTGTGGGGCAGGCGGGGCCAAGCAGGCAGGGCGGGGCCAAGTAGGCGGGTCCAAGCAGGCGGGGCCAAGCAGGCGGGGCCAAGCAGGTAGGGCCAAGCAGGCGGGGCCAAGCAGGCAGGGCCAAGCAGGCAGGGCCAAGCAGGTAGGGCCAAGCAGGCGGGGCTAAGTAGGCGGGGCCAAGCAGGCAGGGCCAAGTAGGCGGGGCCAAGCAGGCAGGGCCTCGTGGCTCAGGAGAGGCTGTGATGGATGGGCAGCACTAAATGTGTCTGGCCCGGGAGCAGAGACCCTTAGTCCAGCTACAGGGAACTGGGAAACATGACTGAGGTGTCAGTGAGAGAAGATCATGACGTCCCTCACCCAAACAACTAAAGCTGTGCCCACAGATGTCCTGCCCTGTGACGAGCCAATGACTTTCTCACAGCTTTTGTGTCCCCTGTATTCGCCCGTTTACACACACCTGCTAGCGGCAGGCCGAGGCCGGGCGGAGGCAGCGGACGGGCGGAGGCAGCAGACGGGCGGAGGCAGCGGACGGGCGGAGGCAGCGGACGGGCGGAGGCCGCGCGGGTGCCGGTCAGACCCAGCTGCCCGGACTCGGAGGCCTTCTCCCCGCCGGGAGGGTATCAGTGTGGCGTGCTTTGCTGACAGCTCTGAGGGCCCTTATTGAAAAATCAATGTCCATTTGTACGTCCAGCTCACCTGGCCGCCTGCCAGCTCCCCTGAAGTCGCATAATGAAGCCTGATCCCGTTACCTGATTCCTCGCTTACTGTGTGAAAGTGACTTTGTGGCTGAAGTCATCCCGTTGGTTCCTCCTCTCCTCTGCGTCTTCTCCAGCGCACCGGCACTTTCTGCTGAGTGCTGAGTGTGACGTTGGCCGCCGCCGCCTCGTCTGTGGGACGGAACACATGCTCCATCATCTCACTGCTGCTATATCACACTGAGAGCATCAGTCAAGAACTCCAGAGTGCTGCGTTTTCTCGCCTCAGGCAACATCCATCTATCTCTATTCATCCTCCCTCTCTCTCTCTCTCTCTCTGTATCTCCCTCCCTCTCTGTATCTCTCATTCTCTCTCTCTCATCTTCGATCCTGAAAAAGCATAAACTCATAATCTTCTGCACATCTCTTTCCAAGGTGGGAAACCGCACATAACTTAGGTGGAAGCTCCATGCGTGGATGCAATGATTCAACGGCTCTGTAGCCCGGTGCTGAATTGTTTCCCCATCCATCACTGCTATGGGCGCTTTCCTCAGATGTTCTTGGGAGCTTCCTCATAGTGCTTCTCCTCAGAATAAGCTCATCAAAACCAGAAGTCATTGCGATCGTCAGGGCCGCTCCACTGAACGCCGTGCCAGCATCGCTCGTGACGTCTCTAGGACGACAGGCCGAAACACAGGCAGCTCTGCTGCAGAATCCTCTCCCTATAGCGTTCAGAACTGGACTCTGGCTCTCACCTGTGTGGCCCAGTACTCCTTGTAGAGGGCAGAGCTAAGTGACGGGAGAGGGGAGAGCAGATTCCTGAGCAGCATTCGGACATGCACAACCCTTCCAAACTGACTTTTTAACCCAACGTCCCAGCCATCTACCCCCTGTTCTCTCTCCTCTCCTCTCCTCTCCTCTCCTCTCCTCTTCTCTCCTCTCCTCTTCTCTCCTCCCCTCTCCTCTACTCCCTTCACCTCTCCTCTCCTCTCCTCTCCTCTCCTTGCCTCTCCTCTCCTCTCCTCTTCTCCCTTCACCTCTTGCTTCTCCTCCTCTCCTCTCCTCCCCTCAGGCTACAGTGGGTTGAGTTAGGTCAGCAGCGTATAATGCAATTTGGCTGATTAAAAGAAAACATTAAGGCACAGCCCTTTGAATTTGACAGCACGTACAGAGCTGGATCTTTCTGGCCACTCTCATTTATTGGCCGGGAGAAGGAGAATCACGTCATCGTCATTCACAGCTCCCCCACCCCCTGTTCCAGCAGCAGCCCCAGACAAACCTTGGCAAAGAGGACACCTGTCAGACAGAGATTTGTTTAGACACCCCCCCCCAGCCACCCCCCTCCCCCCAATATCTCTCTTTCTGGCACACCTCGAGCTAACCTTGAGCACGGGACAGGATGGAGAAGAACTCTCTCCTAGAGGATTCATGAGGATGAGTTCTTTTATTTATATTGATAAACAGGGCAATGGCATATTAATCTAAGAAGAGGGTTAGAGGTAGTCACCTCCGCCACTGCCCTCTCTGCGATGACTCAGTCTGCGTTTTAGACGTGTCTGCGAACAGCAAACAAGAGATGAGACAGAGCAGCGGGGCACGTGTGAATCTCCCTGTGTGTGCCTGGGTCAAGGTTAAGAGTGATAGTGATGCAGTGCATCAGGTCTCTGTTTGCTCAGAAATCCGAGAGGAGCCCAGATATAATCGCTCACTAGTGATTCCCGCAAGCCGCCAGCTCCACCACGCAGGCAGCCCAGTCGCGCCTTGCAGGCAGCCCAGTCGCGCCTTGCAGGCAGCCCAGTCCCGTGAGGGCGGAGGTGGGGCGCTAAGCCCATGCAGTAGTTCAGCACGGTCACACGAGCATCGCTGACACTGCAGCTCAGCAAAGCGTTACAAGACAACAACGGTGCCAACACAGCATACGAGAGCAGAGCATGTGTGATGAGAGCACCGCCAGTGTTGTGTTAAAGCCGAGACAGCCGTCTTTATACGGCCTGGAACGTTTCTAACCTGAAAGGCCCATCTCCGTGAATAAATTATTTAGCCCCTTTTCTGTTGGACTCTTGGGAGTTCATTTGATGGAAAATGGACATTGACCAATCCTAAACAAAGGTGGTCCACTTAGCTGTCAGGAGTGGTCAGCACACGTGTTATACTGCTATCCATTTAGGATCAATGAAATCAAGGAGCAGTACAAAACAATATAATACATAAAGGCTTTAGCGTTTTATTCATGTTATTATTTGAGTCACGTATATAGCTTACTGGTTTGTGTTGGTATATAATATTTATGATAATAAATGCTTTATAATAAATTATAATATGCATAATACTTTATAGTACATGCTTTCTAAGCACAGAGAATCTCTTCGCCATGGTTACCCTTGTTACATTGTTACTAAACATTCCAAAAAGTAAAACAAAACAAACAAACCAACCATTGAATCAGTGTGCACAGTGCCATGAAATAGAATTACTTGGTACACACCATGGCCAGACTCCTCTACATTTTACATCTGATGCTGCCACCCTGTGTTTATAATAGGGATTACAATCATTAAAAGCAATTCATTAACTAATAAGTAATTAAAATTTCAACATAGGTCTACAGGTTTCTGGTATTTGAAGAGGCTATTGCGTAGAAGGATCTGAGGAGCAACTGAATAAATCCATTTGTGAAGTGACTTAGCCCTGGATGTTTGGACATGTGTAACATAAACCTTCCTCATTTTAAAAGTAAGGATTAGATAATTTTTTATGCTCATTGTGCATGAATAAATAGGTGCACTATTTAGAATTGTAATCTCCCTTCTTATTTAAAACTCTGAATTTCATTAAAAAAGTATGACAGTTTTCATTTCAATTATGAGGTGTAAAAGAATTCAAATCTGTCAGTGCAAAAACATGTCGCATGTTCAACATTTCAGGTGCTTTATGTGAAGACCAGTACCCATAATTCTCTGAGGCGGATTCCCCGCATCCTCTGTCAGCAGTGGTGTGCTGTTCTCACCTAACTCCCGTATGGTCCTTGGGAAGCTGTGTCTACCCCGCGCTGAAACAGAGGGTCAGCCGTGCCAGATGGCTGGAGCTCTACACACAGCTGTCTGCTTTCCTCAGTGGGAGCGACGGCAAACGAGTTCCTCTCAACCCCACAGTGCCACCATTCCGTAATGTTATTACCGTACGTCAGCGCCTCAGCTCGCCTTCTTACACGCCGTGCTTCGGGATTCGGTTCCTCAGACGTAAGTTCTTTAATATGGGCCGCTCATCTCATTTCTCGTGGTGGTATGGTATGTCTATTATGACTTAGTGTAATATGGCCTTTGAAACACTGAAAATCCTCAGAAAACAGGAATTATATTCTTTGCTATTGTCTATCTATGGAGGCAGACTTGTCATTTATACTGTGCAGGACTTTACAGCATCATTTCGGAAAGAGTTCACCTAAGGGCTGATGTGTTGTGTATAATATATGAACTTTAGATTGCATTACATTACGATGATTTCCAACCATCAACCTTCAGGAAGCCTTAAACATGAAAACCGAGCACCATTTAGCCACAATCCGCATGGGCTACTTAAAATACTTGTGTTCTGCTTTATGATGACAAATGTTGGGAGGAAACAGAGTGGAACAGTAACCGTGCAACTGCAGCTGGGCACTGGCGTCCAGTGCACGTCCAGCCTTGCAGAGTTCCACCCCTGTCAAAGTGCTAAAAGGATGAAAATTACATTACACTAATACAATAAACACATAAGCTCTGGAGCAGTAAATAAACTGGGGTCCAACCGTGGAGCATGCGAACTAAAAATAGACCCCGACATAAACATAGCAAAGGCAGGCCGGGCTGAGGTCTGGACCCTGGAGCAATGGCAGCAAGAGTGCTCGCCTTACAAATCAATGCCTTGAAACTTTCCACAGGAGAAGAGGCATACTTTAGTGATCAGGCATAAATCAGGGAGGGGGCAAAGCCTCAGGAGTGCTATCCAGCTCAGCCCAAATCCAGCTCAACATCGCGCACTGATATGCATGTGCTGGGAGTGATGGGTCCGAGGAGCTGGGAAATGACTACACAGCTTCCCACACAGAACATCCATTATGACTGTGCTGGGAAAGAGCTGCTTCAGCATGTTTGACATGCACAAACGAAACTGTAGCGATCACGACGCATTACAAACACTCGCCATTGCTGGGCGAGTGAGCCGTGAGGTCGAGTCAGATCACTGTAAACGCGTGGAACACTTCATGCAGCTGTAAACACAATGTGAAACTTTTAATATGTGCCCTGTAGTACAAACTGAAGACAGGTAAGATTACATGACAATACTCCAAACTACACTTTAAATATGAGAAGGAGGTACACTGAAGAGGAGAATTCCATGACGAATGATAGTGCTTTGGGCCTGTGTAACGCTCCACAAGGCTGTGGTTTTCCATCGTGTCTCCTGAAACTGCAAAATGGCGTTAGCTCCTGGTGTTTCTGTAAGGACTGGTGGTGCAGGGAGGCTTGAGTGGAGCTCAGAGACAGTGTAGTGCATGAGGTCAGAGACAGTGTAGTGCATGAGCTCAGAGACAGTGTAGTGCATGAGCTCAGAGACAGTGTAGTGCATGAGCTCAGAGACAGTGTAATGCATGAGGTCAGAGACAGTGTAGTGCATGAGGTCAGAGACAGTGTAGTGCATGAGCTCAGAGACAGTGTAGTGCATGAGCTCAGAGACAGTGTAGTGCATGAGCTCAGAGACAGTGTAGTGCATGAGGTGCATGAGGTCAGAGACAGTGTAGTGCATGAGGTCAGAGACAGTGTAGTGCATGAGGTCAGAGACAGTGTAGTGCATGAGGTCAGAGACAGTGTAGTGCATGAGGTCAGAGACAGTGTAGTGCATGAGCTCAGAGACAGTGTAGTGCATGAGGTCAGAGACAGTGTAGTGCATGAGCTCAGAGACAGTGTAGTGCATGAGTGCATGAGCTCAGAGACAGTGTAGTGCATGAGCTCAGAGACAGTGTAGTGCATGAGCTCAGAGACAGTGTAGTGCATGAGGTCAGAGACAGTGTAGTGCATGAGGTCAGAGACAGTGTAGTGCATGAGGTCAGAGACAGTGTAGTGCATGAGGTCAGAGACAGTGTAGTGCATGAGGTCAGAGACAGTGTAGTGCATGAGGTCAGAGACAGTGTAGTGCATGAGGTCAGAGACAGTGTAGTGCATGAGGTCAGAGACAGTGTGGGACAGTGTAGTGCATGAGGTCAGAGACAGTGTAGTGCATGAGGTCAGAGACAGTGTAGTGCATGAGCTCAGAGACAGTGTAGTGCATGAGGTCAGAGACAGTGTAGTGCATGAGGTCAGAGACAGTGTAGTGCATGAGGTCAGAGACAGTGTAGTGCATGAGGTCAGAGACAGTGTAGTGCATGAGCTCAGAGACAGTGTAGTGCATGAGGTCAGAGACAGTGTAGTGCATGAGCTCAGAGACAGTGTAGTGCATGAGCTCAGAGACAGTGTAGTGCATGAGGTCAGAGACAGTGTAGTGCATGAGCTCAGAGACAGTGTAGTGCATGAGGTCAGAGACAGTGTAGTGCATGAGCTCAGAGACAGTGTAGTGCATGAGCTCAGAGACAGTGTAGTGCATGAGCTCAGAGACAGTGTAGTGCATGAGGTCAGAGACAGTGTAGTGCATGAGGTCAGAGACAGTGTAGTGCATGAGGTCAGAGACAGCGTACTGCATGAGGTCAGAGACAGTGTAGAGGTGCAGTGTAGTGCATGAGGTCAGAGACAGTGTAGTGCATGAGGTCAGAGACAGTGTAGTGCATGAGCTCAGAGACAGTGTAGTGCATCAGAGAGTGTAGTGCATGAGCTCAGAGACAGTGTAGTGCATGAGGTCAGAGACAGTGTAGTGCATGAGCTCAGAGACAGTGTAGGAGGTCAGAGACAGTGTAGTGCATGAGCTCAGAGACAGTGTAGTGCATGAGCTCAGAGACAGTGTAGTGCATGAGGTCAGAGACAGTGTAGTGCATGAGGTCAGAGACAGTGTAGTGCATGAGAGCGTGTAGTGCGTGGGGTGAGAGAGAGTGGAGTGCGTGAGGTGAGAGACAGTGTAGTGCATGAGCTGAGAGACAGTGTAGTGCATGAGCTCAGGCATGAGGTCAGAGACAGTGTAGTGCATGAGCTCAGAGACAGTGTAGTGGATGAGTACAGAGACAGTGTAGTGCATGAGCTCAGAGACAGTGTAGTGCATGAGGTCAGAGACAGTGTAGTGCATGAGCTCAGAGACAGTGTAGTGCATGAGGTCAGAGACAGTGTAGTGCATGAGGTCAGAGACAGTGTAGTGCATGAGCTCAGAGACAGTGTAGTGCATGAGCTCAGAGACAGTGTAGTGCATGAGGTCAGAGACAGTGTAGTGCATGAGGTCAGAGACAGTGTAGTGCATGAGCTCAGAGACAGTGTAGTGCATGAGGTCAGAGACAGTGTAGTGCATGAGCTCAGAGACAGTGTAGTGCATGAGGTCAGAGACAGTGTAGTGCATGAGGTCAGAGACAGTGTAGTGCATGAGCTCAGAGACAGTGTAGTGCATGAGGTCAGAGACAGTGTAGTGCATGAGCTCAGAGACAGTGTAGTGCATGAGCTCAGAGACAGTGTAGTACATGAGCTCAGAGACAGTGTAGTGCATGAGCTCAGAGACAGTGTAGTGCAACTTCTGTTATTGGACATTGCAAATGTGCCAGTGTCTCCTCAGGGGGTCACACTTCCACAGCCATGGACAGAACACACAGCATCACTGAGCCCCTGCTGAATGTTCATTAAGCAGCATTTTGATGTTGTGAACTTATTTTATGTTATTGTATTAGATTAATATGCATAAAGGTATTAGGACATTTTCAATGTATTTCATGCGTTATCATTAGAGCATAATGATAATAGGAAGAACTCATTTCAGCTTTCACACCCAAACTGTGATTCTGCTGTGTTAGGTACAGCATCCTAATATATACCAGTGAGTGTACACAGACTCTGCATACATGATTTATAGGGTTCATTTCTTGCATCAAGAGTGTATCATGGATAGAAATAACATTTATAGACATTTTACCCACATGTAAATAATGTTACTATTACATTTTAATAGTCAGATTTATTGTCAGTGACCTTTACATTAGATAATACACTTAGATTTGCTGTTATTTCATGATTTGATACTACAGTGGTCATTAGAACATGATAGTAATGAGAATCAGTGATGTCACAAATGGATGCTACAATACATAGTTACAGGCAGCAGGCACTTACAGGAAGCTATCAGTCAGTTAATGTGTTAGCATCGCTAAATTAGCAGCATTTACGGAGACAACCATTTTATTCAGGCACTATGGCATGCTTGTCTCCCTGTGTTGCTATGCAACCTGGACAAGAGTTTAACAATATGTATGTCAGCTGCCTCATGAAAGCATGTGTTAGATAGTAATAATAAAAAAAACTACACGTGAAAAGAATGAGATTACTTTGAAAGATGACATTATTTTGAAAATCTGAATCAACATACAGTATCTCTAGTCTTATATACTGCACTACAGCCAGACTTCTCAGACGTGATATAGATCTGATATTTTTAGGTCTTATGTTTAGAAATAAAGCATAATTTGACAACTGCATATGTTTGAATCACATTATATATTAATGACCATACAACAGGTTAATTGATTTGTTTGTGTACAGTTTTTCTCATAATGTCATATGTGGAGATAATATTATTAATGAAGTCTATATGAGCATGCAGGTTATTACACGCGTCCTCGTGATACAGTGACTCGGGCTATGCTGTGCTGAACTTCATGTGATTGGCTCATTTGAGAAGATTTATGCAATTCTGGAAATAATCTCAGAACCACCAACACATTTAAGCAGTTGTCTATTTCCATGAAATAGTAACAAATGGGATTCAGGCAAACTGCATAATTTTTTTGCCTGAGCTAAGATGGGTAAGAAATGTGGCATTTGCATATCATATTTAGATCAGGAGACACCCAGCAGCAAAAATTAGGTTCATAGTTTCCTAAGAATATCAGACAGACATCGGTCAGAATGTGGTGCTCCTCTGGATCTGGTACCTGGCTCAGTACTACAGACCTCCATAAGATGCAGTCATTGCTTCAGTCTGGGACATGTGATGCTGAAGAGATGAAGGCTAAATGTGTGTCATAATCTTACTCTGGGTATTCTACAAAAAGAGAATGAACAAGCTGGGAGATTGTGGAAGGGCAACAGCAGACACGATGTTCTCAGATGACGCATCACAAAGATGATATTGCATATTCGTAATATTTAGGTGTTACTTGTTTAGTTCAAATGAAACTATCAAAGAAACTATAAAACGTGTGTTACATGTCAAATCAAAAAAATATATATATGGTATATTGTAATGCCATAAAATGTTTAACTGAAATAGAAGCCTTGTTGTAAAGTCAACGTTTTGATTAAATGACATTAGATACATTCTTACAAGCAAAAATAGTAGTCAGCTAATGCTGTCGCCGTTCTCCTCAACAAAACGTGCTGACGACAAACCGGGGCTTAGCTTTGGTCTAAAATTGATGGAGCCATACAACTTTGCTGAGTGCTTGGAATAGGCGAAGGCCTTTCTCCTGTACATCTCTCCTTTCCACATTGAAATCATTAGCAGAGTAGAAAGCACTATCCCGCCTAACGTCAGAAGACAAAGCCCAGCGATGACGCACCTATCCAGGTGTGCCCCTATCCTGGCGCTCTCGTTTTCCAGTCTCTCCATCTCTCGCGCGGATACGTTGTCTGGGTTTACTTTTACGCCGCGGGGGACAGAATAGGATATGATCACTAGAGAAATCCCCGTCACTAGGAACGTGACAGCGCTGATAAATCCGTAGTCCACTGTCTTTCCCGAGCTCTCCGACGCCAGGTCAGACATTAACGAAAGCTCGTGAAATCCATCCAGTCGTAACTCGTTCGAAGAGTCGAGGCGCGTGCCATTGCGGAGGCTCTTCTCATTTGTATCCGGAGTTGCCAAACGTAAATTGACATTTTCATCCACATAAGTGAAAGACGTTTCCAGCTCCTCGTCACAGCACACTCTGACCTTTTCGCCTGGTTGTTGACAATGCTTGCCAGGCAGTCCTTTGATGGGAGCTGTCCCTGGTGCTGAATTACACTGCCCCTCGTAGATAGGCGCCTTCCGAGTGGGGCTGCATTCACGCTCCCTGGGAGGCGTTTCTTCAGCTGTACTGTCCGACCTATGCACGTGTACAGCTCTAGAAGCCCAATCAAGGACGTCCGGTGGATCGGGTCGTCGCCTTTCATGATCAATGTAAAGAAGCTCCACGGAGGCCATCAGATTCTCTCCAGAACACGTGAATTTGCCACCGCATTAAGACACATCAAACCTAACAACACATCAAGCTGTATCACACACAACAGCAAATAGCTCATGGTATGATATAACAAACGCGAACATTCCCAACTCCCTTTTGAACTGAAACCATGCTTTCGGTCTAGCCTACTAGTTCAAAAAGACATTGCGATGGCAAAGTTAACCATTGTGTTCACAAATTACACAAAACTGGTCACACTATGACAGTCCAATGAAATGAATAATTCCATTAATGCATCAGTATCAAATTCATCGAACCCCAGAGAAAAGCTCTACAAAACGCACGTGTAAAACGAAGAAAAGCTTGGTTACACTCCCGCATAGTACCACGAGGATTGAATATACTCGCTATCAGCTTTAGCCTCTCATCTGAAATAGCCAACATATGGCTTTGGTAGCAATATAGACAATATAGTTTTACTATTAACGATTACTTTATGGTCCCATAAATCTGGCACTTACCAGATAACCATTATAGATATTCGCATAAAATAGTTTCGCGTGTCAATGAGGGAGCATTGTTTAAAATGCTGCATGCCGGAGTGGAGAGAGAAAGACAACGAGCGCGAGAGAAACAACACAACAAACGTTGGCTGGTTTGTCAGTGCGCATTTTCCATACAGAGGTTACAATACTGTGTCAAAAAATTTATTGTTGCTCAGCAAATACCTTCTCCGTGGCCGAATGTGTTAACGTCCACGCAGCACCGCATCACGTAATTGAAAGAACAGCTTTACGACGTCCCACCCACGCACAGCGTATTTGCCTCACTGTGGTGCTGAAGCGAACCCTCCGTAGACATCCCTTCTGCAGATTTATATCGCCTCATCGCTGAGTGAGCTGCAAGGGATTTTAAAACATATTAGAACTATGGGTCTTTGAGTGTATGGCGCAAAGAAATCACTTTAAGTCGTAGACGAACGTTTTTATATATTAGCGAAATTACTATGTTTTTTGGAGGTGACTTACCCATTTCCATGTTTGCTATACACTGAAAACCCCACCCATTGCAAAATAATCGACTTCCGAGTTCTCACAGGAGCTGAAGATTACTGGTCAATCTGACCGTCCTTTTCATTACGACACCATTTGTCTAATCAGCATGCTTTCTTTACAGAGCATATTTAGCCCAGACTTTGATTGTGAACAATATCCTTCACAATAGATTTAGGACTAAAAAGTTAGTAAGACCGTATGATAATGAATTAATTTGTTTAAATAGCACTTTTTTTACAGTAACCGTTGAAATAACAAATAAACACTTCATATATATATATATACTCACAGAGGAATGCTTATTTCAGTGGCACAGATGAACCTCTTTGTGTAGCAAGACAAAATGCATTACTGTCTTTAGTCCACATACAGACATAAGACTGAACAGCAGTTTGCTTTGTTGCAGAAATTCAGCATTGTGCATTGTATTGTCTATTAATTCTGAGAATGGCTTGGGCAGGAGGCCTAATAACTTCCCATTCAACTGATGAATCCGTGAGAGAGAGAGAGAGAGAGAGAGAGAGAGAGAGAGAAAACTCTGAGTTAGATTACTAGTCCTGTCTGGATGGGTGGAGCATAGGACATGGGCAGTGCACCATCCTTATAGATCCTGTCTGATCTTATGTATACTGTATGTCTTAACTGATAGAATATGGTGCTAATGTCAGATTATTTTAAATTTGATCTGATATAGTATTATGTTTGAATAATATAGCACATTTTGCCACCTGCATCCCCTGAAAAGTGGAATATAAAGAGTCAGTCTGTGACTGTATCTGAAGAGAGCCTTTATTCTTGTGGACAAGCAGGAAACTTGCTTCGATTCCCTTTTGAATCATTGGTACACACTGGCAGGATATTGATATCTCTGAGAATGTACTATTTTTGGCCAAGAGAGTGAACAAATTATATGATACTTTCTACCAAAAATGACATCATCTTTCAGGATGGAAAGCATAACTTTCTGTAACTCTTTGGAATCAAAAGCATTTCCAAAAACAAAACAAAACAAAACAAACACAAAAAATGGTGATAATCCCTAGCAGGGTCAGAAGGAAAGTGTAACACACTTTATAAGTAGGGCGTGCAAAATGGAATAGGCTAACAAGTCCTAAAATGAAAATGAAAAAATGGAGCTGCAAACATGACCAACAAGACTGTGTGAAGCTACACAGATCACAGGAAGAACACTAGGCAAGCATGGGCAATGAGATATGCAACTCCACATCAGAGATAGTTGGGACAGTATGGAAAATTCTAACTAAAAAAAACGTTTGACCCAATAATCCCAAAATATTTCATGTTTAGTTTGCTCAACTTAATTTCATTAGTTAAAACACAGCCACTCATGCATGTCAGGCCTGCAACATATTCCAAAAAAGGTTGGTATGATAATAGAAGAAGTACCTTTATTAATCCCCTTATGGAAATTCCTCTCTCCATTGAACCCATCCAGAGCAAAAACACACATACCCAGAGCAGTTGGGGGATGAGGTGCCTCAAGGCACTTCAGCCATGGTTGCTGCTGGATGCAGGGTTGAGCCACCACCCTTTGGGCCCAAGCCCATGACCTTTAGGCCACAGCTGCCTCTAATGCATTCACCACTGTTTCCATTCCTTTGTATTGTGTGCAGCATGTGGTTTTGCATAGTCTTGTTGAAAAATGCATGGACGTCCTTAGAAGAGTCTTGAAGTCTTGAGTCTTGAAGAGTCTAATGTACATTCATGCATTAATTCTGCAATCATGGAAGTGTAAATTACCTTTGCCAAGGGACATTGTCACAACCTCATACCACGACTGACCTTGGCTTTTGAATTTGTTGCTTATAACAGTTGAGCATTTTTATCTTTGGTCCAGAGCACAGGGTGTCCATTTCTTCCAAATTAGACCCAGACTCATTCGTCTGACCACAATAAACATTTCTGAGGGGTCAGGGGTTACGGTCAGGGCTCATGCTGCAGTGTCGTCTGAGGGGTCAGAGGGTAAGGGTCAGGGTTCTGGCTACAGTGTCGTCTGAGGGGTCAGAGGGTAAGGGTCAGGGTTCTGGCTACAGTGTTGTCTGAGGGGTCAGAGGCCATGGGCATTCACCTTAGGTTTGCGCCCTTGGTGTTTACTTTTAATGATATGAAATATTAATGAAATAAAAGCCTAAGGAAATGTAAGAAATTCTGCATTTTATTTATTTGATATTTTTTTTTATAATTTTTTTTATCTTTATATTTGAAAGCTAAAAGCTGAAGAAATGCATTTTCATCCACTTTAAAACACACAGTGTAAGACTGGAATAGGACACTTGTGCAGGCAACTATATTTGAAAGGCTCAAACAAAAGGTTGCAATAAACAATTAAGACAACAAATCACAATTCTTCCCTAAAGACACTTAAGTGATGACAAAAGAACGACACCAGAATTCCAAATGGGTAGAATGTTGTTTTCATTTCATTCCAAAAGAGGGCAGCAGTGAAAAGAGGAAAGTGAACCTGAAAATATAATGATACTCCTGAAAAAAAATCTGAAAATATATTTGGATTCAGCATGTAAAATACATAATTAGTAGTTTTTGCATTAAACTAATTCATTGATGACCAATACATTTACTTGCATCTGAAGCATATAAGAAGATAGAAGATTATATATATTATGTAAAAATCATGGAATTCATTTGTTTGGGTCACTGGTTTATCAATGGGTCACTGTATTTCTCTAGGATGAACTCCTGACCAATTGGACATAGACCAGAGAGTATTGCAAGGTGCAGAAAAATGGGCCATTAGACCTTCCCCTGTTAATGCTGCATGCCCATGATGTTTCTTAGTATGTGATCTAAGCAATGTATTTTAGTGCCCTCTAACCTCTCAAACCTGCAGCTTGAAGTCTTCCTTTCACACTTTAACACTCACACATACTTCCTTCAACCAGGTAAAGATGTTTTGTGTTAAGCTGTGTTAAGCTGTGTTTAGTTGTGTTTACCTGTGATGGAAACTGTTGACACAGAAACATCTGGCTCTGCTGTGGCTTTGGGTCTGCAGACTTATGTGTTAGCTTTCAGTTTTTCAGTTTTAACTGTTAATAAAAAATCAAAAATGGGAGACGTGGAAGGTACCCTGATGTCTCTTACAGGCAGTGTACATTGTAATAAAATGTTTATTTTGCCTATTTGAATGAAATGAATAAATTAATGAGATTTACACTTTTATTGCACCTTTCAACATACCCAATGTTGCCTTACAATTAACACAACCTTTTCATGCAATCACACACCAGCGATCAAGCCTTTAACCAAGATCAGCACCATGGTCAGTTCTCACTCTACCTGTGCAAGTTTATTTCAGACTCTATAAACAATATATATATATTCAGCATAAGCAATGAAATCCACAGATATTAGGGGATTATATACTGGAAAGAAAGGAGCATGGTTCAAATACGGCATGGTTCATGGTTCAATAACTGCATGCGAGGCCTCAGGTTACATTCAGAGGGCCTGGTTGAAAGGTCCTTTAACAAAATGGCAGGATCCCTACTTTGTTTGAACTGAGATGGAGGATCATTTTCTATGGGAGTCATGCAAGGTGACAGACTGGAACAGGCTTTCATCATTATGAAAATGAAAGCACTTCGAGACTCGGTGAACATTTAATTTATTCTCTTGAAATGCAGGCTGCCAAGCTCTGAGTAGTCTGCTGGCATGGTTACTGATGGAAAACCTAACATCTTGATTTTTAAAATTCAAAAGTTACCTGAAATAAAATTCAATTACAAAATGAAAGAACCATACAAAAAAAAAACTCTGACTATAAATTATTCATAAGTCACCATAGCAGATGCCTAAAATAACAGCTAGGTGACAGGTACAGCCCCCCGCCACCACACACACACACACACTGTCATATGTGTAATATGAAGTAATATTCATTCAGCTCAGTCCCTATACAAAGTTCAACAGAAGCCATTATGGTTATGACTGTAGATAAATTGCGATATGTAAATTCTTTCCTCATGTCTTTCCTTCCTCATCCGTGTAGGACCTCAGTGAAGCTTGCTTGGATGGTGCACCTACTCAGAAGCTTCGAGCTGGCAGATAAGGTTTTCAGGTTGCTCTCAGATTTATCATGGCCACTGCACCCTTTACAAAATGGATTTTGGATCTGGCCCATGACGTGAATATTGGCTACTACAATGAAATTAAAATAGTGAAAGAGAGAAATGAACAGTACATGTTTTTGCATGTATTTGTGGTGTAAAGGCAAAATAGGTTTTAAATATGCTGATTAAAAACACTGTTCAGGTCAGGTTTGTGGTAGGCTTTATTTATTTATTTCCCAGATCTAATGTCATTTTGTGCAACTTACAAATATTAGAATTAACAGAAAAATGTTCAACACCCAAGGCAAAAAAATCATGTCCACAAGATGGCAGTGCAGCATCACCGTGAGAACAACCAGCAATGACCCTCATGAACTGTGTGTGCTCAGTACACACCACTATGTGCTCAGCCTTCTTCTGTGGCACCAATGACAACTGATCTCCCTGATATCTTATCTTACATTGCGGTCACCTTCACTGTATCGGTTCAGAGGGGACTTCACTTTGGCTTCTGTAGTTCTGGCAGGTGTAAGGCATGAAAGGCACTCCATGCTGCGGAGAACTATTCACATTAGTTCCCATTAGAGTAGAACTATCCCCATCATTTCCCAATTAGAGTAGAACTATTCCCAATCTATTACCATTATGCTACATTGAGGAAACTCAGCATTCTTCAATGGATAATGGTCACACAAAATAAGTTTTTATGATCCAAATGTGTATATATGTAAAGCGCTTATCGATGTCAAGATGATTTAAACAAACAAAATGCTGGGGCTGTAGAAACTCCTGTGTGTGAAACTCAGAACATATCAGATTAAACATAAGCGTGTTTTGTGTGTCCTATGGAGTTATTCAATTGTTTTAATGTCTCATGTTCTGTGGGCAAATGCAATATTCTATAGTGATTTTCAAACTGGCATGGATTCTGCCTGTCCAAAAAAGAAATGAAACCACCACCATGTAAAATAAGTTAAATAATTATAGGGTCCTGTGCTCTTAGGAGCATTTGCTATCCACATTTGCTGTCCTTAGTTGCAGTTCCATTACATGTTTAAAAAGTAGAAGAAAATAGAAGTGATAACAATTTATCTCACACTACAGGATCGTCCCACCCCAAAGGCTGTGAACATTCTCCATGAAATGAACTGGGCAGTATTCAGATGATGGTTTTATGCTCTCTGCAGCTGGAAATCAGCGAGCATGGAATCATGTGACTTAATAACTTAGATGGCTCAAAAGGCAAGATGCCAAAATAAACACTGCTGTTAAAGTCCTTAATCAAAGACACACAGAACAGTGAGGGATAGTGAAGGGATCAATACGCTACACAAGCACTGTTCACAAGCACATAACTAACTGTTCAAAGCACACTACACTTGCTCATTGTAGGTCAAATTCCTTCAAACAACTTACTCTAATCCTATGTCAGTGACTAAAATTGCATATACAATATGAACGCTGTTAACGCATCATACAGCAGTCCCGCTACTCAAAATTGTGGGTGTATTGATGTCTTGGCTGCTCCAACACCACGCACTGCATAGCCTACCCCTCTTCGTTTTAGGGTTATTAGGAGCTCTGTAAAATTACATTAGGCTGTCGACCCTCGGTGCATACTACCTCTGTACACGCACGTGAGAGAGGACCTTTCCCCTTCGATCACGCAAAATCTGGAAATACGTCTGCTGGTGGGACAATTTAAATATTAGTATACGTTTTTTTTTATTTATAAGGCAGCAAATATTCGGGTGTTTCGGGACCAGTACCTTTATGGACATTTTATCATCTTTATCCTGTGTCGATGAAGGAATTTTTCATTTGAATGTTCTGAAGAAAAAAATAGTTTTGCCCATTTAACGAAAGAGAAGGGCGAAGAGGCATGGAGAATATTACATTATATCCAGATAATCACACTCGAGGCACATGGACCGATTACAGTCTCGAGTACAAAGTTGTGAGCATACTATTGGTGATAGTAATCTGTGGAATTGGAATAGTAGGTAACGTTATGGTGATCCTCGTAGTCTTAACTACTAAACATATGCGGACACCCACAAATTGCTATTTGGTAAGCTTGGCAGTTGCTGACCTTATAGTACTAACGGCGGCAGGGTTGCCAAACATTACCGATAGCCTGTTTGCTGGACAGTGGGTCTACGGATATGCCGGTTGCCTTTCTATAACATACCTTCAGTATTTGGGTATTAATGCATCCTCGTGCTCTATTACAGCTTTCACCATTGAGAGGTACATTGCCATTTGTCATCCGATAAAAGCCCAGTTTATGTGCACTCTTTCGAGAGCAAAAAAGATAATTGTTCTGGTTTGGACTTTTACCACATTGTACTGTGTTATGTGGTTTTGTCTTTCCGACATAGAAAAACAAGTGAACGACAATGTCACCATAATCATATGCGCGTACAAAGTGTCGAGAAATCTGTACATGCCGATATACTTCACAGATTTTGCTTTGTTTTATGTAATCCCGCTTATGTTGGCCACCGTCATGTATGGGCTGATAGCGAGAATTCTTTTTCTCAACCCACTGCCCTCGGATCCCAAGGAAAATAGAAAAACATGGAAAAAAGCTTCATGCGCAGAGAACAAAAAACATTTTTCCAAAAACTCTTCCTTCCGCACACCAACAACCTCGCGAAGGCAGGTATGTGATATTTAATTTCCGAAATTATAACTTACACTACGCATTGCGAAGCATTACACGATAATATATTTGAGATTTTCGGTGTTAATAGAAAAGTCGAAGCGTGCGTTACTGAAGCCTTTAAATAACTAGTCGTACAGCACGCCGCTGATACGCTGTAGGAGTATCGACTGAGCACTACTTCATCAAAGTATTACCTTATTGTTAATTAATTGCGCATGAAATATTTCGTTACACGGCGAACCGAACTTTAACTTTGACGTGGATACAATCAACAAGGTTGAGAATACGAGAGTAAAACTGTAAATGCGTAAACAATACATGTGTATCGCAAAATAAAAACCTTTGAGTGTCGACTAATGTCATTCATCAAATGGAGTCAAATGGAGTAACCCATTGTGCAATATCAAAAGTATATTTTTAAAACTTGAATTTGGTTAAAATGTGAAGCATTAAAACCAGGTCCGTCTTTGCAGATTTTGTTTCAGCCTTATATTATTTGTGGTGCAGGTAACGAAGATGCTGGTAGTTGTGGTGATCCTCTTTGCGCTACTGTGGATGCCCTATCGTACGCTGGTGGTAGTCAACTCCTTCCTGCCGGAACCCTACCTGGGCGCCTGGTTTGTGCTCTTCTGTCGACTCTGCATTTATCTTAACAGCGCCATCAATCCTGTCATATACAACGCCATGTCTCAAAAGTTCCGGGCCGCTTTTCGGAAGATCTGCCAGTGCGGACCGCAGCGCTCGGAAAAGCCTCCCACGTGCAGCGCGGCACTGACGTACAGTGTAATCAAGGAGACGTCGAATGGGGAAAGCCCAGATCATTACACCACGGAGATGGAGGAGATGCCGGGCGCTGCTGGAGACTTCCTGCCCGGAAGGAAGAGGCTTTCGTTCAAGGAGCTCTCGGTATCAAAAAGAGTTATGGCGACTGTCTAGCACCATGGGAGAGGGGCGTTTGCCTTGTCAATTCATAAAAAAGTGTCCATAGATTTACAGTTGCGCTTCTGTAAAAACTAGACCAATAACGGCTCCAGTCTACTGCTCCAAAACTGAGGCTTCATGGATTAGGATGGTTTGCGTCCAAACTGTTTCAGTGTCAAACAGCAGTGATCTAGCCCTGTAGTTGTTGCCTGGTTAAGTAGGAGGCCCGAGAAGGCAAACATCAAACCTCCAGTTGTCCTGCCCAGAAGATTTACAACCTTGTGCTCAGAGCACAACTTGAATAGGTTAATATAGCTACTGCACTGTATATCACTGTTAAAGCACCAACCCCGAGAGATTTGTACCATCAATGGGCTCCTCATTCACATTTTATGGAGATGTTGGAGACATCTAACATTTATGGAGATGTTAGTTTGTTGTCACTGCATAAATGTGTTCTACAGTTCTTCAGCCTACATCCCCTGTATTATTTATTTACTGTGTATATAACCATAAATCATTCAGTCTTTAAGGCTTTTAAAAAAGTGAAAATAAATGCCACTGGGCTTTACATCGAAGGAAAGTGGTGGAGTGCAAAACAAACACACAAAAAACAATCGATCAGTTGGGTACCCACTTATAACAACCTCCGAAAAAGAGGAAAACTTGAATATTTAACATAATTTTTGCATTTCAAGGTATAGATTTCATCACTTTTCTTCAGAGTGACAGGAAGAATCATTATCCCAATGGATCATATTTCCTACGATATTGTTTGAAATGTAAGATGGAATATTAGTGGAAAAGTTAAACTTTCTCTTTGACTAGGATTTTTGTAGTTTTACATGTAGTCGGCTGATGTATAATGCAAGTTTTGATCCAGGATGTGGCTTTTGATGTAGTTTTCATTACAATACTTCATGTAAATTGGTTCAGAAAATGTGAAGAATCAAAAATATTCACTCTGAAAAAATTGTGCCAGTGATGCAAAATGGATGGTCCAATGTGTGGTCCAATGTATGGTCCAATGTGTGGTCCAATGGATGGTCCAATGTGTGGTCCAATGGATGGTCCAATGGATGGTCCAATGTGTGGTCCATTGGATGGTCCAATTACTGTTCACTGCACGGACTCTGGAAACGATTCAGAATTTATTGTAGTCCATCAAACTTATTTAGTCCGTAAGGTGAACTTTTGTAGCCTATTTCTTGCTGTTGTAATGATGTGTATTTATATTTTGTAAAGTTGTGCCTTGTCTTGAATAAATTGGTAGCATGATGTTTATAGGACTCCTGAAATTTCATATTCTATTGAATTTCATACTTTAACTATTTCAAATTAACTACTTGAATTGCTCAATAAGTGCAGTGTAAATATGATCATACATAATCCAGTGACAATTCATTCAATCAGTCTGATACAATGAAAACCCTGAATCTCCACAACAATCTAACAACATAAATAAATAAATAATGACAAACCTTATGTACTCCAGACACAAACTTGTACTGCCAGGAAACCCTCCACCCAAGGAGCCACGCAGTGTTTTCACGTCATCATCTGAGGAGAGGAACCTGGCCATGGAGGTCAGGGGCTACAGAATCAGGTGGACGGCTCGCTGGTGCAGACCTCATCGATTTAGCACCACAAATACATATAACAGATAAGCAGTCAGCCCAGAGAAGGACTAAACAAATTAACTTCAGCAGAATTTACAAAGTCTACAATGAGGGTTCTTTGTCTATAGACACATCAGATATTACATTTATACTTTGAGCAGCTGTCACAACAAACGTATACATATCAAAGACAAAAATCAATTGCAGCAATTCACAGTGGCAGTATTGTGACAACTTGCAAGATTAGTTGAGCTCACAAGCAATACAAAGAAATCTACCATCTCACCACATATCCTATATATATATAAACAACACATGGAAATTTTTGTAAACAGACTTAAATATTTTCACTATTATCAGTGACTCTGACCAAGAAATGTTTCTTGCATGGGCCTGAGGCAAGAGAGCAACATACAGACACATCTCATTTTAGATCTTAGAGACTTGTCTGGGTGAGAATGAGATGTTGATTAGAAAGGCCTGAGTCACATGATTACCCACGAAAGTCCCTGATGTGGAGAGGGCTGCACATGGGGAAGGACAAACACTCCACAGTCCTCCACAGGTTTTATTCTGGCACTGCTACTGATATCTAGCAGGTGAAGGAAATGATGAATTCATCATCTCATACTTGCCTCCTTGAATTAAATGTATTTTTCCATTCTTGGTTCATTTTTTCCCTTTAATTAAGGGTGTTGTTGATCACTTATATCAATCACACAGCTAAACATAATGCAGCTCATTATTATTGTTCTATAATAGCAGAAAACCCATCCATCAGCATCATGTGGTGCTCAGCACAATGAGAAACTCAAAGAAGACTGTTTTTCATGGGGAGCTTAGCATGCACAGTAAATCAGACGAGGTCTCCTCAAGGCCTTGCTCCTCACTCAAGGGCTAGACCTGCTGAGACAGAAACCAGTGTGGAGTTTGGTTTGGTGACGTCTTGGCAAACATGAGGGCTGAAGCTCCAACAGTTAATTAAAACATTTAAATGGTGTCGATAGTGCAGTTTTGTGAGCATGAACAATGTGAAAACGTGTGATCAGTATCAGCATGACACTCTAAAAGAATATTAAACTGTTAAAGAAATGATGTAGAGTTTGTGCTGTAATAAACAACATGAATAGATGTGAAACAGGGGAACCCCTATTATTAATTAAATTATCTCCACACTTCGCTGGTAATTCTCTTTCCTTTTCCGTGGGGACAAAAACAATGTAGCTAATCATAGCCTCAGCATTACAAATTTCATATACACAATATAACACACACACGCAGACACACACAAATGAATTAAAACAAGGTCATCCAAGAACTGTGCCAATGTACATACCTCTAAACATAATAACCAAGCTCCCTTAGCTAATATTCAACCATAAACAAATATCTTTGTATTATCTTGATTTCATTCAAGACGTAGCTCTGTGTGCCTCATTTCACATGCTACTTCTGTGCTTCCTTATTTCTAACTCATACATTCTGATTGGCTGTGGTTCTGTGGAACTGTTTGAGGTTTTTTCTTGAACTTCTTTTTAAAATGACATTAATCATTGCAAATTTATGTGATGATAAAGAGGCATTAAAAAAATATGGTGAGGACAGTTCAAATACTCAGACGCTTCCAAACCACACCAATACTATGAGACTACCATGTACAATAAGAATACTCTATGTAAAACATTTGAGAGATATTAATGCAATTTCTCCTGGAGGAAAAGATGAAAAATCAGTTTTCACAGTGACATGCAATCATACAGCTGCAGTGAGTGAGTGATTTTGAGAATGGGCGGAATGATTGAATGGTTTTGAGAATGTGGTGATAGGAGATGGATAAGGGATGTCCACCCAGGAGATGCACTAGCTTCTATTACAACAACAGTCTTCAACTGACTAAAGACTGAACAACAGTTTATATTTAAATGACAACTGTACAAAAGGATTTTGGAAAACATTGTTTAACACAGTAGTGCATGCAGCATGTGACTCAGAGCAAGTCCTGTTTAGGAGTGCACTGCTAGCACTGATATATCTTCACCTGAGTGATCAAACCCACGTGATCAAACCCACGTGATCAAACCCACAGGGCCAACGTGCCCAATCAGCATGTTCAAATGGACAAAATTACAGTCTGTTTTGTTTTCTGTCTACATTAGCCACAGTGTAACCAAAGGACAAGAACAAAAAGCATGTAACCAGGAAGCAGGCGGTGTGAACGTGCCATCCTTGAGTGACTCATGTGAATGGGTCCATTAAAAAACACATCTTGACAACATGGGGTTGTCTGGCTTCCTGCATTACACCCTGGGGCTTCATTTTTACTTTTGTAAGAGCCCCAGATTCTGTGACAGTGATGTGAAAAGTGACATATGGATGTTCAGTGACCTTTCAGGTTATGTACCCAGCATCTAACGTCTCAAGGCTAATGTATTAGCAATGTAACCTGGCTTTCATCTCGGCCCCAGTTTAAACACAGCAGGGCAAAGACATACCTTTTGTTATCTAAATAGATGGAGGAAGTAATTGGAATATTATAGTTGGACAATAATAAATTAGACAAAAGCACAGAGCAGGAAATTAATCCAAGCAGTAATTTATCTTATTGTGAAATGGCCTGGGAAATGTTAAGATGGCGTTCTTCTTGACAGAAAAACACACACACACACACACACACAAAAGAAAAAGATCAGCCATGCCTGCAAAGTGAACGTGCACGTAGAGATGGATTATGGTGGGTTGCTGTAGCTTCTGATAGAGGACAACAACACGTTCAGAGGAAAAACACCAGCCCAGTAAGACCCGAGTAGCACATACAGATTTCCGTGAGGCAAACCATGGCCGTTACATTCATACATTGTGAACTATGACTCCCAGCATGCACACACATTACATAAGATGGGAGACTTAGCAGGTGCAAATAGCCTGAGGTGAAACTCAGATTAATATTTAAGCTCAGTCATTTTCCACTTTGAACAAAATGAACTCAAAAGCCTCAATGTCATATCACAAATCTACAAACTGTTGCTGGGCAACCATTCCATTTTGGACACAGCAGATCTAGCTAGAGGGTTCCTTTTGAGCTAGGGATCATCCACCAGAAGAGAACAATTCAACTGGAACAAGAATGGCGGGCTAGCAAAGACCTAACCAAGCTCATTGTCAAAATGGAGACTCTGATAAGCTGCGCTGTACCTGGACTGATCTGCAACAAAAGTATGTTTTTCGGGCCAGAACCAAATTACAATAAGATTTCAGGATTACATTATTGAGGAGAATGTATTATGGAGCTCCTGCTCATTACTCCTGACTGTGAGGAATGTCTATTCTTAGGAGATAATGTTCCTAAGCAGATAAAGTGTGACTGCACAAATATGCTTTCAATATTTATCTGTTTATTATGTTTCAAAACAGGAGAATGCCTGCTGAGATCACAGACTCAGTTTCATTTTAATTTAAATGGTTACTGATCTGTGCAAATCTGTTCTCGGAATGAAATCTTTTCTCCACATACCCGATTCTTTATGGTGTAACACTGGAGCTGGTGTTTTCTGTGTTAGTAGAGCTGTTGGGCTCCATCAAATGATGCAGTCTCACAATGTGATCGTATCATAATAAACAATGTCATTCATTTACACATGCGTTTACACTCAAACGTATCTGGAGGTGTTTTTGTGTTATTTCTGGCAGAGGCAGGGAGAGGGGAACACTGGGGCTCTCAGGTGACACAGCCCCAGGTTGCCATGGCTGACTGCACTCTCACCTCTCCTCACTGCCTCGTCCAGCAAACCTAAAACAGCCAAGAGGAAATATTACACTCAAGAAGGACATGTCATGCGGTGCCACCGACCTCACAGACAGCAGAGACTGATTAGAGCACTAAACCATCAGCGTAGACCAGCTGCCCCTGTGCTAACACTGTGAATATGGCCGTGGGAGAGCATTCTGAACACAGATGCATCCCCATTCTACGTTCAGCAAAGAAGGAAGCACACGAAAGTGTCGGTAGTTAAAATCGCCTGCTGACTCATTCTTGATAAGACATTCTGAAGGTGAACCTTTATGGCCCTTGAATTTGCATAACAAATAAGCATATGCGTAATGAGGGACCATGTTGACCAAAGTCTTTTTTGTTTTGCAATTTGGTGAATATATGTTTAACCTTACACTTGTAGGCTATATATTTTAAACAGAATATTCTTCTTTTTGAATATTTTCATTCCAGTATATTTAATGTTCTTTTGAAAGTGAATCGTATACCTGTTCTCTGTCACATGTCCTTAAAAATGTTTTGCCGCAGTCACAGTGAAAAGGGGAGGGCTCTACTTTATTCACAGGTGACTATCACATTTCTGCTACACCTGTGACAGAAGGAGAGACCGAGATGCAAGTTTGTGCTTGGAGTCTCTTTATTCTGCCTAGCAGCAAAAGGGAAAGTGTACAGAACGGAGTAGCAGAACGGAGTAGCACCAGGTGTAACACCTCAAAGTGTAGCAGGGACACACCATCTGGCCTAATGCACAGCACTGGACGAGTGTTCCCATGGGCTTAACTAGGTGAAGAAACAAAAAGACCACGAGCAGGTGCAGGTGATCGATTATCAGGGAACTGGGAACAGGTAAGGTGTGTGTGTGTGTGTGTGTGTGTGTGTGTGTATGTGTGTGTGTATGTGTGGCCCTGTCCCTCCAGCTTGATGCCAGTGGTGCTACTTTCAAGCCTGACAATTTATACAAAACAATATCATGTACTGTTAATCACTGCTGGGCATCTCAAACAAAGGCAGCAATTGAAATGTTTTTACCTTGGCATAGTTGTTTGGTACATGGAGCTGACACTCTGACATACCATGAACCCCAAACTCGTCAGCTCTTTCAAATTTAAATCATAAGCAAAATGGTCACAAAATTGACAATTTCCAAAAATCTCACTCTATTACATAACAGTCTTGACTAATTAAATAGCAGCACCCAGCAGCCCATGTTCTACCCCAGGCACAGCGGACATGTCAACAGTTCATAACATAGACATTGTTGCTGTTCATGTTTAAGAGGATCCTGGATGACTTTTTAGTTTGCTCTGTACATTTCACTCCATACAGTTTCTCAAACCTTAGTCTCAAAAATGCTTCACTCAGTGTTTTGACTCTGAGAACAGGGGCAGTTCTTTATTGGCATCACAAATCCAACAGCAACTGGTAGCTAACTAGTAACATTGGCTACTAACAAGCTCTAAGTCTCTAGCTGTCATAGCTAGCTAACTCAATAAATAGCTTATATTTAGTTAGCCTAGTTTTTATTTCCCTTACTGTGTCCCATTCAAAGAAATATCCTCTGTTGTCTTATAAATCTACAATATAAAATCTACAGTTGTCAGCACACTTTTCAGATAGCTATTTTTTTTAAAGGTTCCACCTACTAACCAGCCAATTAGAGCATAAACAATTGATGAGCCCACCAAAAGGGTTGAGTTAAGCTAAAGTTTATCTCATTCTAGGTCCAAATCATAGGGTTGTAAATAGGCATGTAAGACTGAAGCCCAGCCAAAGTCATATACCTTCTACATAAACATCAAAGAACATTTTTAAAATACTGAGTGCATGCATTCTAAGGCACCTTTACGGTGAAATTATACAGATTGCTGCCTCCAAAAGACGAGCAGCGTACAGTCAGGTTCAGCCTAACATCTGGGAGAGGAGGCTGCACAGCTCTGATCTGCTGAAACCGGGCATGTGTAGAGTCAGAGTTCACATGGCAAAGCTGAGGACACAGTCAGGGAGCTAGCAGTAATCTAGCAGTACCCAGGGAACACAACCTCCACTTATGGAGGTTTTAAATTTGTTAGAAGTAAAAAAGAATGCTTTGATTAAGAGTGAAAGAAACTAAAAAGGTATTATTATTTTTTTTTTAGAATACATGAACATGCATGACTATAATATTCCTGCTTTTTAAAGTGAGATTTATTAGGGTGGAGGAAAAGTTAAACTTCAGATTTACAATTCATACTGTTGTAACGTAAGCCTGGATCTGTAGCCCGACCCCAACTACGGATTCCAGTACCACAAACACACTCTATAGCTAAAGTGAAGACTTGCACATTATTTATAATAGTACTGGGCAGCGCCATCAATTTCAGCAGCTGTGATTGGTCTTTCTGTCAGCTGTGGTTTTCCATCGTTTATAAATGCACACGGCACAGAGAGGTGGTGCAAGAATAACAGGTCTTTATTTTGTTGTTGAGCGGGGAAGGCAGTGCAGCAGGACACTGGTTCTGTGGCTGCATCTCCCTCAGTATATATACATGTGTAGAGAAGAAACAAAATCCAGTCTCAGCCTTCCAGTGGGTGGTCATATGTTGATATGTGGAAGATTGTGGACTTGTGGAACTGTGATGTAATTTGTGCGTAAGACATTGTAGGATGTGCCAGACGCAGAGAATGCACTGCTCTGCCAGAAAGACAAGTGGATCTTCTGCTGACCGGCAGCCTGAATGGAAATGGCCCCAGGGTTAGGGTTGGCCCCAGGGTTAGGGTTGGTCCCAGGGATAGGGTTGGCCCCAGGGTTAGGGTTGGCCCCAGGGATAGGGTTGGCCCCAGGGTTAGGGTTGGCCCCAGGGTTAGGGTTGGCCCTAGGGATAGGGTTGGCCCCAGGGTTAGGGTTGGCCCCAGGGTTAGGGTTGGCCCTAGGGATAGGGTTGGCCCCAGGGTTAGGGTTGGCCCTAGGGATAGGGTTGGCCCCAGGGTTAGGGTTGGCCCCAGGGATAGGGTTGGCTCCAGGGATAGGGTTGGCCCCAGGGATAGGGTTGACCCCAGGGTTAGGGTTGGCCCCAGGGTTAGGGTTGGCCCCAGGGATAGGGTTGGCCCCAGGGTTAGGGTTGGCCCCAGGGATAGGGTTGGCCCCAGGGTTAGGGTTGGCCCCAGGGATAGGGTTGGCCCCAGGGTTAGGGTTGGCCCCAGGGATAGGGTTGGCCCCAGGGTTAGGGTTGGCCCCAGGGATAGGGTTGGCCCCAGGGATAGGGTTGGCCCCAGGGTTAGGGTTGGCCCCAGGGATAGGGTTGGCTCCAGGGATAGGGTTGGCTCCAGGGTTAGGGTTGGCCCCAGGGTTAGGGTTGGCCCCAGGGTTAGGGTTGGCCCCAGGGATAGGGTTGGCCCCAGGGTTAGGGTTGGCCCCAGGGATAGGGTTGGCCCCAGGGTTAGGGTTGGCTCCAGGGTTAGGGTTGGCCCCAGGGTTAGGGTTGGCCCCAGGGATAGGGTTGGCCCCAGGGTTAGGGTTGGCCCCAGGGATAGGGTTGGCCCCAGGGTTAGGGTTGGCTCCAGGGTTAGGGTTGGCTCCAGGGATAGGGTTGGCCCCAGGGTTAGGGTTGGCCCCAGGCATAGGGTTGGCCCCAGGGTTAGGGTTGGCCCCAGGGATAGGGTTGGCCCCAGGGTTAGGGTTGGCTCCAGGGTTAGGGTTGGCCCTAGGGTTAGGGTTGGCTCCAGGGTTAGGGTTGGCCCCAGAGTTAGGGTTGGCCCCAGGGTTAGGGTTGGCCCCAGGGATAGGGTTGGCCCCAGGGTTAGGGTTGGCTCCAGGGTTAGGGTTGGCCCCAGGGTTAGGGTTGGCTCCAGGATTAGGGTTGGCTCCAGGGTTAGGGTTGGCCCCAGGGATAGGGTTGGCCCCAGGGTTAGGGTTGGCTCCAGGGTTAGGGTTGGCCCCAGGGTTAGGGTTGGCTCCAGGATTAGGGTTGGCTCCAGGGTTAGGGTTGGCCCTTTGCCACCATGCAGTGGAAGTGGCAGCCATGGTCTGGTCATTAGGAAACTGGTCTTGTGACCAGAGGGTTGTGGGTTCGATTCCCAGGCTTGAGGCTATGACTGAAGTGCCCTTGAGCAAGGCACCTAACCCCAACTGCTCCCCGGGCACCAGGCTAGGGCTGCCCACTGCTCTGGGCATGTGTGCACCACAGCCCCCTAGTGATCACTAGTGTGTGTGTGTGTGTGTTCTGACTGCACAGATGGGTAAATGTGGAAGACAAATTTCGTTTGGGGTGAAAATCACAATTGACTAAATGTGGCTATCTTAAAGTGTTTGCTCAGCTGGGAAATATGAGGGAATCATGCATTTAATGTGCTCTTTACTCTCTCTGAACTGTGCTGCTAATATTTGGCTCCATACTGACACTGTTAAACAAACCACTGCAACTGAGTGACATGGGAACAACATTAGAAGATCTGGGGTCACTGCTACCTGCAGTGAGAGGTGCTCTAGACCATTTATAACTGAAACACAAAGAAACAGATTTATTTTAATGCTACAGATTTATTTTAATGCAGAGTAATGAAAAGAAAATTCACTTCCTTAACTAAAAAATGCTTAATTTCCCAGTTCTGCACTAAAACTATATGAAAGGGTTGCAATTAATTCATTAAGCCTTTTATTTTGTACATCATTTATTTATTTCTTTATTTTTTAAGTTGCACTGCAACATGTGTGTCATTTGTGAAATAAACTTGGTATAATAACCTTCCATTTAATGACTGTTCCAATTAATTTTCTAGCTCCACTCTTTATTACGTTCAAGCGCCATGAACCCAACTGGCCCCTGCTGAAGACTTCGTCAAGATGAAGGTTCCTTTGTACTTTTCTCATCTACCTACATGACCAAACTAGACATTTTGCAGTCTGTGCACACAATGGCTAATTTTTCAAATGTTTGAAAAGGTGGCAAATACAAAAAGATAAAATAATACAACATAAAAGATCAATACATCCATAAGGACATAAAAACCAGCAAAATAAATAATTGGAGAGTAAAATGTGGAGTAGAACTCTGTGTTGACAAGGTGGATGGGAGAAGGAAGCTTTAATGTCTGGTGTTCAGCTGTGTCAAACTGAGGAGCACACTGTCAGTATTCTGCTGGGGATGCTCTCCTGCCCTGGGTGTTCTGTGCAATACAATTTTACATTTTATTAGTATTCAGTATTACCAATGTAATGTTCCATGACTTTAGGGAAAATTAGGTTTCCTTCCTTTTTACTTTTTAGGCACTTTTTTTGTATTTATTTTATCTCTCTCTCTCTCTCTCTCTCCCTTATTAGTGGTTCATCACTGGTTTGTTACCCATTTGTTTCTGAAGGCTGCATTCTTAGTCTGGTAATCAACAGTGGTTTTGAGTGTTCTGGGAGCTCTGTGAGAGGAGAGTGACCCTGTGTGCTCCTGTCTGGGGTCACCTATAGGTCATTAAACTACATGCTTATCAGTGCCTTGATCATAAAACCATCCAGGACCCTGTCCTTAGGCCAAAGGTGCTATATTTCCCCTCCAGCTAAACAAGATCAATATCTTCCCATATACAGCCCATTATGAATAAAGCCTCAGACCTCCAGCTGAGTTCCCTGCGCTCTCCAGAACAGAGTGTGCTGAGATTGCTTTTAACCAGGTGTTTAAACTAAAGGTACTTTCCACTCTCCATTAACCTTGTGGCACACTAGGACCATGACTGTGGAGTGCTCTGTGCTAGTGCCCGTTCCAGCAGAGCGGTACGGCTCACATACGAAAGGACCTGCTGCCGCTGCACCTCGATGTCCGGCTCCATCACGTGGCACAAAATGCTGTGATGTGCAAATATCACCATCTAATGAAGCCCTGGTGTGATATTCATCACAGTGCAGGGGGAGGAGGGTGAGGAGCAGAAGAGCGCCCCCCTGTGACAATAACTGCAACGAGAAGGATCAAATGCACACACACACACACACACACACACACAAACACTACAGGAGTGAGCGAGATAAGCAGTAACTTGGCAAAACAGCCTGTTCACTAATAACCCACACACAAATACACGTAGTTACATAACATATGGAAGCCATAATTCATACGGCATTATTCAATTTAATAAGCAAAGCTCCTCAGTGCAGTTCCATTCTCAAACCTTATCAAATTATACTCCTGTTTATCCCAAGGGATTAGATGTGAGGTATTCTAATTTAATTACAAAAGGTGTTGTTCAAAACATACCCATGTTGTTGTTTTATGTGAAGACCAAGCCTACAAAGAAATGTTAATGCAAGTAAAGCAATAAAAAATGTGGTGTGTCACAATCCACAGCTGAATACATCAGTAATATTGAAAACTGAACTGAACTGACCCAAACATAACAAAACACCACAAGAATACTGACATATAGAAAAACTTAACAGACTAAAAAAAAGCACAAAAGGGATTGAATACCAGATGTAAACCACTCATGGACAAATGTCAAGGGGTACAGTTTGATAAATACACACATAATATGCCTTTAGAGTTCTATGGGTGAATGAGATGAGATAGATAAAATAGAGACAGATGAGATAAAGATACTTGTACCAGAGGGACAAAATAAGGAAAGTGTGGAGAAAAAATACCTGGTCATGATCCAATAATTATGGCCTCTGGGAAACATAGGATCATAGCTACCCTATATGGACAAAGGTATTGGGATACACCTCTGAATCACTGAATTCCAGTGATTCATTCAGTTCCATTGCTGCAGGTATATTAATCAAGCAGTTAGCCATTACAAACATTTGTGATAGAATGGATCATTCTAAACAGTTTTTAGAATTTGAGCATGACACTGTAACAGGATGCCACCATTACAACTCGTCAGACTGTGAAATTTCTTTCCTCCTAGATTATGCATGATCAACTGTGAGTGGTGTTATTGAAAAGCGGAAGTGTTTAAGAACCACAGCAATGAAAGTGCAGACCGCGTACAGGTACAGATGGCTGAGTGAATAGAGGTCACCGGTGCTCGGACTCAGTAACTGCAGAGTTCTGAACCTCCTCTGGCATTAACAACAGCACAAACGCTCTGGCAGGAGTTTCATGGCAGGAGCTTCATGGCATGAGTTTCATGGCAGGAGCTTCATGGCAGGAGTTTCATGGCAGGAGCTTCATGGCATGAGTTTCATGGCAGGAGCTTCATGGCAGGAGCTTCATGGCATGAGTTTCTATGGCGGTTTCTATGACTGTAAAGTTTGGTGAAGGAGGGATACTGCTATGGAGATGTTTTTTAGGGGTTGGTCTAGGCTCCTTAGTTACAGTGAAGGGAAATATTAATTCTTCAGCATACCAGGACAGTTTGGACAATTGTATATGCTTCCAAAGTTTTGGCAACATTTGAGGAAATACCCTTTTGTATTCTAGGATGACTGTGTACAAAGCAAGGTCAATAAAGGCATGTTTAGATGGGTTTAGTGTACAAGAACTTGACTGGCCCACAGAGCCCTGACCTCAAACCTACTGAACACTTCTAGCGGAGACTGTGAGCCATGCCTTCTCATTCAACATCAGTGTCTAACCTCACACATGCTCTTCTGGATGAATGGGCAGAAATCCCCACAGACAAAATCCAAAATGTTGTAGAAAACCTTCCCAGAAAAGTGGAAGCCTTTATAACTGTATGGGGGAACCAACACCTTAATAATACCTAAAGATTTAAAATAGCATGCCATAAAAGCTTCTGTAGATGTCCCAATACTTGTGTCTATATACTGTGGGACTAGTAGGGTAACTAGTAGACTTGTCTTTACTGATGATATGGTGAATTAGAAATGTGAGCTGGATGCAGAACAAAAACTAGAAACAAAACAAGAAACGTTGAGTCACTGTCCTACTATGGACTTTATCTATCTGCAGATGAAAGTTACATGATCACATCCAGCAATAATGTGTGTAAGAGGTTTTAACTTAATCAAAAGTAATTTTGTCACTAGTTATGTCTGGATTAATAAGGGGAACTGAATGCATTAGAATGCAATGGACCGAATTGCAGTGCAGATAAGCGTGGTTTGCAATGAGGTTTCTCAAGCCTCTACATCTACAATGAGAATTTGAGTTTCCTTTTTAATGCAGAAAACCTATCTTCTGTGGCACAGCTCCTAGATGCTGGGGGTTAGAAGAATGAAGCCTCAGAAAAGACAAGGACATATAAACATGGTTTCTATGAGCTAAAACTCAAAGAGAGCACGCCAGTGTTCAGACACGGAAGAGACATGGACGCACTTCCTGGTTTTTCATAGCTCTACCGCTCTAGCAAGGTTATTAATGATATCACATTGCCATGGCAACACTAATGCAGGATCTGATTCACATGGTTCTTCTTAGAGTGCTGTAAAGTGGATTTGTCATGAGTTCTACCTCTATTACACACCTCTGGTAAAAAAAAATCTAATGACACTTTTTCTAATGTTCTAAATGTTTATAATGCTTTGGTATTGATGGGCAGTAAGGATTATCTTTTGGCACACACCACAGAAACTTTCATTAGAAAAGTACATTTAGGTTTCTCCTGTATTACACATTACAGATCATCCAAACAAATATCAGAAAAACTGGATCAGCGTAGGTTGTGATTTCAGCCCAGACCCCAAGCAATTGTCCTCTTCCAAGAACAAGTAAATAAGGTCCATTTTGTGACGGTAATGATAGTGATGCCTTTGTTGACTCAGCCATCCAGGGTAAGCAGAGCTCTCATTAGCCATGAACTTTAAGATGCTCCTGTATTCACACCTTAACCAATCAGAATAATCCACATCAGTGGAGGAAGCAGCATGCACAAGCCTATACCAAAATCCCAAAATTGCCCAAGAGCTCAACTGCTCTGCTTACACAGGGCAGCACAGCAGAATCACCAAGACACGCGACAAGATGCTTCTCTGTCCTGGCACCCAGATGGTGGAACGAACTTCCACTGGCTGTCCGAACAGCGAACTCTCTCGCGGTTTTCAAACGCAGACTGAAGACCCATCTCTTTGTAAAGCACTTATAAGCACAAATCAACTGAAGCATTGGTATAAAGCGTAATTGCACTTTATCTTTAGGAACACTTGCTAAGTATTGCACTATACTGCATGTAGTCTTGTAGGTATTTCAGTCTTGATAGGTATTGTCTAATCTTATATTTTGTTGTCTTCTTTCTAGGCATCAGCACTAGCAACGGTTTATGGCAGTGCTTGACCTCAAGTAGTTTGGACTTAAACCTGTTTATACTAGATAGAGATGCATATTCTGACTGAACACATAGTACTTTTGTAAGTCGCTCTGGATAAGAGCGTCTGCGAAATGCCGTAAATGTAAATGTAAATGTAAAAAAGGCTGATTTGGTATAGGGCTCATCTCATATGGGATACTCATATGAACTGTGATTTTTCCCACAGTTTTGAAGGTGTTCAACTGTATAGGTCTGGCATATGTGAAATCCAGTCTATAATGGTCTCACCATGAACTCTGGTCACTTTTCATAAAGGCTTCTATCACATATATTTCTTTCTTTGTTTTATTGCTCAAACAGAGACTGATGTATGGGACATTCTAACAACATTCCAACATTTAATACTGTTGCAAATTAAGTATTCCACAGTAAAGAAATACAAAACTAAATAAATTGCCGACGATAATGATTATGTGGATCAGTGAATTTGTACAGTTTGAAAGGTGTGAATATAAGGGGTCTCAACAGGATGACCAACAGTTTGGTGAGGTTTTGTACTAAGAGCTAAGTCTGTGCACAGAGAATACAATCATGTCAGCACATAGTGCAAAAACTTAATTAGAAAAAATGTAATTAAATTAGACTACAAAAATTGATAGACTACAAAAAAGTAAGTAGTAAACACTGATTCTACTTTCATTTTTAATTAACCCTTGAAATGAATCACTGTATTACTAGCTTGATGTTTTAATAGCCCTATGCAATGTAATAAGCTTTACCAATCGTTAGGAAGCAAATGACAGGCCTTTAACTATACTGGTGCTTTGTCAAACTGGCATAATATTCATTAAGCAATACAACAATGCATTCTCATTTATAGCCCACTTGCAATGACTGGTTTATCTTTCACCATTCTCATTCATAACCCACTGGCATTTATTGGTGTAGCTTTCATCCATACTAAACAACAGCAGCTGCTGCATGAGGAATGGAGCCAGATAAGCTTATTAGAAAATTAAATAATCATATGAAAACATTTAGATGATTATAATGCAAGCCAGTCTTAGAACTCTGCTGATCTGATACCATACTTGTGTCTAGCTCAGTTACTGCTCATTTTCAAGTTTTTATAAGGGTAAAGAAGGGGCCATGTATCATAAAAAAAAAATTTTCAACTTGCGGAGAGTTTTCGCGTCCCCTCGTATGGAGCTAGGGATTGGACAAGTGTCAGCAGGCAGCAGAGGGTGAGGATCCCAGGGAGAAGCCCTGCTCTCTGCATGCTTTCTCACACTCCCACCAGCCTCAGGCCTAACAGGGCAAGAAAAGCCTTTGGACTTCACGTCAACTTGTCTTCAAATGAAGGGGGGGGGGGGGTGAAAAGCACTCCACTGTGAAGACCTTTTGGATATGGACTATGAATTTTCTGTGGAGATTTCCACATCCTGTAGCAGCTCCCTGCACATTTCAGATGTGTTTTTATTTTTAATCAGAGGTTACAAAACTAGGGTCAAACCAATCAAGAGGATGATTTGGAGAAAATTGAAACTACAAGTCTGTCGTTGAAAAAAATAATCGAATTTCTCCTTCTGCTAGTGTATGCAAACAGTGAGCTCACGCCATGATTGGCATGTGGCCAAACCAAAGTTGACAGTGTTATTAGTGCACTGACTAGTGCACATGACTCAAATATTATGCTCTTTTTTATGGTTGCCCAGGAACCCCCCATCCTCCCTGAAACTGCAATTCTAATACCCTCCCCAAAATGAGGATACTCAAGGTTAGGAAATAGCACTTGAACTGCCCAATGCCTCTCAAAATGGTGAATGACAATAAGTAAGCATTTTATTGCAGCACTCACACACCACCCTTGCCATTCACCCCATAAAGACACAGCTATCTTTCCCAACAGGATGCTTCAGTGACAGCTGGGATGACAGAGGGCAGACACCCAGTGCCCTTGTGATGATGTATAAGGCTGAGGTCAGTCCCAAGGCTCTGCTGTCTCTTGACACAACACTGGCCTGTGCAACTTATTTCCAAACTGGTCTATTCACCTTTTATTCCCCAAAGCAATGAAAATCACCAGACATACCTATCAAACTATGCTGTACTGCACTCAACAATTATATAATAATATTCCTACCCTTCAATGCTTACTATGCTATAGAACAGTGATGTAGTGGACCTATTTTGTAAAGGATACATAGCTACTAGACAGTTAATACCTGATAAAATGGGTGTCTTTAAAGCACTAGAATAAGCTGATTAGCAATGTATGTGACAGCATTAGACTTCATAACCATGTCACTATGTATCATCCTCCAGACAGATAACACCAAGTTGAGCAGTGCTCCCTACCTTCACAGAAAATCAGCACAAGAGCACTCAACAATGATCAAGCTCTGTGCCTAATGGAGTCTGTCACACTTCTACAAGAACAGCGTTAATTTGCCAAAGTGTTTTAGCAAAAGGTCAGTCCACTCTTTGATCTTCACATATGCAGCATACGTGCAATGCATTACAAAAACACAGGCAACATGCTGCATTCTACTATGAATTGTGCTATACATTTCTGCCCCAGATGCACTCTTCTGGCCCTAGGTTATCTACCTAGCTGTGCGGGTGGACAGGATAATACCCTGTGAGCCTCTAAAAAACATTTCGTACAAAAATTGGTCCTACTTTCTATAAAATGTTTAGGGCTACAACATCCGGGTACGATGAGATGTACAGGTCACGTGCGTCAGTTTAATTACTCCTTCATTATTTAGACATTTTGAGTATTTATTTCGTGCACCAACCCACATTTAGGTGTTGGTGAATACATGGTAATACCTGGCATTACAACAACGACCAGGTTTTGTAATATTGACATCAAGCGACACTGCCTTACAAATTCAAAATATTGGAAACAATTCACTACGCCGCCACGGTCTCCCCAGACTTGAAGCTCACCTCAAGTCTACTGGGCACGAAAGAGCGCAAAACAGACGCAACTTTACACTCGGACAGGGTTAGCGACCAGTCCTACAGTGTAAATTAGCTAATCTGTTATACGGTTAGTATGTTTATGGTTTGCACACTTTGAATTATAAACTATTTTATGTGGATTTTCATAACCCGGTCAGCGTTAAATAGATGCAATCCACTGCTCCGAAAATACAATTTTCCAAGCACCGATAACATAGGCTACTGCTCAAATTAAACAGCTAACGTAGCTAGAAATAATTTGACACTCGTTTCGAAGCAGTGGCAGGTGTTAGACTGGTTGCCTTCCTTTTTGCGGCCCGATGCAATCACGTCAACTGATGAACAGAATTATTTATCTTTCCTGTCAAACAATTCGCTCAACGTAGAAAAGTAATCGCATTCATGAACTGAGTTCATTTAGAGGCACAACTTTCTGAGGTATATTTCTGTGACGCTGGTTGTTGCCGAAGAGGTAAAAACAAAAAAGCCGCCATGGGCCGTCCGCCCTTCTGGTGTGACTAGCGGTTAACAACATGGCGGCAGTTTCCAGTACTAGTCGGGATCACTGACTGTGATTCAAACACTCACTGCATTCATAACCCTGTACACTGACTAAGGACTATGGGAGTACTCGAAACGACTTTAAAATCCCATCTCTATTAGTAGCCATGATATATTAGTTAAAGTTACCTAACATTAACTGAGGCTAATGCTTACCTGTTCATGAGGGAATGAGCTGGCTAGCCAAAGTCCTTTGGGCTCTAAGATGTTTCCAACTTTCAAATGCATTGCCAATGTTTACTTGTATTTTACTAGTAAAATGTTGTGGGGAAAACTGCAATAACTCGCCCCCTATTTTCAAGCAGACATATAACCGTATGGTTAGCAGAGGCGTCTGCTGCCATCATGACCGACACTGATGGCTGTCCGCTTGGACATGGCTATTCGAGCAGTCTAAGGTTTAAGGCTTCTTCTCGAGCACAGATGGATTCAGAGAGGCACAGTCGCTCTTTGGGCCAATGTTATAATAGCCCAGTCGGCTCCTTTCATCCTGACACTCTTAATGGACACTCTGAGCACAGTACAGGAAAGAGCACTCTTTCACAACTCTCCCCCAACACATAATCAGCACAACAAGTGGAAAGCACAAACAGCTCGAAAACACGCCAAAGCTTTATTGATAATCTGAACAACTAAAAAAAGGCTTATTGTTTTTTGACTGCTAGACAGAATGTACACTGTGATGATCCATGTCATCACTACACATTCTGAATACACACTACCTTCAAATGTATGTTTTATAACATGTAATGTTGCGGCTTGCTGAAAGCTTTGAAAAACTGCTTCATATGCCTCTGACTGCATTGAGGGGGCAGTTTTAAGAGACTCCACAAGATCTGTGTGTTTGTGTAAGATACATGCAGTGATTACCTGAGAAATCACTTGTATGACCTGGTAAGATTGTCATAGTAACACAGAAGTGTGCAGTGCACATGTCCAGGTCTCTGCTTCATGTTTTAAACAAGAGAGTTACTGCCCTGCAGATTGGCCAGCCTAACTGCTAGTCACATGCAGCATTTTCTGATTAGGCTAATCACAGGATGATCCCTCACAGTGAACCTGTTCAGAGTTCTGAGTGAGGTCTCACTGCACTAGCCAAGCATCTCTCTCTCTTTAAGGGGCTTCTGTGCTGCATGATTGCAGTGTGCAGTAGGACTCTAACATGGGGACCTTAAATACTGGTTTTTGTTTGGCAGCGAGAGGGTTAGCAGGCCTGCACGTCCTACCACCTGGAGGGTTGCCACACGGCCTCTTACCATGATGGGAGTCAGGAAGATGCCACTCATTCATGGCAGAATAACCTGTTAAGAGTGATATATTCTGCTTGGCTAATCATACACCTGGGATCAAAAGTGCATTGGATTTAGGACGATATATGGAATTGGCTTATTTGTAACTAAGGAAGCAGACACTGCCAGACAGCAACAGTAATTTTCCCTATGATGGGGCATTTCAGAAATCTGTTTTTCATAGCTCAAGCACATCATTTCTCTCATAACCAAGGTATGCGCATAATGATAATGGACTATCCATCTTTACCCGAGGGGCTAAAAAGTGTGGAAAGACGCTGCTTTTTGCAAATCCATACTGGAACCATGAGTACATGTCAGGCTAATAGCACCCCCTGTGAGCTATCTTTGTGGCAGCATCAGAGGGCTTGACCCTTCTGACATATGTACTTTGCCTCAAGCTGGTCACTGGTTTTCTATCTAGCCTATCTACTAACATCAAAACACTTGAACCCCATTAACAAGCAATGGGTAGAGTGGAACTTCATAAAACAGGAGACAGCAAAAAACGTTTTCACGAGATCTTTGGTGGTCCTTGCAGTCATCATAAAAACCTTTTACATTCGGAGCCATTTGAATTGCACGAGAACTCAATAATTGGGCACTGAACAACTCTGTTTTAATCCTTCTCTCTGACGAATACAGGCGAATGATAGAGGCCTAGTAGGTTGGAGGGGCGAATGCGTGAGTGCCCTTTAGCACACCTGCGTGGGTGAGATTGTGCTTATCAGGAGAGGGGATGGCTGCATTACATTGTAATGGACTGAAGCAAAGCTGAGGTGGCCTTAGCTACCGCTCTGGGAAACACATGAGAAAAGCGAATTTGCTGGTCTGAACAGCCAGTCTGCACTCAAGGCCCACAATAAAATTCTTGCACACAAATTGCAGAGAAGTTAAAAAGATGTGTGTGTATGCACCTTTAACATGACGCTGCTAAAATAGTGGTTATGTGGAAACAATTTTAAACTTCGCTTGTAGATTTCATCATGAAAAGAAGGGAGTCTTGACAAAGGCTTGAGAAGTGACGTCAGACAAACAAGGAGAGAACCTTCCCTGACCTGAGCTCCATGTCTCCATCTCCATCTTCATTCGACACCCTCCTGTGAAACCAACCTCAGGAGCTGCACTGAGCGTGGTGAAGCCAAGCCGGTTCCGAAAATGCAACTGTACCTGTAAGTCACATTAGCAAAAATCTAACTTTGCAGGTCAAGTTCTTCTGAGTTGCTGCTCTTGTTTCCTTCTTCAGCACCATTAATCTTTCTCATCATGGAAATTCTGAAATAAAGAGAATGCTTACAAATATGTGCAAATACATGTTTCTTACAATGACTTAATCTTTGGTAAAAAAGAACATGAAAACGCAGTGATCTATCATAGAAGGTTTATATATACTTTAAACTGTCACAGTGGTCAGAAGGTGAGTGTTTGAAATGCTTTGTCAACACAGACTGAATAGGCACACATTCTTCATGGTACTTGCTCACTAATAGCCTCACTAAAGCCTCTGTTGATAGAAACTACTTAAAACATTTCCATGACAAAAAAAATAATCTTTTGGTTACTCATCCTTTTCCCACAACAGACCCCTAGACTCACTTACATTCCATTCAATTTTTTACCTCTGGAATGAAGTTTCCATAATTATTTATCCATATATAGATAGGCATAGATAGATATAGATTTTGTGTTCCAGGTTACAAAGGAACAAGATGATATTTATGTCTGGACCCTATACAGGCTAGACCCAAGTGTAGTTGTAATGCACTCTGTTAATCTCTGTTAATCTTTTCATCTCTTGTACACATAAAGAAAACCCATTAAGTTTGACGTTATCAGAACAGCATGTCTTGTGTTTGTAGCCGGTGAACAAGCAATGAAAAATATTCTGGGGAACAAATTAATCTCTTTGCTCATGAGGACAGCATCTACAAAGTATTTACCTATGAGACATTTAAGATTCAAGATTCAAAAGTTGTCACCTGCACATAAAGCAGGCAGCTACACTGTGCAATGAAATTTTACTTTGCTAGTCCTCCTTTAACATAACAAATATAAACAGAATGACTTTAAAAGAGTTTAGACTATAGAGCTTTAATGAAAATGGTGAAAGTGTACTGTGCAATACAGTAGTATGAAAGCAGCAATAAGAAGCAGTGAGGTAGAATGGGTGCGTGCATAGTGAGGAAAAGTGCAGTCGGTGTGTGTGTGGGCCAGTCAGAGTGTTGGGAGAAGTGGGAGATGGCAGAGTGGCGTCTGAGTCATTCACAAGCCTGATAGCTTGTGGGTAAAAGCTGTTTGTGAGCCTGGTCATCCTGGACTTCACACTCCTGTAACGTCTCCCTGATGGCAGCAGTGTGAAGAGACTGTTGGGGGTTGAATGTTGTCCCTGGTGATGTTGAGTGGTGTCCTGACGGTCCTGGTGGTGGTAAATGTCCTGTGTTGAGGGGAAGGCTGCTCCTGCCACGGACTGTACAATTTTGATCATGCGCTGTAGGGCCTCCTGTCTTGAACAGTGGGATTTCCAATCCTGGTAAGCAGCTGGTAAGGACACTCTCGACCGTACACCTGTACACAAGTTGCTGAGAACCTTGGCAGGTGTGGCCAGTTTACTCAGCCTTCTCTCTGCCTTTGCTGCTGGGCCTCCTTGATGATCTGTCAAGGTGAGATCATTGCTGATGTGCACTCCAAGGAATTTGAAGGTCTTCACCCTCTCCACCTCTGTCTCGCCTATGTAGAGTGGACCGAGCAACTCCCCCCACCTCCTTGGGTCAACAATTGTTTCCTTGGTCTTGTTAGTGTTGAGAGACAGATTGTCTCTCTCACAGAAAGATTCAATGAGGCTTTGTGGATGTCAGTATCCCCTCAAACAAATAGGTTTGAATTAACTGCGCTGTTAACTGAATCTACAGCTCAGCTGGGTGTTACCCTAGGGCTTCAACAAGTGTGAACAGACTGTTGCTCCCACCAATCTAGTCATAATGTGAAGAATGTGACAAGTGTTTCATTATTCCACAAGCAAGAAGTAAAAAACATGTTAATAAAGGGGCAAAACACCAATATGTACATACACATAAGACATAATACTGCCTATGACATCTTCAAAAATTATCAGTACAAAATATTTCATGTTACTATATTTTTTCTTGTCCAATTCATATTGAATACATACAGAACATTTATGTAATACAGAAGGTATTTGTAGATGAACTGGCTTAATAAAATCTCAGATATGGCCAGCACATTCTGTTTACTAAACTTGCTAACTGTTTACATAAGCTGCTACTTTAGGGAGTTCTGTATCACAGGTTCAAAGAGGAGGTGTATGTTTGTAGGTATCACACGAATAAATGGCAAAAATATATTTGAATATCTTTCTCCAGATTTTGAGGATTTGAAATAAAATAGGTAGTGGCCTTCTGGCCTTCACACATAAACACAGAACTTTAAACTACAATCATAGCTTAACCTCGCATTCTCTGTGTCTTATTTTTGTACAAGTGGACCGCGTGTTTCTCCAGCTGAGCAGTCCGTGGTACTGAAAGTGTATCTTTCACTCCATTGAAGCTGCTCCACAGCTGTCTGACAAATGAGCAGAGCCAAGCAGAGCCTCCGGCAGGCAGCTCTTATCTCCTTATTTCAGCCCTGCCGCTCCTAATCCAAGCCTGCACTCCACAAGGAGCCTCGCACACCTTCTAAAGGGAAGCTAATGCTTTACAACCAACTTTCCCCAGACTCAATTTAACATATGAATGAGCCTGTACCTGTGAGCTGTCACTGTAGTCACACAGGTGGCATCCAGGTTTGAAGACACACACTCTGTAATTACCACTTTGCATGAGATTTCCATAACTGGAGAACAGCAGTGATGCATTTGGCAAAATTGAGCTTCAGGGCAGGTCAAGCCTTCCTGCTAAAATGACTACTCAAATGGCTAGTTAAATGTCAAATGCCCTACTATGTCAGATGCATATGTTATATTCATGACCTGGTGAAAATGCCTTTGTACTGTAGGATTAATTGCTACACTTTTAAGCAGTATTTATGTTTGTATTCTTGAAAAAGAATTCATAAGAATTTGTACAACCCAGCTCATTTGAAACAGGAGTGCCTGTTTGGGGACAGAGCCAGGCAGTTCTCCCATTCAGAACCTTTGCTACGATCCAAATCCAAAGACTTCCAAGAGATGATGACACTTTTTTTCAGGTGCAGTCACACTAAAATAAAGAAGATTTATTACAAATCAGTTTCAAGTGTGTGGATAATTCTGATGTCACTAGGTGTGTGGGTTTAGATTGGGAAGCTGCATGGGGAAATTATGTGGTTACATTCTAAAAGGTGAGAGAGAAAAACTGTAAGGAAATGACTTGTGTAAGATGAAAGAGATCCAGGGAGCACAGCAACATGGCAAAGCAATAATGTGTACTGTATCAAACAGTGAGCAACCACAACCTTCATTCACTTCAGGGTTAGGTTTTCTATTTTAGGGGTTTGTAATCCGGTCTCATAGTACACAGAATGAAAAGGTAGAGAAGAGAAGAGAGAATAATTAGGACAACTGTCAATATGGATTTTTTTAACCCTGCATCATTTTTAGTTTACCATTGCTTGACGTCAGTCACTCACCCACACACACAAACACACACAAACGTGCAAAGTGGATGGACAATTAGCAGCGATGTGAGAAAACACACTGAGACTTTGAAAGCCTTTCGTTTACGTGAGCTTTACATCAGGTAATACCCCAGTGTTTTGACAGTAATCTTTTAAGATGCTTTTTAGGAGCACAATGCATCATTTTAATCCCATTCTGGTAAAAAAAAAACCTGATGATGCTGTGGTTACACAGTCACTAAGTAGCATTAGCACAAACATTGTTAAAGCTTTAAATGTTTCTTTAATTTACTAACAATTGACATTTAGAGTTCTGCTGAAATTTAAGAGACAATATTCTTCCAGTTTTAAGCCTAGTGACCAAACAAGGGGAAAGTCTGACGTAATGTGCCGAGTGCTACTTTGATGTAGTGACTTTATATGAAGACAAAAAGAATTATGGTTTTAATTAAAGAAAGACACTGACTTCCACACTATCATCTAGTGTGGATGTAATTACCTATGGTAACTAGGTGGTCCCATTCTGATTTATTCCATGCCTTACACATCTATGAAAAAATAATAAACCTGCAATGATATGCAGAGAAAAAAGAATTAAAAGTCAAGTAATTGAAAATGTCATTTACAGTCTACCCAATTTTTACTAAGGGCTATTTTCATGTCCATACTCATAGGGTTCATGCATAAATGGTGTGCTGTCGTATTTGATCAGCAACGTATTACTCAGTACTCAGTACTGGGCTCAAAAAGAGTTCGTTCCAAATTTCCTGGAGTTGGTTACATTTCTACAGGCTAACAGTATAAAGTGAGCTGTATTAGGGCAAGCTAAAAATGCCTTTGTCTACAGTCCAGATCTTAAAACATTTTACTCAATGTGATACCTTTGGCAGTAAGTCACCAGTTGAGGTGAGGTGAACGTGATACAGGGGCTCCCATGGGGAATAATGACTTCACAGTAAGGGTGTTCAGCATGTGACCCATTCTAAAACTGAGAGAATGAAAATGATTATCATTGTAAATCCATGGTTTAAACTACATAAATGGTGGGTCCTATTAAATGACCCTGTATTCCACCAGCAAAGAACAGAATGAAAGATTTTGATGAATTACATGTAAGGAAGGTCGACATGAACAGGCATCTCATACACATTTGTTTTTGCAAACTGCCCCATCACATACTGTATAAACGTATAGCATAGAAACACGTAGGAGAGGTTTGGGTAAAACATCCCTGTATAAACGCTGTTGAATGCGACCAGGCTCCTTGTCTTTTTATCTAAATGCAGAACAGTTGAGGGTTGTTAAGGGGAGGCAGGGAATGCCAGCCAGAGCTTTACTACGGGCTGGTGCAGAAAGGCTGGGCTTTAGTGCTCTCTAACTGACTCACACTTAATACCAGGAGTGGCAGCACAACTCTAGCTTGAAGATTGCAGTTGTCCATGTTCCTGACTAATGCATCAGGTGTGTTTAGTGTGTGTGTGTGTGTGTGTGTGTGTGTGTGTGTGCAAGCACATCTATGACTTAAACAGAACATATTCAGATACATTTAGAATAATAAAAACATATATGGTCCTGTGGCGACAGAGACCGTCACTTCAGGCAGATGATCTGGGTGCTCTGGCTGTGTGGTGCAGGGGGCATGTGCTTATTGCCTGTATGACCTGGGTATGAGACTCACAGGGGCTGCTGCCCTTTGTCACAGGACCATTTACTCAAATGGCTTTGAACCAAATGAATATGTCGTTGCTATAATTAACCTCAAAGAAAAAGTATGACAAGTGATTTAGTCACCGGACATCAGGGTTCTCCATTTTTTTAAATTCAAAAGGCAATATAAAAATGGCCAATTTCTCTTTTAAGCATCATTTTTCTTCTGTATTTTAACTGACAGGTCTTTATTTTGTATTAAATATCAACGACGTTTTCAGTATTCTGGGTGGCATCAAGTCATTTTCTCTGGCTTCTTTTATTTTTGCCCCTTGGTCTAAAACAAAGGAACATGCCAAATCCACCCCAAATGGCTGTAGTGAAGCTTCCATTAGTGCCTCAGCAGGCTGATTCAGACTGCAGCCTATGTGCAAGAGGCCATGTGACTCATCCTGTTCCACACTACAAACAAACCCTCCAACACAAGCATCTTCTGGAAAGAGCACAATATGGAATGTGTTAATGGCTCATCTGACCTCTACAGTCAAACATGTTTATAATACGTTAAGATTTAGACATGGGCGTTCTGACTACAACTATTAAAAAAGCAGATTTGCAGGAACTTTCATTAGGCTGTACACATATTTATGACTTATTTGTAATACATTATTTGCCATTTTTTATTAAGGGAACGTTCACAGCAAAAAAATGATCAGACAAGGAAAGAAATAGGCAAATAGCACTGAAAAAAAAATACTCAAGTGGCATTGGTTAAACAGCCAACTGAGTGTAGGTAGCATCAGCACTTGTCTATACCCTTGAAGAGATACTCACGTGCTGACAGTAATCTGTGGCTGCAGAACTTACCACAGAAACAGCACAACGGTGAGAGCTTGAGTGAGCCTCTCTCTTCTCAGTGTGTGAGTAGGACTGTTTCATGGTGACACAGCAGAATTTAAACATTTCATTTGCCAGATGACATTATTTTGTATACTGTGCTATTTCTGTCTATGCATGAATGTAAATGGCATGCTGGCATGACAAATTTGAATCGAGGAGACATATTTCAACCTTTCATGGCTTTTGCTGTATGAAGTATTGTGTACTTTAAAGAGCCATGTTTTTTTCAGATTTTCCCCCAGTCTTTCTAAAAAAACAGAACAAAACAAACCATATGGATTACACAATTTAGAATTGCCTCTGTAGGACAAGATATATTTTAAACACAGTAGCTACACTCTAAAGCTAGTGTAGTGCTCATTAAAGTAGAGATGTGTAGAGTTGTAGTGTTAATGACAATTCAAATTAACTTTTCAAGTAGACAATTTTAGATAATACAGAGAAAAATACAGTGCTTGTCAATGTGAATTCAAATTATTTCAGTCTCCCAGTACGTCATGAATTTTGGCTACATCTCTGCTCCCAGAAAGGAGTGCATTCGGAACATGTAATACCCAACTCAAGGTGTTCTGGAAACTGCTGTTCTGAAGCATCTGAGGGTCTGCAAGGTCTGGACTGGACACCTGTGCAATATTCATAATTTCATATTTTTCCTTTGTCTTATTTTGGGATCGAATTGTAAAATTAAGCACCTAAGAAACATTTTGATCAAAATACTTTAAATGTATTTTACGCGAACAGAAAAGTAAACTTCTTTACGGCCACAGACCAAGACTTCACTGAAGAGCTTGACCCGTGTTTATTTATCCTAGCTAAGGCAGTACTGCCATCATGTGGCGAAATTAAGTCATTTACTGACGCAGTCTATGACCCTTGAAAATGAGAAATCAAATTATTGACGAGTAATACATGCCGTTCCGGCATAGATCTCGAACCGGTTTTACCATTAAAACATGCCTGTGAACAAAACCACACACTGCATACAAAATACATGCTACAAATTAGCAATTTTATGAGTATGTACTGTTAGTGCTTTTTTTAGTGTTTTTTGGTGCTGCGACTGAAATTATCTATGTGATCAAGTTACATAAATTAGCAAACAAAACTCGAATGGTGAACAGTTTCGATGTATTGTGCAGTATCGTATATAGCTACGGATTTGATGCAGCCTGCAATACATTCAAGGCGGAACCGACATGTGAGGAACCTTTCTTATCTGCTTGTTTCATAGGGGTGCACAAAACGGAGTTGGGATCTGCTGGAATCTTTTTAATGAGAACATTATGCTAATCTCTGAAACATCTTTGGTAAATTGTACAGTTTATTCAACGTAGCTAGCTCCCTGCCTGCCTACATGTATTTTACAACACTAGTTCTGCGCAGTCTGCTGTTGTTTTGGGTTCATGTGTTTGTAATTTGCTGTAAATAACTTTGCAGTAAACATAAAACAAATGGCTAGTTCATGTTGCCTGACTTAGCTAGATACATTGCTAATCTCGCTAATACTGCAAGTTCTTGTTGTTAGCCAAGCTCAAACCAAGATTAACATTTCATCAAACTGAATACCGTGCAAACCTGATAAACTTTGTTCATCATCGTCTTCGTGTTTCTCGATTCGCTAGCTACTAATTTAGCTAGCTAGCTATTAGCTAGTAAAAAACATGCTTGGTCTAGATAGCATTGTAGCTAGCTTGCAGTAGCTTAGTTGCTGCAATTGCTAACACAAGACCACTTCCAACAGGTTGAGTGATGAATAAAGAGTTACAGATGAGGGCCACAATTAACCAGAAGTTAATTGAGATGGGTGAAAGGGAGCGGTAAGTACATTCAATCGTTTGTTTGATTATCTAGCTCGCTAGCTAGCTAGCTACTGGTGAAGCAGACAGATTTATCATTTAATCACGTTTTTGTCGTTCCTTTTGTTTACGCTACAGGCTGAAGGAATTGCTCAGAGCTAAACTCATCGAGTGTGGTTGGAGAGATCAGTTAAAAGCACACTGTAAAGGTAAGGGCAGAGTCGCCACGTTCTTCAAGAAATAACAGACGATGTCTCAAATGGATCATTAATAGAACATCGTTGCTGTTGCAATTCAGACGTGGCAACACGGGCGACTGTTGGTTTGCCCGATTCTACTGAGTAACTAAATACTAAGAGAAGCACACACATACGCGATTATTTTCTTATCGACTTTTGCTACCCATAGATATATGCTACTTGGCGGCTAAACACCAGGGTTTCCCCATCAAACAGAATGAATAGTGATGTCAATTAATGCGATTCAGTATGGGAAGCGTTTTGTGATGTGGGATATTTAGTGTTTCTGCTACCCCTGATATTTTGAATCAAGATATTGCAATAGATTATAAAACATGGTTACTGTGCCCTTGTAGTACACTTGCTCCTTTTATTAAAATTAAGTAATTAAGTTGTGAAACATGGCACTGCTTCTGTAGGAGAAACCCAAGGCTTTGAATCAAAGCATGACAATGCAAGACTAATGAGCCTCAAATACATATTTGAGTTTAATTATAATTGAGGAATGTTTGATTTGCAGAGGTCATCAAAGAAAAGGGAATTGAAAGTGTTACCGTGGAAGACTTGGTAGCTGGAGTTACACCTAAAGGGAGAGGTGTGCTTCTAATTCCCCTTCCTGCTTCCTGAAATGTATCACGTGTAGATGCACTACTTCCCTATTGGCAGAATATGGGAAGAAACACGCATACATTAAAATGTTTATGAAACATGAAATGATCAGTATCTGGGGTAAAGCGGATGTTCTGAGAAAATGCTTTTGTTGTATCTCAGCCCTAGTTCCTGACAGCGTGAAGAAGGAACTTCTGCAGAGAATAAGAGCCTTTCTAGCTCAGCATTCTACATGATGCAGGAGATGGGATACATGACCCTATGCCAACTGAAATGCCACAATATTAGATGTGAATTTTGTTTTGTTTTTTAACTGGTTATGTATTGTCTGTAAATTCAAACAAATCGGTTGAATGATTTTGTTGCTGCAATAAAGTTTGCTGCTTATGTTTGTACTTAAACAATAAAGCCATGGAGTGTTTATTGGGGGAGGTGGGGTATTTATTCACTGTTAACCAGTTACATTTGACACTTTTCCAGAAAATACTTGTATAAGATTTGCTTTGTTAGCAAGTGCCCTGGTCAGTGCAAAGGACTCGGCCGTATGGGCTCATTACATAAGCAAGATTCAAGTGCAGAAAGGTTTTACTTCAAAGTCAATACATATGTAAAACATATAAATCATTAATTCGACGTGTTCCCATTTTACATGCAGTGTTTTTTAAACATGTTGTGCGTCCCGGTTTCTGAATACTTCTTGGTAAAATCCAACCACACTTTAAACCGTTTAACTTTAGGAATGTTAACCGTGTTTAAGGTCCTATCTGGCTAACAGTGACGATAACTATCGATGGTACACACGCAGTTATTACCTGTAACGTCCGTTTCGGAGCACCAGAGGGCAAATATTACAATCGACAGCTCAGCCATTTGAAGTACTGCGAAAAATCAAATGTACATTTTTTCCCATTACCCCACACGCGGTCGATCGTTCAAGACACGTTTGGAATACAAATTATGCTTTAGCTTAGAACAAAAGCTGCTAACTGCTAGTATTGCTAAAACACTGAAAATCAACAGCAACCTTAGTAAATACATGCCAACAAACTTGCCGCATGCTGTCTTAATAATGGTCTCGGAGACTAGTAGAGACTAGCCAGGAGTGAGTTGCAGTATTCCAGTTTTGAAAGGACAAGAGACTTGACAAGACACTGTTGCCTCTTTGGAAATAAATGACTGAGTCGTTCTGATGCACAGGACAAACCTGCATGTCCAATATATGCTAGTAACAGCAAGGGATTTGTTGGGTCATTAGCATAATAGCGTTACAAGCTGTAAGAGTCTCTATCTTTTCTGCATAGTGGGTATACAGAGAGTTCCTGAGTTGTCGAGAAGAAAGACATCGGTGGCATCTGCTGACATCGGAGGGTTCGAGGGTAGATGACCCCCCCTCCCAATATATGTGTATAATCCTGGCAGTGTGGAAGGTCACTGGCACATGACCCAGTGTTATAGAGCTGTTTATGATGGATGTGATGTCTGGTTAACCAGACAGTAGGTGAGGTGATCAGTAAAGTCATACTTAGAAAGTTGGTAGTTAAAATCTCATATTAGTCCTGACTTGACACCAAGGACAGTAATCCTGTTCACCTGTTCTATTGCAGTCATACGTTAACTTTTATTAGCTGGCCCAGGGGTGTCCAAACCTGCTCCTGGAACGCTAGTGTAGGGTTGAAACGGAAAAACAGAGCTGTAGTAGCAGCACTGGGTGCTCCTCTGCTAGTTCCTTGACTCTGCTCAGTAGTAGATCTCCAGCAGTAGGAGCAGGCCATAAATGAGCTCTGTTCTGCTTAAATGGTTGACCACATGGCTTCTTATGACATTGGAGTAGGAAGTAACTTAAGTGTTCACCTGGCTACTGTAGAACACAAAGACATTTTCCCACCTCACAAAGGGAATTGCAATTGCATTACTTTATACTATTGTAGTGAATTTCATCTTCAGCTTCATCTATATCAATTACATGGAATTCATTCATTCTTTATTTATATTAATGATGCTGCAGTAATAATTGATAGTGTGTCTGTTCTTTCGGAGCAGCAATGATGTGGAATTTCTTTTACTTCTTTTATTGGTCATCTTAAAATTAAGCAGAAAACAAGGGTTGGCAAACGATTAGTCCAAATAGCAGTCAGACAGCTGATACAGCATAGAGTGTGAAAATGCCTGTATTACATTTTACTGTGGAACAAGCAGAAAGCATTGCATGGAGCTCTGACTAAAGTATGACCGCCCTAAGGGCTAAAGTGAGTGGCAGGGAGGAAATGATGTTCAGAACATGTTCTGGTTTTATGGCTTTTTTGCTTTTGCATGTGTTTATTTATTTGCTACTTGTAACGATTTTGTCTGCAACTATCTGTAACAATTACATATAGGCCAGTATTTGTCCATCTTCTGCCATACTTCTGGGGCTTTTGTTTTACAAAGTATCATAAATAACAGTTCAATGAAGGCTAATATTTAAGTCTGATTTCAGACTAAGCATTCTGAAATACACATGCTGTCTAAAATTTTAGGGAAAAGATCTGTTTGTATGGAGTCGTCCAATAATTCTCTTTGAAATACAACAGCTAACTGAACAAGATGTGCAACGTGTTTAGAGCCTTTACTTTATTGGCTCTCTCTTTCTCTGTGTGTCAGAGAGGAGGAAACGTTGGCAAGAAGCTTATATATTTAAAACTCAAGTCTGAGAAGTTTTAAATATATATTTACACCCTGTTGTGACTCCTGGGAACTGTTTTCCACCAGCTAATGAGGCTCTGGAGCAAGGTTTGCTCTGTTATTTCTGGCATGCTCCAGCTGGTCTCACAGAAACAGAGACTCTCTCTCTCTCTCTCTCTCTCTCTCTCTCTGTCTCGTCTCTCCCAGTAGCTAAGTGCAAATAACAAATAAGAGGAAATACATCATCCTTTTTCATTTAAGAGCCAAGCAGAGGGCTGCCAAAGTTAACACAAGGCAATCTCAGGTAATGATCAATGATCAGCAACTGGGGATTATGTTTCATTGAGCATGACTTCACATTCCTTTTCACATTAGTCTAATACACCAGTATCTTAACTCTGCTCCAACTACAGAAGGGATACTGGGGAAGCACAGATTTATGTTGATGGGAAGTGCTTTCTCTATAACAAATTTAAGTTGGAGGCTTTGAGTAACTCTGTCTGGCTTTTCCACACCTTAAGGCTCTCACCTTGTGACCCGCACCATCCTCTAATCACTAATAGCTCTCAGTTCCTCCATAAAGGAGTCATACTTTCCACTGCTTTATGAATGCTGTGCACACTACCCTCAGTATAATCTGCACGGGTGGCACGGGCGCCTTCATGACACGGCTGGGACTGCCGTTCACTCAAACTCGAACTTTAAATTGAGCATTTTTTTAAGTGCAAAGCCCTCAGGCCGTCTCAGAGTCAGAGATCTGCTGGAGAGGCCCAGGCAGCACCCGGAAGAAACCCAAACCTTGCTCTGTTTACCCCCTCGCTGACGTTAAGGCACTTGCTGTCTTGTTGCTCGGCTCGCCTCCCTTCGCAGTTCCTCCCTTTGAAGTGCAGCGTGCGTTTATATTTCCTGACTCAGAGGCCTGATCCGCGGACCCTCCCGGCACTCGCCCACGGACGCTGCAATCGGATAGTGCGTGTTTCCATGGGAGCTTTTCTCAGGGCCCTCCGCCGATGATGGAAAACACAAGCCGGGAGGGTCTGCGCGGCGCATGAGGATGCCGGGAGGCCCCGAGCAGCCCAGACTCCGCCGCAGGGGCTTCTGGCACACCCTGGCAGCAGAATGGTTTCAGTTAAGAATTTCAGTAATCACTTTTAGGAGTGTAATATATAACTGACCTTTGGCAGCGACACACGACCCCCTGCTCCCCCGGCGATTTGATCAAAGGAAGTGACGGTGGCTGTGCAAACAGCGCTATCAGTGAGCTCCAGCGGATTTACTGCCTGCTTCTTCTCTCTTGTCTCGGCGGAGTCAAGCGCTGATATGGGCAGAGTGCGTGGTTTCATCTTACAGGATCTCGCCCTCCCCGCCTGGGCTTTACGGCCCTGATCACAGCCAGAGCTCTCCGCAGCCTGTGCAGTCCACCAGGCCGCTGGGACGTCACGAGCGCTCGGCGGGCCCACGAACTTCACCCCCACTTGCTTGTTTGCCCCAGCGGCGGCTGGAGCTCAGTGCACGTTGGCGCTGTGAGAGAGGAGCGGTAAGGGGGGAGGGGGTGGGGGGGGTTTGGGCTCCAGCCGAGGGGACGATGCTGCAGAGGAGAGTGGGAAGAAAGCAGAATATAGTTAATCATGTCTAAAGGGCGCAGCAGCAGGAGGGAGGGAGAGTGCATGACCCACGTATCACGGCAACTGCCCGAGCCAAAAGCTGGTATGGGACCGAGCACATGAATAAGCAATAGATTATTATGACAACTTATGTCAATCAGCCACTTATGTACTTATTGGTTATGTATAAACATGTGACGAAGACATGGGAGTGATGAAGGAAATGACCCACTGCATCTTGCACATTTGAGCTCACCTTGAATTCACTGTTAGAAATGAAGACAGATGCTGCACTTGAGGTTCACACACGACAGTGTGGAGGGATGAAGATGTGGAGGGATGAAGATGTGGAGGGATGAAGATGATACAAGATGAAAAAACATCAGGTGTCATCTTACCCTGACTTATTGCAGCCATAAATCATAACCGGTCAGCTTTTGACAATATCAAATTTTAAACCCTTACCCAATCCATCAGCCTTGTTAAAGATTATTATGTGAATATGTATAACTATTAAAATAATACTGTACGACACAGCATTAGCTCTCTGCGAATATTATTTACATGCATAACGTAAGTCACTTGCTATATAATCCTTTGTAGTTTTCATATATATTAATGTCAATAACAAAAGGAACCATGAAGGAATGAACAGGATTGAAGCAGCAGCAAATGTCATAACCCAGAGTGTATGTGAACTGCCCTCCTCACAGCCCATCATAATGCTTAAGAAAAACACGCAGTGTTTTATGGATCCCCAAACCACCATGACTCTCAAATGAATTATACACACGCAGTTAAAATCATCAGTAGGGAACAAGAAAACATTTGCCAGTCAAACACTGTCAGCCTTTTCTCTGACTGTGGGAAAATGCTTCTCCTCTTTGATTCAAGATACATGGCTCGGTTTACAAGATGTTGATGCACTGTTTGCTCCATTGAAACTATCTTGCAATGTGTGTTTTAAAACTTCCTAGTCACATTATATCTTCATTAGCTATAGCAAAGACCAACCACCTGGTGGCAGGATAACACCAAAATGTCTCACAGAGCTCCACTGCCTTATCGAATTCCACTATCAACAGACTCTAAAACACAACAATTGGACAGGAGATAATTTGGATGATTATTGGGTTGGTGATTGGGATTGCTCACTGGGATTGGTGACTGGGATTGGTGACTGGTCACTGGGTTGGTCATTGGGACTGGATGAGGGAGGCCTGCCCTGAACCCCAGTGATTATGCTCAGATTTGTATGTCAGATGTGAGAAGTGCTGCCCCTGAGGGCCAGTAACACTTCTAGGGTTGCAGAATTGAGAAACGAAAATAAAAGCACCCGTCTCCACGTGCTTATTGTACGCCATGACTTGGAGTGTTTATTTGACTCATTTGATTACAATCTGTGCCGTGTCATTAAAAGTCCACAGGATGTCCTGTGTTTTATGAGCTTCTTAGTCAAACTAAAGGGGGAGAGGAGAGAACTGCTTCCTGATCCTACCATGACAGAGGAACCACCTCGAGTTATGGCCGTCCTGGAAAACAGCAGGACAAAAGTAACACAAATATGTGCCCAGGAAAACACTGCGGTTGTCCTTCTTCCCCATGCAAAGGGCTGCCTGAGCACGGCTACATCCTTATGGGAAACCTCAGAACTGCCGGGCTGACCAAATGATAACAGTGGATTAGGATTAAGGATTAGGGTATTGTACTACAGCCAAAGGCGGTTTAATTGCGAGTTCTCCTTTACAGACTGTGGCATAGATGTGCTGTTGGTGGTGAGTATCTGAGAGGGAAGGGAATATATTGTGTCCTCATATACCCCTATATCACTGCTCAGCTGATAAGCTGGAAAGCTGGAGTAAAGGTACAGACAATAAAGTGCTTATAGAGGTGTGAGCGATTTATTGCTCTGAGTGAAGTCATTAGAGCTCTGTGATGATCCCAGTATCAGAACACACACAGTGTCACTGACCGTAATGCAGCAGGAACATGGCTAGGTTTTTTTTTTTTTTTCTCATATACATCTGGCATACGGTAAGAGTGATTCACCTTGCTCTTCCATGAACTCCTTGGACCTAATTAATACACTTCACTTCACAGCTGTGAGAGAGCGTGTCGTCAGCCAAGGAAAATAATAAAGCATGATATATTGCATACGACGCACAAAAGACCGGTTCTTGTGTTTGCTCAGTCCAACCCAAATCAATTCCACTGACCTGGCCACAAGCCACTTTACTAGCCCTTTGCTTCCTCCACTCCCAACCTGACATCTGGCAGCCACAAGGTGACCTAGGATCCCCAGCATGGAAGCGAGGGAAAGCAGCACGGCCCGTTCCTGAGGACAGCTTCCTCCTGCAGGCCAGGTAGTCGAGCCCCGACTGGCCCCGACTGGCCCCGACCCCCAGCCTGCGTGTCTGCCCATGCCTGTGGCCCTGGGATCAGCTGAGGCTCACGTGGCCGGCCTGGCTGTGGGCCCCTCCGCCCGGCAGGGCCGTCTCGCCCCCACCCACGGCGCATTCCTGCTTTACTCCCAAAGCTCGCCATTGCTGATCAGGGCAATATGCAGTTGTTACCCCAATACCCCACCCTGCCAACTGACACATACACACACCTCAAACGATTAACCTTTTTGGTGTACATAGGCTCATTTAATTCATAATGACTCGATTAAAGTAAATTACATTCATTGTATTACCTTTGTTTTATATTCACTGATAGTCAAGTGCAAGAGCACAGTCATTAACCACACACACACACCACACCACACCACATCTTTCCTCTACACTGCCATCAGAGTGATTCAAATACAGCAGACAAAGCTCCTACACTTCCAGAGACGAGACAGGCATGGTGAGAAGGAGCGAGAAGAATTAACCCAGCGTGCGTGCACACGCGCGACTCCTGCGCTGCATCACAGTCGACGTTGGAAACTCCTCCCACGGATCTTAGCGCACGCATGGGATCCAGCGAGCAGGGGCCTCTCTCCCCGCCATCCAATCAGACAGCACACGCACTCACGGCTCGGGACCCCGGCTCCCGGCACCCTGCACCTCACACGTGCGCCTGGGCCACATATGCACTGCCATGTGCACATGCATATTCCACAACAGGTCAAGTTCAGCAGGCTCTGAGAGCCCTTCGCACTGACTCAGGTATGCTGACGGAAACTGCAGCGCAGCCATTAGAGATGCACCGAGTGGTGGGATCATAGTTTTACTCTTTCCCAGGAAAGTGGCCACTTATTGGCCTCATATAGCATCCCATAATGCCATTCTACCATATTCACTTCCTTTTTTTTTCTTTTTATCGCACTTTCTGGCTTCTTCTAACCCTGAAAAATGCAATGGAGTGAATTTATTGTTATATATTAAAATTTTGTTATTAAAAAATTGGCAACATTTTGAAATGTGCAAAAATCTACAGACTTCCCTTAAAGTACTCATCCCATAAACTCGTACGTTAATCAAAAACACCCACAAAGTCTTTCAGGCTCTTTCATCTTTCATAAAGGCCCATATGTCCAACAGTGTTATGGTTGCATATCATGCTCTGTTAATGAAGGAGCCATGTTTTGGATTAGGTTTGGCATTATACATACTGTTGTGCAATATATTGATAACATTTGGACCTTGCTACCATTTCCAGTCAGTCACAGGGAATCTACACTGCACATTCCTGCAGGTGTACACATACTGCCCTTTTTATTATTCCATAATGTAAACCTCTCAAAAAATTATTATGCACTTTTTCGGTCTGTAGCAAAGGTCTCCTATACACACAAGCCCCTTCAGCGAGACACCTCAACTGAAGACTCACAGGAATTTTCTTTCCTGCTTTTTTTGCAGCGGAGCAGCTCACTGCCAACGTGGCCCTTAATCCAGCTCCATCCTGCTCTCTCTTAAACGAGGTGCGCGGAATGTGCTGGACATCTCAGCCTCGCCCCTGTAACGCCGAGCGACGCTGAGCCAGAGGGCGGAGTGCTCCCTCCATCACAGCCACAGGGGCGTGCTTCAGCCAGGCACCGTCATGCTGCCATCACCCCCAAAACCTTTCACACACATCCCCACGGTGTTAAAGCACATTTCAGCATGGTACTCAGAGACATGGTAAAACCTCCTAGATTATAGGTAGCTAACGGTTTGATGTTCTCCTTTAACTGTACTGGATGGCACCCACTTAAGAAAAATGTACTTTTCTCGTGTTAGCCATGGTACCAGGAAATGGTGTGGTTTCACATTTTCAAGATTGTTATGGAGATCTTCAGTTTCCCCACCACATTAAGTGGTTGTGGTGTGCACACAGGCCCTCTGAGACCATAGAAACATACACAGTGGTTTAACGCTGGGCACATGCCAAGACAAATGGCTGCTTCAGGTGAAAACAAACCTCAGCCAGAACTGCTTTTTGTGTGGGAGGGTTTTGCTTTCTAAAGCAGTCTCACTCAAGTGCAGGTCTTCATCTTCCCCGTGCTTGAACATGCCCTGACCTCATGAATTTATCAACATGAGGAATTAATGTTGAAATGCCAGGCTGCAAATTAAACAGTTTCACAGGTGGTTTAGGATTTAAGGAGGATGACCTCCTCAGAGCCATTAGGCCTTGTGTCCATGCCCTATTTGTGACCGAGAAAGACTGACTGGGAATTTGTCAAGCATCAAGTACTACTTAAGAGGAAAAGCAACAAATGGAAATTTCCACCTATCCTCTGGTACATCCCTACTGGTGATAACCTACAACTGACCATAACTGGTGTAAAATCACTGTAAAAGTTCCAGCAATATGAAGCAGTCATAAACCCTTGGAAGGGAACGTCACCTCTGCTATTTCACAGGGTCATTTCCGTGAGTGCAGTGTCATATTCAAATTTTCACCTTTATGAGCAACAAAGGTCTAAGGTGAATCCCTGTATTAGATCTAAATCATCATTGAATCCAAAAAAGCTAAATTCTTTTAACATAAACAATTGGTGAAAATACAATATGCATTTTTAAAGTACGAATGTTACGAATGTTAAATGTTAAATTCAGTTCTATCGCTAATTAATATTTACTGAGGGAGATAACGCTACCTGATGGTGTAATCCAGGCGTTTCCAGCCTGATTGTGCTGCTCTCAGGTTCTCAACCAGCCTTAAAGTCATCACCTGTGGCACACCTGAGGGGTCACAGGTGAAAGGGGTTAAATGGATTCAATTAAGAGAACAATTGGTTTAGTCACACAATTAAAAGCTCAGGCTTAGTGAATGCAGAAAGAACCCTGAAGGACCACCGCTAAGGATCTGAAGCATTCGGCCAATTTGGTCTGCCCACCCCCCTGCGAACCAGAGGAACACCAACTGGGAAGAGCGGGGGCTGGACAGCCCTGCTCCCCCATGACCGACCTCCAGGTGTACTGTCAGCTTCCCTGACGCCGAGAGGGAGCTGCACAGCCACACGGTGATTTCATGCTACAGAAATCGTCTCATTTGTAACTTTAGCTTCTTCCAGCGCGGGCAGTAATCAGCGGATCCGTCAACACCTGCTCATACGTACAATGACTTGAGCAAAACATCATGTGAAATATTGTCCAACAAATGCACCACACTGCCAAATACCATATTTCTTCATCAGAAGGGTAGAGTTTTCATGGGCTGCCACATATCTTCTGGCTGGGCTAGTCTTAAAACACTGCCACCTCCGTTTTGTGGACTCTCCTCTTCAGAGCACTGCAGTGCTGAATGGAAGGCTTAGAAGGGCCATGAACCATATCACAGAAGCAACGTGAGCAAGCTAACCAGCACTTTACTCCCTTTGTACAGAATCCTCCACTGAACAGTGTTTTAATCCTATAAAATCCATGTAATTGTATGCATATAATCCATTGTTAGATTAACAGATGAATTACTAATTAAATCTGTTCATTTTATCAAAATCTCTGTAACATGTAAAAACAGTGAACCAGAACAGTAAGTTGGTAACGCAGGCCAGTCCTACATCACTAATAACACTACACACATTTTCTATACCATGCTTTTTTTTTTTGCTTTTTTTTACAGAGTTTTAAGATTTGCATGACATTTTGAACATTCACAGGTGGAACTGATTAAGGTTTGACTTGGAAGTTTTTTCACACTGCCAAAAGTAAGAAAGACCCAACATAAAGCAGAATCAACATATACAGAGACACACTTTCATTGGTCTCCTAAGAGTTATGTATAGCTAAATAGCATAATAATCTAGCTATGTGTGCCCAAGTTATTTCAGTGAATAAACTTGGACAAAAGGTCATGTTTTATGACCTTCTCTGTGTTACATAACTGCAAATAGTTCAGAGCAATTGGTGTTTTGTTAGAAGGTTTGTATAATTATGCTTCCATTTGTACCTAAATGTTGAATATATTAACTTTTCGATTCTTGTGCTTAAGGCAACACACAACATGGTGATCTTACTGCCATGTACACACAAGTGCAGAAGAATGAACATGCCATTATTAGTAGTAGTTCAGCATCTGTGTACATTTATGTTTAACCTTAGACGTGTTACGAAAGGTCACAAGCGTTTGATATATTCTATTACACTAGGCCCTGTCACTCCCCTCGCTAATTAATCCATCTCATTCTTCTTTTCTTCTTTCTCATCCAGGCCCAGATATACAGTACATATAGTAAAATGTTCTGCCTATTGTTTTAAATGTTCTGCCCATTGTTCTAAATGTTCTGCCCATTGTTTTAAATGTTCTATCCATTATTTTAAATGTTCTATCCATTCTTTTAAATGTTCTACCCATTGTTCTACCCTTTCTTCTAAAATGTTCTCATCGCCGTTAGGAACAAAAATGTCAATCACCAGAAGACTGTTGCACCTGGTGTGTAGCGATGGTTGAGTCTCCACATGACCTGATTCTTGACGTTTCCCTTAACTATGACTAATTGTTTCCAGTTGTAATTAAAATAACTAAGGCCACTTTTTTCCATGTAAGGAGAATAGCCTCTCGCCTCTCAGACGGGCTTGTGTAAATACGCTCCACCTGGCCGGAGGAGCACCTTTAGAAGGAATCGCAGTGTTCATAAAAAGCAGGCAGGCATAACGTCCCCTGTGTGGCGGTGGCCACTGGTGTGTGTGTGTGGGTCTGCTCTTCGCTCTGGCCCCCTGCCCTGTCTGTCTTTCCCAGCTATCCGATTAAGCATGATGGGATTTTTTCATTCAGCGCCCATGTTGTTCCGCGTCCCGCGCCGGAGACGCATCGTCAGGCCTTTCAACACCTCTGCTTTCCTTCTGGCTCCAGTGCAGACCTCTTCCTCCAGGGTGCATTAGACAATCTACTGAAAAAAGAGAGATTGGCCAGTTTCTCTGGAAGGCCATGTTGAGCACTTTATTGTCACGTAACACTGTTGTTCTTGTGGAACTTGGAAAAGTCACGGTTTGAATTAAGCTGGGGGTTACAATGTGTCTGTTATGCGAGGCAGAAAGCTGTAGTTGGTGAGTGGGCCGTGCTACTGTTACAAACAAAGCAACTGTTTTATTCATAGACAGGATCATAACGCAACAGCGTGAGCTGAATCACACCTGATTCACATCCACAAATCCTAAGAGACCTTGTTTCTTCTTATGCAGTGCCTTGACTGCAAAATCCACATCAGCTGTACGAGATATTTTTATACGATGTCTTACTATGCCTAATATCATCAGTATACAAACTGCAAATATACAACCAGCCACCTACATGCAACCTATTTCATAAGCAACAAAATTCGGCCTATAGGGGGCAGTGTTTGCTCTCAACAGTTCACTCACAGGTGAGCCTCCGGGTCATTGCAACGGCCACATACTTTCCACACTCACTCCTGCTCAATTACAGTTCCCCTCTCTGCCTTCTCCTGCCCTAACGCCGCTATAATAGTCACTACATAGGAGGGCACTAAAGTATTTAGAAACAGTGAACTTCAAGCGGACCAAGAGGCATTTGAAAGACACTAATGTAAAGGGGCTGAGCCCTAATATAAACAACATTTATCACATGAAAGATGGGGCGGCCCCATTAGGCTGACCTGAGGACAGCGCGCTCCTGCCTGGGCGCACTAATGGCCCACCAGCTCCCTGCACCTCACCACATCCACGTTTCACAGCCCAGTGTGGATGTCTCTCTCGCCTTATCATAGAAATCCACACACACATTCTTTACCTCTTTCCCTCCTCTTCCATTTTCCAGTCGTAAACGCAGAATTCTCAGATACAGCATTATGATCAAATTGACATTTTCTGAGGAATCACTGCTGCCAACGTCCCTTTAAAAAATTAATTCTAAATTCTATAGAACCATTTGTAAATAATTGAAGGTCAATAGGCTTGTGTTTAAACGTATCCAAGACTGTTGCCGTCTGTTATTATTTTACATTTTTTGTTGTTTAGCATGAAAGTCTGGATTAGACTGCAGAGGTTTCACAGTAGCTGTTAAATGCTTCCTAGGGAGATACATACTGTCATTCTGATACGTACATGTAAGTTGATCTGGATGAGAACATTTCCAATCAATGTAAATAATGTGTTAATCAACTCTATAGTGTTAATCAACTCTATAGTAAGAAGTCTCTGAATAGTTTCTTTATTGAGTGTTGTGTTCACTTCTATAATTTGGTAGGGCCAAAATGTTACTGACTACAACACACTTTCAAACAAAACTAGAAATAGAAATGATCTGTAGTTTGGTTTTCTGTTTCTTTGTTTTTATTGATGCTTTATTAAAAAAGCACAATTACTGACCACTGACAATTTTAAAAAGTAGTACTCAGATTGACTGAAATGATACAGCAGTGTACTCATTGTGGAGAGTCATTTTAAAGATAAATATTTCTAGCACACTTATTACCAAGTGAATCTGGCTGATTAAACACACACACACACACACACACACACACCACAAACACACACACACCAGTGTTACTAAAGAGAACAAACAGTCAATGTTAATCATACATAACAGAGGGAAATGTGAGCTAATGAGGGTTTTGCCTGCTTTTTAATTGGCTTTTTTCTGTTGGTGCACGAATTTATTCCACATCAGCAGAGATCACAGAAAGAGAGAGAGAGAAAGATAGAGAGAGAGAGAGGGCGAGAGAGAGAGATTTTTTTTCTATCTGATAGAGGCGAGATCACGTTTCCCAGTGGAGACATTTGCAGGGAAAAAGAAAGAAACAAGTGGTGAGAGGCAGCAGAGTGAGAGGCAGCAGGGTGAGAGGCAGCAGGGTGAGAGGCAGCAGGGTGAGAGGCAGCAGGGTGAGACTGTGCGCAGCATTAAATATGGCCGCCTCTGCTAACACTGAGAGTGATGATCATTCTAGCAGTGCAGAAGAGTAATACCAAAACTCACTATTTACACACATAGCTCACTATTTACACACAGTCCAGCCATATGTGCACTTGGTGGACCCCTGATTCCTTCATGTGCACTTTAGTGGACTACTTGTTCCCTCTGCAGGTCTCTCTTATCTTTGCTTCCTTCTCACCTCTTACTTCTTTCCTGTTGTTTCTTTATGTTGTTCTTTATTACCTGTTTCTTGGCTTGTGATGCTCAGTGCCCTGAAGGGCAGGAAGCTCGTTGTGTGCGTTTGTGCGTGAGCGACGCCGAGGCCGTGAGCTGCTTGTGCTGCGGCCTACAGTTGCGCCCTGTGACCCCTGTCCTGGCCCAGCCACACCAGAGATTAAAGGTGAACACCAGGGCAAATCAGTGTTCAAGTCAGAAGCACTGATCATCAGCTCTCCACTGTTTCAGGTCCGGGCAGAGAAGCCACGCATACACCATGCCTCACAAACACATGCGGCACTCGCACACACACACACACACACACACACACACACACACACACACACACACACCAGTCCACCTCCTCCTTCCTCTGTACAGGGTCATGGCCTCACCACAAGCAAAGGAATGAGAGGATGCATGACTTCAAAAGCCATTACTGATCACTCTAAATGTAGATCGGGCACGCAAGCTTGCTTCTTTCTCTACACTTCTCTGTCTCTCCCCAAGCACAACACACACATTCGTAACCACACACATACCCACACACTCCAGAATCGTCTTTGCAACTTTATGAGGAAAAGATGTCATAACCTCAGCCAGGCGCAAGCTCACATCCATTCTTTAATTAACACTTGGATTGTACAGAACACAGCAAGCTTCAGGCTACAGAGGTATTCACAAGCTCTGTTGACAGAAAGGGGAAATATTTTACAAACACTTGTAAAACGCAGGTTCCTTGTATAGTAAAAGATCTACTTATACATTTGGACACTGTGAACACACTGACAGCTGTAACTCTCTCTGTTGCAGTGCTGCCCCCAGAAGAAACAGAAAAAGGAGAGCATTTTATTTTACACTCACGTTTCAATATGTTCAGGTTGGAGTAATGAGCCTTTAAAGTTTATCACGAGATAACTTGGTGCGCAGAACATTTCTATCCTTTTGTTTTGCAATACAACGGCATTTCTAAAGAGTCAGTTTACTGCACACTGGGAATGCTGATTTGGGAATGCTGATTTGGGAATGCTGATTTGGACCCGCAGACGAAGCTCACTACAGGCCTGGAGCTCACGGCTCCTACTGGGGCCTGGACCCATCCGACATGCTTTAGATCGCAACCCCACATCTTCACTCGCTCATTCTTCTCTCGGTGCAGAAACACTTTCCGTGTGGTGGTGGGGGTGTAATAAAGCTTCATCATTTACAGGCCGAATCGCTTATTTATGTTGTGACGTTTTTACGACAACTGTACAAGCGATATGCTGTGGTTGCCCCTCAGCTACTCTCTGCTCCAATAACTGGTAGGGTTAAGGAACAGCTTGTGTTACAGCAAAGGAAACCAGTGAGCCAAGCTGTGAGCATGCAGGCCAGATTAACAGCCAAGCCTGCACTCACTAAACAGTGGCTGTTATACTGACCTAATCAAGCACTGGGTCATTCAGATCAGAGAGAGAGAGGGAGAGAGAGAGAGAGAGAGAGAGAGAGAGAGAGTAATTGAACCAATTGCCCTGTATGGCTGTGAGGTGTGGGGGCCGCTCACCAATCAGGAACTCAGCAAATGGGATAAACATCCAATTGAGACCCTGCATGCAGAGTTCTGTAAAACTATTCTAAAAGTGCACAGGGGCACCACTAACAATGCATGCAGGGCAGAATTAGGCAGATATCCTTTACTAATAAATATACAAAAAAAAAGGGCAATCAAATTCTGGTCACATCTACAACACAGCGACCCCTCTCATATCATTCTAAAGCCCTGCAGTACCAAGAGTTGAGCAAAGGAAACAGTCCCCTCACTCAGCTGGTCCTGACACACAGTTCAGCACTAACACATACTGACACTACACTAACACACACTAACAGTACACTTACCCATTGTTACTCCCAGGACCAGAGTGCAATAACAACAAAACCAATCAGAACCACCCAAATCACAAAACAACTCAAACAAAACTATTTAACTTACTGGGACACTCAATCAAAAGCACAAAGTAAAATGGAATGTTATTTGGCCCTAAATCGACAGTACAGCATGGCAGAATACCTAAGCACGCTGACTGATCCAAAACTGAGGTCCACACTGACGAAGTACAGACTCAGCGCCCATCACCTGGCCATAGAAACGGGCAGACACCAACAGTGCTGGCTTCCCAAAGAGCAGAGACTCTGCCAGCAGTGCCAGGACAATAAGGTCGAGACAGAGCTGCACTTCCTGACTGAATGCACTAAATATAACCATATTAGATCTAGATTCTATAGCAAAATTTGTAAAATATTCCCTGAATTTCAAAGTCTCCCTGAAAAAGAGAAGCTGCAGTATGTTCTTGGTGAACATGGAGAGATCAGCACCCTAGCAGGGCTGTATGTTCACTCCTGTCACACTTTGAGGGACAGTGGGTGAAAATGCTAGATACCAGCTTTTCTAAAAATCGTTGTTGGTTATTGTTATTGTTGTTATTGTCATTAATTACATTATTGTTGTTGCTCTAATTGTTGTTGTTGATCTGATCTTTACCCCTACTATTATTAATGTTATTATTATGGTTATTATTAATACTCTTACTACTATTATTATCATAAATATTATTATAGATATCAATTATGGAAGCAGTGGTGGGTAATGTAATTATAATAACAGTCATTATTTTACTTGATTTTTTTTTTATTCTACTTTACTATGTTTATTATATTTTACCATTGTATGTATCCTATGCTTTGGCAATACAAATGTACATATTTGTCATGCCAATAAAGCACCATTGAATTGAATTGAATTGAAATTGAGAGAGAGAGGGAGAGAGAGAGAGAGAGAGAGAGAAAGAGAAAGAGAGGGAGAGACAGAGAGAGAGTGAGAGAGAGAAAGAGAGGCAGAGACAGAGAGAGAGAGAGAGAGAGAGAGAAAGAGAGAGAGAGAGAGAGAGAGAGAGAGAGAGAGAGAGAGAGAGACAGAGAGAGAGAGAGAAAGAGAGAGAGAGAGAGAGAGAGAGTGAGAGAGAGAAAGAGAGGCAGAGACAGAGAGAGAGAAGGAAAGAGAGGGAGAGAGATAGAGATAGCGAAGGAGAGAGAGACTAATCCTTTATCTCTCATTAAATTCAGTTGTACTGCATGTTAGCAGTTGTACCTACACTCCAGTTGTACCTACACTCCAGTTGTACCTACTACACTCCAGCTGAACCTGCTCTCTTTTCCCCAGACCATTCCACCATAATGCATTGATTGTTAGTAAACATAAATGAACAGATTAGCTCAAGCTTGGCTTCCTCCCGTCCTAATCCATGACAGCCCCCACCCGGCCCAGACCCCTCCGGCCTCCCTCCCCAGCGCTCTGGAGATGGGCCGCTCAGATAAGCTGGGCAGAAATTCCTGTCTGGGGGTTCTTGGGAGTGACCTGGGTGGCAAAGAGACTCAATGGAAATCACTCAGCACTAAAGTCAATGAGGTTCCCCACACCATGTCTTTCTGCCTTTTGTTTTGTTGGCCTGTTTATTTCATCTTAGTATGAAGGTTCAAATGATGCAAACGAAACTGAATGTTTTACCCCAAACATCAAAGTAGCAAAAACCTGCTTGTGTGTCACGAAAAAGGTCATATTTCTCTTTAAGGCTTTAAGGTAACATGACAAATTGTTGCATCTTAGCAACATTACAAAGTACTGTGTGCAGGTTACTTTGTCAGTCATGTTAACTTATACATAATACAGCACAACATTTTTCAAAAGAGCACTGGGAAATGCACTCAAATGTCCAACACACACACACACACACACACACAAACAGTTTTGGCACTATACTGTAATCCTTTTAGAGTTATGTTGCTATGCTGCAAATACTGTGGATTTTAGAGTTTGGAATAAACAAACAGCCATGACAAAAACCCTAGCTTTGCCAATTTAGGGCTATGGAGAGTGTTCTTCAGAGACAGAGAAAGAGAGAGAGAGAGAAAGAGAGAGACAGAGAAGTGAGAGAGAAAGACAGATAAAGACAAAGAGTGAGAGAGAGTGAGGGAGAGGCAGACAGAGAGACAGGGAGGGAGAGAGAGGAGAGAGAGACAGAGAGAGAAACAGGGAGAGAGGGATAGAGGCAGAGAGAGAGAGACAGAGAGAGTGAGGGAGAGAGAGAATTTGCTGCGGTCTTCACAAGCCCATGGCCACTGTGCCCCAGGAGAAGGTCATTAGGAAGTGAAATGTTGAGTACTTGACGTCTCGCTTTGTTCCTGACACAAATGCCATTGGAAGGTACTTCACGTTCTTTTGTAAACAAAATGCAAGAGGGAAAATGTCATACATTTAGTCAGGAAAAGAAACTGATACAACCTCTGGGTATTTCACATTCAGCCTCTATGCCAGACCTGCCGAGTTCATGCACTGCCATTTTCAAAAACACCATGGAAATGCTTACTTTACAATGAAGTGCATTGCTGAGCAATTTTAAATCTCTATTAACATAGGCAGGTATATCAATTAAACTGTTCTGAACAGTTGGACAGTACAGGAGAGTATGGCATAATGAGATGGATATTAAAAACATAGCAACCTTGTGAGTACAGACAGTTAGGATCAGGTAGGACAACTACGACACACTAACGGAATAACCACAACCATAACTCCCATTACGATGCCCGCCTGAATAAACAAACAACACTGACGCACAAACCAGCAGATCTGGACTCACGCGGGCCCAGATATCCACACACTCGATGATAATGTTGAAGAGACGGCTGCTGACGGATCACACGCTCGTCCGCTCAGGCAGTACTGAACCCTCCTCCACTACAGAGCGGCACGGGTCGGGGCTGTGGGGCCTGCGCCTCTAACTCTGCAAAGCCTGCTGTATGTTGTGAAGCAGATGACAGTTTTAATGAAGTGGTACAGGCTGCAGCTGTGTCCGCCAGCCCATAATCAAGTGGCCTGTGGGCTGTTCAGGCTCCTTCTCCCCTCCACGTCCTCCCCTCAGGCCATGCTGACAGCACTGAGCTAGCCGACAGCCCTGGCCCCTGGCCCCAAGCGCCTGGCCCCAAGCCCGTGGCCCCTGGCCCCAAGCCCGTGGCCCCTGGCCCCAAGCCCGTGGCCCCTGGCCCCAAGCGCCTGGCCCCAAGCCCGTGGCCCCTGGCCCCAAGCGCCTGGCCCCAAGCCCGTGGCCCCTGGCCCCAAGCGCCTGGCCCCAAGCCCGTGGCCCCTGGCCCCAAGCGCGTGGCCCCAAGCCCGTGGCCCCTGGCCCCAATCGCCTGGCCCCAAGCCCCTGGCCCCTGGCCCCAAGCCCCTGTCCCCAAGCCCCTGGCCCCTGGCCGGGCTCAAACATGGGGGAGAAAACGGCAAAGGCGCACAGGGCACCCAGCGACCACCAGTCAAATATAAAAACACCACGATTATGGTCTCGGTAACAAGCATGTGTGCAATTAAGCCATTCCATCCCACACAGGAGGACCGTAAAGAGCCTGAACTGCGGAGGAAGAGGAAGGTACCTAACGGCCCTCTGAAAGAACAGTTTGATTATATACTGGTGACAGATACGATTGCCGTTATAATCTAATAACGTAGGAGAGTAGAGAAAAGTGGAGGTGTAAGCAGTTCGTTAACATGCATGCAGCCGTTAAGCTCTGGGAATGAGAGATTTTGTCCTAGTCTGACGTATGCTCAGCCTGCTGTGGCGGTGGACCAATAGGAGTTCTTCTCAAATCAGTTACTACATTTATAGAGAAGCTCTTGATTTCATTCTACCTGCTGAAACGTACTTTTACAGCATTGGGCACAGGTTCCTACCCACAGCAACATGCACACAGTTACCAGTACGTGTGTGTCCTTATGTGTGTGTCCTGAGAATGGAACCTGGCATCTTGGTGCTCTTAGCATCTTGCACTACCTGCACTACCAGGTGCGCTGCAGGACCTTATGTTGAGTGCAGGCTCCATGTGATTGGCCGAGCTGCGGTTAACTCGGTTAACTCGAACTGCGGTTAAGTCCTGCTGCACACAAGCACAGAAACCTCAAAATAATGGTCTGGAGTTTTTTTTTCTGTGTGCCAGTAATGGCAAAATGCTCTGTATTCATATACTGAACAGTGGGGAGGGGTTGAGGGGGTTACAGGATCCAAGCATGTTAATGTCTTATAAAGCATAGGCTCAGAGTTGCATTAGGCTCAGAGTTGCATTAGGCTCAGAGTTGCATTAGGCTCAGAGTTGCATAGGCTCAGAGTTGCATTAGGCTCAGAGTTGCATAGGCTCAGAGTTGCATTAGGCTCAGAGTTGCATTAGGCTCAGAGTTGCATTAGGCTCAGAGTTGCATAGGCTCAGAGTTGCATAGGCTCAGAGTTGCATAGGCTCAGAGTTGCATAGGCTCAGAGTTGCATTAGGCTCAGAGTTGCATTAGGCTCAGAGTTGCATTAGGCTCAGAGTTGCATAGGCTCAGAGTTGCATAGGCTCAGAGTTGCATAGGCTCAGAGTTGCATAGGCTCAGAGTTGCATTAGGCTCAGAGTTGCATAGGCTCAGAGTTGCATAGGCTCAGAGTTGCATTAGGCTCAGAGTTGCATAGGCTCAGAGTTGCATTAGGCTCAGAGTTGCATAGGCTCAGAGTTGCATAGGCTCAGAGTTGCATTAGGCTCAGAGTTGCATAGGCTCAGAGTTGCATTAGGCTCAGAGTTGCATTAGGCTCAGAGTTGCATAGGCTCAGAGTTGCATAGGCTCAGAGTTGCATTAGGCTCAGAGTTGCATAGGCTCAGAGTTGCATTAGGCTCAGAGTTGCATTAGGCTCAGAGTTGCATTAGGCTCAGAGTTGCATTAGGCTCAGAGTTGCATTAGGCTCAGAGTTGCATTAGGCTCAGAGTTGCATAGGCTCAGAGTTGCATAGGCTCAGAGTTGCATAGGCTCAGAGTTGCATTAGGCTCAGAGTTGCATTAGGCTCAGAGTTGCATAGGCTCAGAGTTGCATAGGCTCAGAGTTGCATTAGGCTCAGAGTTGCATTAGGCTCAGAGTTGCATTAGGCTCAGAGTTGCATTAGGGTGTCATTAACTTGTACTCTATCCAGCTACGTCACACCACCTTGTCAGTCCTCCCCAGTCTGGACTGTTCTCTGAAGTCCTTGACTTGGAAGGGGAGACTATTTGAATATATGACTAGTGTGCAGCAAACCACAGTGCGTCCCTACTGTGCCCGGCCTCCTCCTGCAGGTGCAGACTTTTCTGTATCATGTCTTGAGAACAGGAGGCCTCTCTCCCCTCCCTGCATGGCCATGATCCTCGTGACACTGAGCCACATCCACAGAAACAATGGACGACTTAGCATATCTAAAACTACCTAAATATATCACTTGGTTTATAGATAACTGAACCACATACGATGTTTTAATGTTCACATTGCTTCATTACTAAAGCAAATTATGCACACATGTACACACAGACATACACACAAAGACAGATCCACACACACACACACCCAACACATGAAAAATACTTCTAAAGTCAATTTCCTGTCTCTATAAAAATATGTTTGTAATGGAGAAGAGTTAAGACTGAGTTAGTGGTACTCTAGGGTTGTGGCTTGAGTCCTGCAGTGTAACCATGAAGAGTAAAATTGTTATTCGGAAGAGGTTATTCTGATGTCATAAAGTTCAATTACCTCAACACTTGAACGTGGGAAAGCCACGCATTGGAAAATACGGTGCCGAGATGACTTAACTGGCAAAGACTTGGACATTTTCTCTCTAACCCAATTCTTGCAGGTGTCTCAGAGGAGGCCTTACAAACATTACTCTTTACTCTGAGGCACTGTTAGAGTTAGACACTTGGGTAACACTTTACTGAAGGTTACTGTTTATAAGGCTACATGACACCTACATAAGCCCTTCATGACAACTGACATAAACATACATGAACATTTATAAATGTTTATTCCAATAACCATCAGCTGTTGTAAAAGCTACTTTCGTCAAGTTGACATAATTATGCCAAGAGGAAGATGTTGGTGATATTAGAATGTGTTATAACATTGTGTGGGGGTGAAATAACACTGATGTGTTATAACACTGTGTTGGGAGAAATGACACTGGCATGTGTTATTACACTGTGGAGAGAAATGTCTGACGTGTTATAAAACTGGGGAGACATGTCATTGGCATGTGTTATAACACTGTGGGGAGAAATGACATTGATATGTGTTATAACACTGGGGAGAACTTACATAGACATGTGTGATAACACTGGGGAGAAAGGACATTGACATGTTATAACAACCCTGCAGCTCAGTTTTTTTCTTCATTTTTTATATGTCAGAGTGACATGATGAAGATGATGATGATGATGATGATGATGAAAATGGCATAACTTGCCAACAGAGCCTACATGTAAAATAAAACAAAAGGGAGATGATGGACTTCAAAACGATGCTCTGTAGCACCCTGCACTATCATAGCAATGACTTGAAAAACTGCCATGTATCAGACATATTAATAACGTTTTTGACAGTTTTTATCGTGTAGATTTCTGTATCACAAACTATAACTGATTTGTATGATTTATAACTGTGAACTTACAAAATATCAGTAAAGAATGAAGTGACCCCCAAAAAACTTTGCACAATTGTTTTTATGTGTGGATGTTTTATAATCTTTATAACACAAATCTGTATAACCAACTAGCTAACTTAACTATTTTTTTAAAGACAGAATAGATTATGGCAACTAGCTAACTAGTTACATAACCCTACATAAAGCTAACTACCTGTAGTTAGTGTCCTAGCTAAATGCTAGATTGTTAGCTAACGTATTTAATGAAAAGACCTCTGATTTCACATGAATACATTTAATGGAAAGACCTCTTATTTCACATGAATACATTTAATGGAAAGACCTCTTATTTCACATTGCTCAGGCATCAAATGGGGATTTGTAGATTTGTTTCCTCTGTCACTGTCCAGCTGTAAGCAAAGTCATCCTCGGCAGTCTTCCATCACATTGTTATAGTAGTAGATTAGCAGTAGTAGTAGAAGCATTTTTATTTATTTACTTTTGTTACATTTTACCAGCATCTTCACTTGGCAAGTGATGTCATATCTGCAGCATTGTTAATAATAATAATAATAATAATAATAATAATAATAATAATAATCTAATGTTCACCTAAAATCTGTAATCCCTTGACATAGCAGATTTTATGACAGCTGATGCTTTATGGAATGTTATTGATGTTTAGGTCAGGTGCAGTAATTGTTGTATTAAGGCATCAGGTGGCCTTCTAAACAGTGCCCTTACGGAAGGTGTTACCGACACATCAAATCTTCAAACCTGTCACACCTGCAAAAGATACAACAGCGGCCTGAAAGCCTCTTCAGTTCTGCATATGTCTGAATGTGTGTGTGTGTGTGTGTGTGTGTGAGAGAGAGAGAGAGAAAGAGAGAGATAGAAAGCCCAAGGGAGCACTAAGCAATGGCCAATTTTAAGCAAACAGTGTTCTTAATCAAGACTGCATGATTTACTACACAACCCACTGACAAATGTTGTGTAATTAGACTTACAGGGAAAAGGATCATATATTTTCATTTAGTCTTCTGGTTTACTTGCCATTACTTTTTCCCCACTTACTTAACTGCTTAACTTCGTCCAAATATGGCTGTTCAGCTTTGTGGCTCTCTATGTTCAGAAGGCTTGTTAAGGTCAGGGTTTTAGTGACTGTATTCCAGGCAACTAGCTACTCAGGAATAAGACGTATTGTAAATCAATCCTTAATCTCCATAACGTATGACAGAATGAAGCAGGCAGGTCGTGCCAGGGCTGTGGAAGGCTGTCCCACGTAACGCCGGTGCAGAAAATGAGGAAACAGAGCAAAATAAGTGTATTAACATTAGCGATGTTGTTTTTATTATATGTACTTATTTCTAGTTGCAAAAGCAGCTGGACTTATTTCACAAGTCTAGAGTTGTGATGTATCACCCTTAAACTGGGTTAGAAAACAACAGAACCAGTTAAGCTCATATGTTTCACTGGTGGTCTGTCCACTTCCATTGTCCAGAAGACCTGCCGTGCCAATCTTACAAACCAGCAGTCTGCTGATCAATTAATGATTTCATTTTATGACAATAGCACTGTGTACACAAGTGGTGTTAGGTGGTATGCTGTTACAGAGCAACCTGTGTGTGTGTGTGTGTGTGTGTGATGGGTGCCATGTTTGGCATGAGGGCCAATGTTTGATTATGAAGTCATCAGTTTAAGCAAACTCCAGATGGCCTGGGCCAGAGTAACAGTGCCATCTGCTTACGTTCAAACGCTCCACTTCTCTCCTTCGTCCAATTTGGCAGGGCTGAAGGTGAAGTGCTCACAGCCCTAATGCCATTAGTGGAAGGCTTCAGAAGTCACAGCCAAGCGACTTTCTCATTTCACTAGCACACAGAGAGAGGGCGTCTGCAGATTCCCTCAGTCGCAGCTGTACCTGCGTTCCTTTAGCTCTGACCCGAGGTTCGTTTTTTACTGCTCTCAGTCGCTGATTATGGGACTTTGTCTCATTCACTATGTTTCATGGTGACACTAATATGCACTAGATTCTACACGACCAGTTTTGAAGGCAGTTCCGTTTTGTTTCTCTCTAAAATGAATGTCACTCTCCTGCTCTATGCACGCGCTCAAATATTAGCGCGGCGTAAGCGTTTCTCTCTGGCCACGGCATCGGCTTTGATTAATCGGCGGGGAAATGGCGCTGGCGTGGGCAAAGGTAACGGCCATTTGTATCGGCTCACTGCACATTCCTCGAAGCCTAATGACTTTAATAGGAGGGGAGCAAGAAGGCATGTTAAAACAGTCCAGCGGTGGCAAAGAGCAACACTTGAGAAATCGCACGTATCCACTCTCGCTAATGTATGGCTCAAGCCTGCGCTCCAAGCTCCTTCATCTCACTTAAAGCATGTAAATGAAAAGTCCGTCCCGGCCCCCCCAGAAGGAAAACAGGCTCTCGCTCCTCCTCACCACTGCTGTAATTACCGCTGCAGCTGGTTGGCCCCATTACACCACCCCACCCAGCCAGGAGAATGGCACAGGCCTCTCCAACACACCGCACACCCCGCACCTGGGCATTGTAAAGGAAAGTGTTGCTGCGAGCAGCCTGGTTTTCTCCCTGTTCGTCTCTCAGTCACCCTCGCTCTCCCCATTTCTCGCGCTCACTCTGCCCCTCAGTCTGTTTCTCGCTCACTCTCCCTCCCTCAGTCTCCGTTTCTTGCTCTCACTCTCTCTATCTCTCCCCTCTCTCCATTTCTCACTCTCACTGTCACACACTCTCTCCCACTGTTTCTTGTTCACTCTTACTCTCCTCTCTCTTTCCCTCTCTCCACAATCCTCACTCTCTCACTCCACCTCTCTCATTTCTCCTTTTTTATTCCATCTGTCTCTCTTTTTCAACCATCTCCCTTTGTCTCCACACACATCGTCTCCTGCGCATCTCGGATGTTTTCTTTTCCCTCACTTGTCTCGTATTTGGCTCCGGCTACACACATGGAGAGGTGCCCGTGTTGTTTCATGTTCAACAACAGAATTCACGCCACCCTTTTACGCAGCACGGTACGGGACACGCGGAGACAGCGTGCTCCCTCAGCCCCACGCCGCTCTCACAGCTGGTGTGGATGATGAGAAAACGTGACTGGCCCAAAATCACTCGCCCGCCTGGCCAGGATAATCCCTGTGACCTCATGCAAGCCGCGCTGTGCTAGTCCGCATCAATAACAGATAAAAGGTCACCGTGTACAACAATAATACCTGAAGGTAAAACGTGATTCTTTTTTTTCCCATTGGTCCTCAGTTTAATGGCCCAGTGTAACGTGCCCATTCGAAAGGGTCAAGAGGGAACATGTGGATTTGGCTTTGACACCTACTCAGTACACACACCTCATCAGGGCAGCGCAAAGGTGACTCAGAACATTCAGAAACGTTCGTAAGGTAACAAGCGTGGGGATATCGGACATGGGGCAGCAGGCTCTGCCGTTACGCTCAGATTTGTGAGAACATGTATTATTATATGATCTATTTCCAATCTATTCCTCTGCCTTGCAGGTGCTTGCTTGAAAGCACATGGGTGGAGGCGAAGAAGCAGGAAAGCCCTGATGGAAAGCGTGGCACAGAGAGGTCGCTGGTGCTTTCATTCTGAGTGGCCATGTCAAGCTTAAAAATGAGCGTGCTTTGTGTTGCTGTGTCTCTCTTTTTGGTGTATGTTTATGTAAGAATTTCTGTCAAAACATGGTAAAAAGATAGATGTGGCTAATTAAAAGACCATTTCTTTGGTAGTCAGTGTAATAGATCCCTTTTGTGAGGTCCAGAACCACAATGTTCTTTACCATCTCTGAGGAACTTCTGGGATTGAATTTGACTCTTGCAAAAGCAGTTGATTTTTTTTTACCATTTCACAGGTCTCACTGCACCCTGCACACTAATCCCAGCATGCATGCTTACACCCAAACTGTAAGCGCTGCTCACACATGCACTGCATGGTCCTTGAACATGTTTATCTCACAAAATAAATGCCAAGGATAGTTAGAGACGCATCCGCAGTGACTGCGCAGCGCTACTGAGTACAGGGTTCTGGGGTTGTTTCTGCATGGCGTGGAAAGTGTGAGGTTGAGGGAGGCCCCTTGAGTCACGGCTGGTAGGGGTACTGGACCGAATCACCACAGCACACACCTGCTGCACCTTCACACCGTGTGTGTGTGTGTGTGTGTGTGTGTGGGTGAGTGTGGAGTGTGATTCCCTTCTCAGTGACAAAACACCACACTCCAGCTGACTGCAATTAAACAGTAAACTGGAAATAATGACCATCAGTTTAGTTGTACATAAATTGTTCTGAACACAGTTCCAGGGAGGAGTAAGTGGATATTAATCTATCTGACCATGGGCCATGGCTGCGCCATTAACCTCTTACTTTCTTTTCCCTCTCCCTCCAACACTGTGCAACACTAAGCTCGTGTGGAAAAACAGGCCAGCTCACAAATCGCAAGCTTCACAATTAATCAGGCGCTCTGTTCTGAACAGCACTGGGCTTCCTCAAGGCAGGCAGTACGGAAGACTTTTGAAAGGCACAATTTCATAAGTTGTGTTTTCTCCTTATTTTGTTAATCCATTCTGTTAAACATAATTTGCTGGACACGTGTGAGATAGTGACCCGGAAAGCCACAGGAGTGCCACCCCCCCATTTCAGTAGAGCCCCTTCCCCATTTCAGTAAAGTCACCCCCACCATTTCAGTAAAGTCACCCGTACCATTTCAGTAGAGTCCCTTCCCCATTTCAGTAAAGTCACCCCCACCATTTCAGTAGAGCCCCTTCCCTATTTCAGTAAAGTCACCCCCACCATTTCAGTAGAGCCCCTTCCCCATTTCAGTAAAGTCACCCCCACCATTTCAGTAGAGCCCCTTCCCTATTTCAGTAAAGTCACCCCCACCATTTCAGTAAAGTCACTCCCACCATTTCAGTAAAGTCACTCCCACCATTTCAGTAAAGTCACCCCCACCATTTCAGTAGAGCCCCTTCCCCATTTCAGTAAAGTCACCCCCACCATTTCAGTAGAGCCCCTTCCCCATTTCAGTAAAGTCACCCCCATCATTTCAGTAGAGCCCCTTCCCTATTTCAGTAAAGTCACCCCCACCATTTCAGTAGAGCCCCTTCCCTATTTCAGTAAAGTCACCCCCACCATTTCAGTAAAGTCACCCCACCATTTCAGTAAAGTCACTCCCACCATTTCAGTAAAGTCACCCGTACCATTTCAGTAGAGCCCCTCCCTCCCCCGTTTCTGTATCGCAGCTCTGGGGCCGTGGATGGTCATGCGCTGAGGGAACAGCTGTGTAGCGACCTGAGCCGAGGTCAACGTCGGGGCCAGTCAGGAGTCCAGACCCCGTAACTCCGAGCTCCCCCACTGGAAGAATCTCAATCAAGCTGTGTAGGATGAGACTGTTAGACATTAGGGGTGGAACCCAGTGTCACAAAGTGAGAGAGGCAGCGGGAATGTGACCTCAGATCTGCACTTGTATTCCAAAGGGCTTTGTGACCCCTGACCCAGGAAGCTATCAAAATTCTGCTGCTGCCGATAGTTCTGGTGGACAGCCCGAGTGTGCTAATGATGACTACAGTGTGTCTTTTAGCACCAGGAAAGCAAACCCAGGCCAAGTCATTTCAATCTGAAACAGAGGGCACTTGATTTTTAAAACAACACTTTCTCTATAATCCAACAGCCCATTTAAACAGCTGTGATACTGTAGGTGGACACTGCAGGTTGGGAGTCTCCAACAGCCAAGTTGTGCTAAGCCAGCCAACAATTTGGAAGCAGCCAAGTTCAAGTGGACCAGCCAAAGCCATTACAAACTCTGGAAGGTTCTGGAACTGCTGAGCAAAGCTGACATTAAGTCATATAAAACTACCTTGATCATATGACAAATTTACATAAATTACTTGAAGTATGCATTAAAAATGACTTTAGTGCAACCATGAAATTCGATTTATGTCCAGGAGGAAGTTAAATTATGTAACTTAATTGAGGTAATCAATCTTATAATAAAACAAGCAAGCAGCATTAAGCAGCATTAAGTAAAAAGGGGCTTTGAGCAAATAATTTGCCATCCTAAAACAAGCCTTGTAGGTCTTTGATTAAGGTTTTACAATAGTAATTTTCCAGCTTGGAAGCACTATAGGACATGTGCCATAGGACATTGTTCTCCATCATAGGACATTGGTCACCATAATAGGACATAGGTCTCCATCAGGATTCTGTGGTGAGCCTAATCCCTCTATGAGATCCAGTCACAAGACCCACTTAGAGAGTAGAATGGATTGGGAATGTACTGTTGAAATCAACAGCAAATCCTGAGCCCAGCTGGGGAGGCGGGGGGACAAGACACGCCACGCGCCTGCTCTAAACACAGCACACCTGCGAGCGAGAGGCCAGATCACACTGGCCTCCCACGCCGTTTAGCATGGGTAGATTTTCACACAACTCTCAGAACAATGTCCCATAGAGCACATCCCTCTGGTAAGAAAATAAACAGAAGCCCTTTTATATGTCAGGTCTATAAAGAAAATAATGCCAGAACCAGATCACATGGTCCCTAACTGCTGATTTTCATACAGCTGGATGAACTTCTTTGGAGTCCCTGTCATCCAACGAGTTTGTGATCATTTATTATGCACTGTGAAGGGGTCATTTGCTCAATTTTACTCTAGAGAGGAACAAGCAAATAAAAGAACATGATGACAAATGGACCGATTCGTCGTCTGTGGTGGTACGATAAAGGCTTTGCAGGAGAAAAATGCTGGCAATATGACTTTAGCACCCTGGGGGCACCTGATTCTGTTCTGCCATCGTGTTTTTGATCGTGGTGGTGCCATTTTAGGGCATCAGCCTGGAATGCGCATGCATGCCTGGGATTCTGTGAGCAGAGGAGACTTACGGCGTACGGAGGTCACGGGCAGGAGATTGAGGGAGAATTCAGTAGCCGTCTCATGCGGTCTTTCCCAGAATGCTCTCCTTTAAATGTCATGTTCTGGGGAAAGTTATAAGGGCCGTGTGGAATTTCCAGGAGGGCTTCTGCCCAGTGACTCTGGGATACTACCTAAAACTACAGCTTATAAAAAGCATTCACAGCCACTAACCTGGGGCAAGGCTGAAACTGACATTTCACAGTCACTCAGGTAATAAGATGACCTTTAAACGGAGCCTTGGACAGAAAAGATCATCACACGCATAGTGTCAACATCCATCCACTCTGCATACTTTACATTAGCGTCACTTACTGACTGAATTGGCTGCTGCTTCACCTTCAGCTGGGCTTTGGAGAGCCTTGCAGGACTTAATTCGGGGGCCACGTGTGCTATTTTAACACCGGGGCCTCACGTTATCTCACACACGTGCCGCCTTTGCTTTCGCTCATCACCAAGTTGTTATTACCTGGTGAGGGCTCGATGGGTGTGAAGCAGGGCAAAAGGCGCACGGAGGTCCAACCAGCTGCGTATCGTGGGAAGCCAAGGGGGAGATGCTTCTGAGGCGGCTGGCCTGCGGGGCAGCTCGCCTGCAGGGCAGTCAGGCCTGCGGGGCAGTCAGGCCTGGGTCTCCAACCATGGCGGATGGGGTTAGCAGGAGGCCCAATCTGTCTCTCAGGCTTCAGCCCTGGAATGCATCTCATTAGACTAACAGCTTGCCATCTGCAGGCGGAGAGGAAGTTTACTGTTGTGCGATGATGAATAATCTTTCGCGCCATATGTCCCGAGGGCTGCTGTACTGTAACGGATCAAGGTGCTCGCTGACAGCAGTGGGGGGACTGATTATATGCTATTATAAAAACCAAGGACGTTAGGTATTGAAAACACTTACTGCATGAACGTGAGCTATGAGCAAGTAAGATTGCCAGAAGCACAGTACATTTCACCAGATTTTCCTTTTTTCCCTACAGTAACTAATACAACTAGACAGGTTACTTCCTGTTCCTGTGTAATGACCACCCATGAAATCTTATGAAGAGAAATACTACAAGCTTTCTGTTCCAAGTCCCTCTGATGTGTGGAATTCTTTATCTCAATGAAGTCCAGTTTTGAAAAGTGACACCATCCAGCGAAAGCAACAGGATCTCACTGATGATTTCCACTGCTGTACAATGCAACTGAAAAAAAGACATAAAAGACCACATAAAAGATCAGGCACACTGCTGAGTGCCATTCTGGGCTTCATAGGGCTGGATTACATACCGATATGGTTTAAAACGTTTGTGTACACTAGAATGAAAAACCAGGCTGAGGATTCTGTAAGATAATATATATAAGATGTTTGTTCTACAACTGCCAATGCAAACTTAAAGAACAGCAAAGTTTTAGTGAGCTGCATTTATTCAAAAACACAGAAGCAAAAATATACCCACTGCTTTACATTATAACTTTGTGATAGTGATTTAGATAGTTATGGTGTTCAGTGAAAATCACTAATGTGCACAGGACCAAACACACGAAACCACAAACCACTTCAAAATGCCACTCAAGGAATATTAAACGGAGGTTAGACTGAGGACTGTTTTCACTACTTTGGTTTAACTGTTGTCACTGTTTCTTACAAGACTCTAGCTAGTACATTAGTGGATTTGTGTAGGTATAAATATTCTGAATGACAAGCATTTCACTACAAGTCTTACACATTGTGTATTTATATGTATGTGACAAATAAACTTGAAACTTAAATGGAACACAACCATTGACTTCTATTGAGACTGCAGCTCATGTGACCAGAAGTCCAAGTAAAAAATATTATTTAAACATGCCATTATAAACGCTTATAGCAAATGCCAAAATCTTTGAAAATAATATCTCAAGACAAGCATTAGAGGGACAATAAATCCCCAAAGTTGTATAGGAACAGGCTAGACTTTTTGTTTCTGTTTAGCCCTTCGGGCTTGCAATTTAAATTTTGGATGTTGAGGTTTGCAATTTGGTGCTGTTGTGTATATATTTTAAACAGGGTCAACCTTTCCAAAGTGTATACTAAACTCCTCTAAATTGATTAGCTTAAATGAGCAGCACACAAAGAGCTTAGAGGCTAAACAGGTGGGCTAGGCCCACAGTCCCATCCCCTAGGCCCACAGTCCCATCCCCTAGGCCCACAGTCCCATCCCTTAGGCCCACAGTCCCATCCCCTAGGCCCACAGTCCCATCCCTTAGGCCCACAGTCCCATCCCCTAGGCCCACAGTCCCATCCCTTAGGCCCACAGTCCCATCCCCTAGGCCCACAGTCCCATCCCCCCAGCGAGCCTCCGTCTCTGTCTGCTCCCTCTCTACTCAAGCACTACAAACCACAGGAAAGAACCTGGGAAAGGAAATGAGCCAAGAGAGTGTTGAAGTTTAATAAAAAATGAATGAATGGGGTGTCCCAGCAAGTGGGAGAGAGAGAGAGAGAGAGAGAGAGAAAGAGAAAGAGAGGAAGGAGAGAGGGAGAGAGAAATAGAGAGAGAGAGAGAAAGAGAGGAGAGAGAGAGAGACAGAAGAGAATGAAGGAGATTAATGCTTTCTAAAAGAAAAGTAAGTGAGAACATTTTTAAACAAACCCATCACCACAGTGGTCTCTTCTGGATTTGTGAATCAGGTAAAATGAAACCAGCAGCTTGGATTCTTATAAGAAAGATCAGACATAACAGGCAGCCACTCAGTGATCTTTCCAAACACTCTCTCAAAGGCAATCAGCCCAGCCTCAAAACACACATATCCAGAGACAGCCACACAGCCCCCCTGCCCCCCCACCCCACACACACACACACGGACACAGACACACACTCACTTCGACACAATTACTCTACAGCTCTGTAAGCGGACGCACACATTCCACAAATGCCGTATAAGCAGGCGGCCGGTAAATCATTAAAGCAGGAGGAGGCAGGATGCCTCCTTTCTACACTGTGGCTTCCCTCGTTACTATTAGACCTTTAATTGATGCAAAACATGAAGCCTGTGAGAGGATGCAGATCTGCTGAGCATTAACAGGGCAGAAACCAGAGTCTCCACCACTGAGGGTGTGTAATAAGGCCAGACACTGAGACCATTAGCATCCAGTAGGGTGCATGGTTTGCAGCCTGTTGGTAGACTAAATGAACAGGGAAATGCATAAATATACACTCAATGGCTGAAGGGTTGGAGCCCATTACATCACCGATGGATTTGAACAGCCTTTATATGCACAAAGCACCCCCACTCACCCACCCACTCACACCCCCAACCCCGCACACACTCACCCCCACCCCTACCCGCACCCACTCACCCCCATCCTTACCCCAACTCACCCACCCACTCACCCCCCACCCCCACTCACCCTCCCACTCACCTCCCACCCCTACCCCCACCCACTCAGCCCCCCATACCTACCCCCACCCCCACCCCACCCCCAAATCAAAAAGAGAGCAAGATGGTGGGGGGAGGGGTAGAGAGGAGTGGGCGGTCCACAGTGGTGGTCAGAGTGGATATCACCTCAGCAGGGTCCGGGCCCTGAAGGCGAGGCTGCTCGTCTCTTTAAGCGCGAAGATCTAAGTGCCTGAAGTGTAAGAACAAGCAGGCTCTTTGGAAGCAGGTGATCAGCAGAACAAAGGGAGGATTCAGAGGCCAGCGGACATGCTGGGAGAGAAATGAGTGGTTATTAGCTCCCTGCCGAACCTGACAGACTTTTTAAGGTCCGTTTCCTTTGATTGTGACAGTGTAATTGTTTGGGCAGATACAATCGCCTTTGCAAAGTCACCTGAGGCAGGTGAAACAGGACTTTCATTAAAGTGTGGGATTCCCAGGGATCTGCTCCATCCGTGGGTCTGGCTTGGAATGGGACGTGGTTGAGTGGACCATTCTCACAGCACAAACCTGCTCCGTTAATGATTAATAGAGGCCACATCAGCAGAAAAGCAACTGGACGAAACTCCCACTGAAAGTCTTGTTTATACACACCTTACTCTGCTTGTTTTATGTGTCAATATAACTATGATACAAACTTGTATTGATAATCATGTTATGGTGTAAACAAATCAAGCAAACAAACAAACAAAAAAAAACAGAATGGTTGGTTCCAGGTGCTTCTGGAACATGGTCTACCAGCACAGGCACTGATGGAGCATGGTCTACCAGCACAGGCACTGATGGAGCATGGTCTACCAGCACAGGCACTGATGGAGCATGGTCTACCAGCACAGGCACTGATGGAGCATGGTCTACCAGCACATGCACTGATGGAGCATGGTCTACCAGCACAGGCACTGATGGAGCATGGTCTACCAGCACAGGCACTGATGGAGCATGGTCTACCAGCACATGCACTGATGGAGCATGGTCTACCAGCACAGGCACTGATGGAGCATGGTCTACCAGCACAGGCACTGATGGAGCATGGTCTACCAGCACAGGCACTGATGCACTAAACCGAGGCCCATGCTTGCCTTAATCGGGGCATTAACACTTTTCAAGCAGTGGTCAGGAAACCCATCCAAATCTCTAGGAGCGCAGCGTATAACCCCCTAAAGGTGCCTTACAACCACCAGTAAAAGAGCTTTTCACACGTCCACTTAACCTGCCTGCTCCAAACCATGTAGGACAACCTGGCAAACCGCTCATCCTATTTTCTCCCTGTCACACAGCTCACGTCCTCTAAGTGGCAGCAGCCTAGAGAGGTAAATAAAGGGAGGGGGTAAAAGCTCACTTTACGTGACCCGAGCACTCTCAGCTCCGCTACGTCAACTCTCACGACCCCCTCCCCCCACCACCACCAGCACCACCAGCACCACCAGCACGGCCTCGTCTGAGTCCCAGCAGAAGGGAGCTGCGTATTTGTTTTTGATTCCGGGGGCTGGGATGACACAGGCCGTTGGCTGCTCTATTGGCCATGTCGTCTGGCTCCATCGAGCGTGGCTGGGCCCTCCGGCGGCTCCACCGTTAGATAATAAACTCCACAGGAAGGCAGCAGAGGTGCACAGCACGCCTCCACCAGCCGAGCGCTGCAGCCCGCGCTGGGCCCTCGCTCCCCACACCGCCGCTGCCCCAGGGAGGCCCGACCTGACACAAGCCAGAGAGGGAAATGGAGCCCTCGCCAAAACGGCACTGTGGCCAGAGTATTTCATGCTTTGCTCACACAAAGGGACGAACTGGCACTGAATATCAGACACGAAGCCATTTCACCTGGATCTAATGATTAAACGGAAATGTCCTCAAACCCTGTCGATTATGATTTAGTGATATTGCTGAGTTAATATAGACATTTCATACAGCCCAGGATGTTTATACCTTCAGGAATCATTATAGTTCATACTAAAGAAATGGCACACACCTACTATCACTATTACAAAAAATCAAAAGTATTTTTGTTTTAACAAATGTATCAATGGATGTTTTAGTTAAATGACAGATTCCAGTTGTATTGCTGTCTGTGTGCACTGTCAGACATAAATACACACATGCACACAGCTGAACGTTTACACCAAGACCTCGCACAACAGCATGTTTATTCCAGTGGGCCAGCCCTGGCGTGAAGTATTTTTTATTAAAGAAAAATAAATTACAGTTATTATCGTTTGCAACACTCCTGTTTTCCCATTGGCCTGTAACCTAATCCCTCTGCCTTAACCAGCCAGTGTTGTGTTTCTTGGTCAATTTAAATGATATATGTTTGCTGTAAAATGACAAATACACTGTAGATGATTAGGTCATATGAAAAAAGTGTCATTTGCTAGCGAGTCGGCTGAACGAAAAAGAATGGACTCTCGATTGCAGAGTGTGTATGTAAAAAAACCCTACTACTTCACCCAGCAAACAGAGGGAAGCCGTAAAAAGCGATTGATGGTTGGAGGAGATAGGATGAGACGTAGGAGGATAGGGAGTGAGGGCCGGGTGTCCGCTCACATTCCAGCCATGGCAAGGAGGTGAGTGGCCTCTGCTCTTACAGCGGTGCATTCCACAGACCAGGCCCAAGAGGCTCCCTCCCTCCTCCCCCCATCTTCTACCATAGCCTGCGTGTGTGTGTGTGTGTGTGTGTGTGGAGCTGAGGGGAGGGTTGTCAAGGGGGGGGGTAGCGGGATAACAGGACCCCCAGGAGAAGGGCTGTTTAGCTGGAGGCAGAAGGGCTCGTCGCTGTGGGAAGATCAGGTCCCCTCTTCATGAGGCCCTGGACCCCTCTCAGACACCAGCCCCTACTCCGGCTTTCTCACGCTCGCCATATCGGATTTTCGCCCATTTTGCTCCGAACCTGGGGAGCACGAAGCCTTGATCGAGGGTAATTACAGCTCCTCTAAGCGAGCATGTGATGGCTGGGGGTGTGTGCGTTTGTCCTGAGGGGGAGGTTCAGATCATGAGAAACGAGGATGAACACATCCATGTCTCCTAAAAGATGTGAGAGGGAGACGGAGGGAGACAGACATGTCGTGGCACAATTACCCCCCCCCGTCCTTCACTGTCACACTTAAAGGTCTTCTTTTCTCCTCCGCTGCTCTAGCATCTGCCCAACTCCCTCTATCTTTTTCTCTCTCTCCCCCACTCCCTCTATCTCTCTCTGTTTATAAGTGACTGAGCCACAGAATTTAAAATAATAAGATCAGGTTTCCAGGCAGGTAAGTGCATCCAGACATGCTATCTATGTTATCACAGGAGCTGAAGGCCCTCACAATCTCCCACTCTCCCTCTTTTTCTCTCTTTCTCTCTCTTTCTTTCTCTCTCTCTCTCTGTGTACTGTACAATGACACACTATACTGTGCATTATATGCTTTGTAAGAGGCACTGTCTGCTGCATCTCGTCATCATTCCCTGGGCTGGATCTTTTTGAAGTGTTCTCCGGTTCTGAGGACTGCGTGCAGGAGCAACGACTCCATTGCACAACATGGTATTATTTACCCAGATGGGGTTAATTGCTGAATAAAAGAATGGTTCCTTTCAGTTAACCATTGTCCGGCTCCTCTCCCCCACCCCATCTCACATCCCTACTGGATGCCATTAATGCAACGTGCCACGAGTTCCCACAAAAAACGCAAGAAAGTGCTACAAAACATAATTAACATGAATGCTGGAAACTATCGCTTAGGAAAAGTAAAGAACCATAAAGTATGCCAACGTTACCGCAAGGGCCACTAAACTCCATTCACATTCAGATCAGTCCGCCAATCGCTATGCAGCTCCATAAAGATGCTCGACAGCAACATTTTATGGTCTAAGAGCAGAGTGCAGCTACTCGGTTCCTGGACACAGGGAACAGAATTACACATGCACACGACTGTAAAGCCCTCCAGAGAACTATAAAACCTTCACTGTAAGAGTAAGAACTACAAAAACCCTTCTCCCTAAAAGCAAGAACTGCAGAGAACTACAAACCCATCTCTCTAAGTGCTAGAACTACAGAGAACTACATCTCCCTAAGTGCTAGAACTTCAGAGAACTACATCTCCCTAAGGGCTAGAACTACATCTCCCTAAGGGCTAGAACTACAGAGAACTACATCTCCCTAAGGGCTAGAACTACAGAGAACTACATCTCCCTAAGGGCTAGAACTACAGAGAACTACATCTCCCTAAGGGCTAGAACTACATCTCCCTAAGGGCTAGAACTACAGAGAACTACATCTCCCTAAGGGCTAGAACTACATCTCCCTAAGGGCTAGAACTACAGAGAACTACATCTCCCTAAGGGCTAGAACTACAGAGAACTACATCTCCCTAAGGGCTAGAACTACAGAGAACTACATCTCCCTAAGGGCTAGAACTACATCTCCCTAAGAGAAAAACTACAGAAAATAAGAAGCTGCATCACGCTTCCTGCATGTACAGCACTTGTTCTATATGTTTTTGGTTTCTTCTGCAGAGTTAGAGAATTTCAAACAGAGTTTGGTTTTTTGGAACATGTTTTTTCCTTCATTGTTTCCTGAGTTGTGCGTTTTTGTGAGTGTGGTTCTGTGTAGGGGAAGGGAAGCCTTGTGATACATATCACACTCCATGTATCACATCCAGTGAGGCTGCTGCTAACTTCTGTGTAGAAGAGTGTAGAAGAGACCCCCCCCCACCACCCACTGCCCCAGCCTTTCTTAATTGTTAATCACACACCTCATTGTCTCACTAAGCTCCAGGCTCCCCTTTAGCCCACACCCCTATCTGTCCAGGTTAGAGGGGTTCAGACAGCCTGGTGAGGTTGAACGGGAAGCCCACACATACAGCCGGGGCTGTTTCTTCACAAAACCCTCTCACCCTCTCCAATAGCATATGATTTCTGAAGGATAAGACACACACACACTCACACACACACACACTCATATATATATATATATCTCAAGGTGGACATATGATGAGCCCCTGCCTCAGTAGCTCTCCCTGGCCCCAAGGTAGCAGCTTAACATCTATATTCCTCTTTTTGTTAGCACTCCTGGAAGATGAGTCAAATGGTGACTGGCTTAATCCTCCTTTAGACAGTCAAATTAGTAGGAGAACTGCCTTCAGGGAAAGTGTCAGTTAAACCGTCCAGAAACAGTTAAGGATTTACACAGCGTTCACTAACAGCATATCCCCATTTTCTGTTGATATTCTGGAACTGATGAACTAAACTAAGTTGTGCGATGATGTTCTGCCATTTCCTGCAGAATATGTAAGAACGAGCAAGCTTCCAGGAGCATTCTAAGCATTACTGACACGATTTAATCAAGACACACACACACACACACAAGCACCTCGCCAAGAAGGTCAACACGTTCCTTGACAACCAAGCTAGGCCGTCCGAGACAAGAGACTTACCCGTCATCGCCTTCAGGGTCCAGCCGTGCCTTGGTTTAGCTCTTCAAACAGGCCCACACTGATTAACTGGCCCATCTTTCTTTGCCACCCACCTATTAATGCCTGAACCATCATTACCACTGAGCTAATGAATGGTATGAAGTTAAGAGGAGGTGTTAACACACCTGCTTGCACTCATGTAGCCACTTATTAACCAACAATGACCTTCCACATCATAAACCTATGTGCTGTCTAATAAACAGAGGTCCCCACTACGACTCCCCCGTCCACTTAATGCAGTTTCTCACCCCTTTATTGTGCTCTAAATTGGTAGTAAACTTGAAACACACGGAATGCAAACAGGAACCGTAACAGAGCAAAACTAGGGAGTAAATGAGTGATCTTAGATTGATGCATATTAATCACAATATCATAACAAGGCCAAGTATTAAGTGGCCAGAAGTACTGCTCAATCTGTATCATGCACATCAGTGGCACTTCAGAACACTAATCGCTGAGTTTACACTAATCGCTGAGTTTACACTAATCACTGAGTTTACACTAATCGCTGAGTTTACACTAATCACTGAGTTTACATGAATTGCTGAGTTCTCTGAGTGGGTTAGCTTACGCTAGACCACACAGGTGAGCTGATCGTGACCAAATTCTCAGAGGTTAGAAAGACAATTCTCTTCCTCTACTGCATCAAGCAGATGACCATCAAACAGATGACCACAATCCTCCTGCCAGCACTTCATTCCCAACACCTAATGTGCTCCTTCACTCCATTTACACTGAGCCCCCATGGACTGCAGCTAAAGGGTGTTTTATTTCACTTTTGGAGCAAGAGAGCAGGAGGCTCTCAGGGCCATTACCAGTGGACGGAGGTCGGGCCGAGTTGTGGCCCCCGTGCTGCCCGTGTCCTCTGCTCCACAGCCTGTCTTCTGATCCGTCCCCAGTGGGAAACCACTGGAGCAACGGCAAAGCACAGTGGTAATGGGGCCTAATGTGAGGACGTATTTATTTCCTTCATTAGGAGGCGTAATTGGGCCGTCTTTCAGTGTGGGCCGGGTCAAACGGCCCGTTGATGGATGGAGCCTTTGACAGAGGTTAGCAGGCTTCCACTTTCCCCATCATCCTTTTTCATGAAAGATGGCTTCTGTCACGCCATTAGCGGAGATGGATCAACTGTGAGCGCTGCCTTCCGGCACCAAAATCAGCTAAACTAAGTTTGGAGGAAAGTCAGTGGATGGGAAGAGAGAAATATGCTCCATAAAATAAGCACACTATTAGCAACCACAAATATTCCCATTCTTCATGAAACTTGGGAGTCGTTTCTTTAGAATTAAGAGAGATCTTTAACATTTAAATGGTTGCTTTTCATTCCTTCTGGAGAGATAAAAATGCCTGCTGGAACCACAGGTAAACATTCAGTATTCCAATAGGATGTATAAATGTTTGCATGTCAAGGCTTTCTGCTGTAAATCTTAACCGACTGCCAGAGTGGCACTCGAAGGGAAACCACACCTTAACAAATTCATGCAAGAAAATCCCCACTCTGGGAAGCATACCACTGAGATTGTAATTGAAAGCGATAGCTCGTGTCATAAAAATACATCATATAAACTTGACACATCAGTAAGAATAAAAATGTGGTATATTTGTCATAGTCAACATTTTTTGGGTGTACTGCTTTAATCATTTTTACCATATGGGTATATTCCTTATTAACACATACTGTACATTTTAGGACTGCATTACAATGACTCTCTGATAAAAAAAAAGTTTTAAATGTATACACATGTTCTATCTCCTTTCCAGATTCCAGTATCTCAAGCACTGGAATCACATCGCTTCATTATGTGAATGGAAGGGCACAAAGACAGGAAACCTTTTCTTCAGAATTAAGAGAGATCCTTAACACGTAAATGGCTTCCTTCAGGAGAGATAGGAGTCTCTATGAGCCAGCTCTGGTACTCCTGTATGCACGTGTGTGGACATTCTTCTCATGTCACTTCTCAGATGGAGAAAGCACAGAGTGTTCACCCTCCGGACTCGGCTGGACCTTGGCACATGGATCCCAGAGTCCCATGAGCAGGGAAGGCACAGACACTTCCTCAAAGGCAGGGGTGAGACACTTCCTCAAAGGCAGGGGTGAGACACTTCCTCAAAGGGAGGGGTGAGACACGTCCACAAAGGCAGGGGTGAGACACGTCCACAAAGGCAGGGGTGAGACACTTCCGCAAAGGCAGGGGTGAGACACTTCCGCAAAGGCAGGGGTGAGACACTTCCGCAAAGGCAGGGGTGAGACACTTCCGCAAAGGCAGGGGTGAGACACTTCCACAAAGGCAGGGGTGAGACACTTCCACAAAGGCAGGGGTGAGACACGTCCGCCAAGGCAGGGGTGAGACACGTCCGCCAAGGCAGGGGTGAGACACTTCCGCAAAGGCAGGGGTGAGACACGTCCGCAAAGGCAAGGGTGAGACACTTCCACAAAGGCAGGGGTGATACACGTCCTCAAAGGCAGGGGTGATACACGTCCTCAAAGGCAGGGGTGATACACGTCCTCAAAGGCAGGGGTGATACACTTCCACAAAGGCAGGGGTGATACACTTCCACAAAGGCAGGGGTGATACACTTCCACAAAGGCAGGGGTGAGACACTTCCACAAAGGCAGGGGTGAGACACTTCCACAAAGGCAGGGGTGAGACACTTCCACAAAGGCAGGGGTGAGACACTTCCTCAAAGGCAGGGGTGAGACACGTCCTCAAAGGCAGGGGTGAGACACTTCCACAAAGGCAGGGGTGAGACACTTCCACAAAGGCAGGGGTGAGACACTTCCTCAAAGGCAGGGGTGAGACACGTCCTCAAAGGCAGGGGTGAGACACGTCCTCAAAGGCAGGGGTGAGACACTTCCACAAAGGCAGGGGTGATACACGTCCACAAAGGCAGGGGTGAGACATGCTTTCACAGCCCACCTTACCCTTCCCAGCTAAATAAATGCCATTTTATGTGCTTCCATAAATCCTATCAAACAAGCACTTTCCTTTTATTATTCCATCTGATCTGCCAGTGGTCCCTTTTAACCACAGTGCAGGTTGGGTGCCAGGACAGCTGCACAAGCAGGAACTTCAGGGCTTGGACCACTGTGGTGTGCATCACAGTTCCACTGCAGTTAAAACTGAGTAATGACCTCTGGTGGACATGCAAGAGAGAGCTTAGCCTTCTTTAGGGAACAAAGTCCTCACCCACGAAAGGTTGGTGCACCCATGTATTCCAAATTCACCAAACATCCATAACTGACATGTACATTAATCAGTTCTAGTGGAAAAGCTATACACAAATGTCAGCTTTTCAGTGTAGCCAAGCAGCTTGGTTAAAGAGCTGGGAGGGCCCCTAGTGTGTGCCACTCCACTCCAGCAGTGTGGAAAGGCTCTCAGAACGTCCACAGCAGACACAACAAGGAACAGAAGAACCGCTGGTCCTCAGTCACTAATCACTAGCCCTCAGTCACTAACCACTAGCCCTCAGTCACAAACCACTAGCCCTCAGTCACAAACCACTAGCCCTCAGTAACTAACCACTAGCCCTCAGTCACAAACCACTAGCCCTCAGTCACTAATCACTAGCCCTCAGTCACAAACCACTAGCCCTCAGTCACTAACCACTAGCCCTCAGTCACAAACCACTAGCCCTCAGTCACAAACCACTAGCCCTCAGTCACAAACCACTAGCCCTCAGTCACTAACCACTAGCCCTCGGTCACAAACCCCTAGCCATCAGTCACTAACCACTAGCCCTCAGTAACTAACCACTAGCCCTCAGTCACAAACCACTAGCCCTCAGTAACTAACCACTAGCCCTCAGTCACAAACCACTAGCCCTCAGTCACAAACCCCTAGCCCTCGGTCACAAACCCCTAGCCATCAGTCACTAACCACTAGCCTTCAGTCACAAACCACTAGCCCTCAGTCACAAACCACTAGCCCTCAGTAACTAACCACTAGCCCTCAGTCACAAACCACTAGCCCTCAGTCACTAACCACTAGCCATCAGTCACTAACCACTAGCCATCAGTCACTAACCACTAGCCCTCAGTCACTAACCACTAGCCCTCAGTCACTAACCACTAATCCTCAGTCACAAACCACTAGCCCTCAGTCACTAACCACTAGCCCTCAGTCACTAACCACTAGCCCTCAGTTACTAACCAATAGCCCTCAATTACTAACCAATAGCCCTCAATTACTAACCAATAACCCTCAGTCACAAACCAGTAGCCTTCAGTTACCAATGCTTTCATTAATGATTACATATTGTTTTTGCACCATTTGGAAAATTATTACAGTTGCTGTTTCATAATCCAAGAATCACATGCTAAAATGTGTGTGTGTGTGTGTGTGTGTGTGTGTGTGTGTGTGTGTGTTTGTGTAAGCAACAATGTCATACTTGGAGCATTTTGTATCCCTTCTTCTCTGCTAGGCTGTATTTGTCAGGGCAGTAGGTAGTGCTCCTTGGCCGTTAGACTGCCTTCACTGCTCTACTTTAGCCTCCTGCATCATGAGTGTGTCTGGCTGACAGTGGATTAAAGGTTATACCTCATTAAAGATTAGACCTCATTAAAGGTTATACCTCAGCCACATTCCCCTCTGTCCCCACAACACTCCCTCTTCCTTGTCCAACTCTCAGGTCAGTGCAAAAACACACCTACACACACGTGCATACACACACACACACACACACACACACACACACACACACACACACTGCAGAGAGGCAGGTTGACTAGCTGTGTAGTCATTATTACCTCATTTCCTGTGACCAAGCTTTTACCCCCATGTTTTTTTCATGTGCGCAGACATGTACAGAGTACCTGCTCTATGATGGTTATACATAGTTAATGGTCCCTATGGCTTCATTGTTTTTTGGGTAAATTTGGAGTGACAAATTCATGTGAACCTGATTGTTTTGTTGGCTCCTTGTATTGTGCCTGTCAAGCAAACCACCTGTGGAGGTGGGGGTCTGTGCTCATAGGTTTGGTAGGGCTCGTCTCACATGCATGTGCAAACACATGTAAACATAAGGAAAAACACACATCCACACACACACACAAACACAAACACACCTAAAATTACAAGACATGAAAAAAACTGAAAGAAAGTTGGAGGCAAAATAAGTTTGTTTGTCTGATTGGACAAAAATAACTCTTTCCATGCCATATTCACAATGATACTCCCCTTAAAATAGCTGCACTTAAAACATAATAAAAATCAGTAGATTTAACATATGTGAAAACACTGTTCTCTAGTCATGTGATGAGCTGAGCTCTAGGGAATTAAGAGAAACATTAGCACCACATACCACATTCAGAATAGCTAAAAGAGAGAGAGAGAGAGATAGCGAGGGATAGGAGAAGAGAGAGAGAGACAGAGAGGGAGGGAGAGATGAAGGGGGGTGTTAGGACTGAAGCTTAAAGCTCATTAACTTCTCTGACTGGCACCTCACTGAGTTTAAAAGGCCAGTTGCCTGGTGAAGACGAACCCACGAGCTGATAATCAGGTCAACAACAGAATTAAGCTATCTTTAAATTAAGCTATCTTTAAATTAAGCTATCTTTAAATTATCTTTTAGATTTGGTCACTGATGCCTGGGGGTTGTAAAAATACTTGTTTTGAGTGTCATTGCTGCTTACTGTGATAAAGTAACCACCTGTCATTTAGAACCATGAGGGATATTTCGTAGAGGAGAGATGAATCTCTAGTTGTGGCTCGACATGTTTTCATGTGCACACACAAGCATTATCTTTCATGTGCAAATGTGTGTGTGTGTGTGTGTGGGGGGGGGGTGTGTGTGTGTGTGTGGGGGGGGGGGGTGTGTGTGTGTGGGGGGGGGGGGGTGTGTGTGTGTGGGGGGGGTGTGTGTGTGTGTGTGTGTGTGTGAGGTCAGCAAACATCTGCACGACTGCATTCGGGACTGTGCATACTCACTCACACACACACACACACACACACACGCGCTCACGTACACACACACGCACACGTGTATACACACACTCATTTATTTAAGAGCAGGCTCCACTGGCCCCGGTAGGCTCTCTTCACCCAGAGGAACATGAATCTCTCACACTTAACTCAGTGCCAGAAGGGCTGCCATAAACTGGTCAAACACAGAGTGGCATGTGTGCACATGTGTGAGTGCATGTGTGTGTGTGTGTGTGAGTGCATGTGTGTGTGTGTGTGAGTGTGTGTGTGTGTGTGTGTGTGTGTGTGTGTTTGGCTTTTCGCCACAAAGGAATTTTTACTGGGCTTTGTCTCTAAGGTATACATGAACCAACTTTCAGGCACCCCAATCCCAATGCATTTACCCACTCTCACACACACATACACAAACACACAGAAACACACACACAAACGCACAGGCACGTACGACTTCTTTGACTTATAAAAGTGTCACCTCGCACCTGCACACACACAGCTTGCTCCAGTGTTTGACAGACACACTTCCTCACCTCATCACTTTCTTCTAGTTGGACACAAGTGAATACATGTGAATGAATAATGCCATAATCCTGAATCAAAGACTTACAACTTACTCAAAGGTAAAATGGACTGACTAACATAGAAAAAGTAAACAAAATACGCACCTCTCTTTAACCCTGGACACTTTAATGTTGGAGTAAAGTGAAAACATATTAAATGTTGTGTGCACGCATGTGCATGAGTGTGTGCATGCATGTGTGTGTGTGTGTGTGTGTGTGCATGCATGTGTGTGTGTTTGTGTGTGTGTGTGCATGCATGTGTGTGTGTTTGTGTGTGTGTGTGCATGCATGTGTGTGTGTTTGTGTGTGTGTGTGTTTGTGTGTGTGTGTGCATGCATGTGTGTGTGTTTGTGTGTGTGGTGAGACCGCATCACACACCAAAGATCCAGTTTCATGGGCTGAATACCAATGGCCATTTACTAACATTGATACTGATATACATCATATCAATGACAAGGGACTCCTTGAAGAGAGTGTTCTCTCTCTCTCTCTCTCTCTCTCTCTCTCTCTCTCACACACACACACACACACACAAACTCAAACTCTTCGACCCACTGCTAGAGATCTAAGGCTGCTATACAAATGTATGAGACTGTACTATACAGTATAGCTTGTAGTTGTGCACTCACTCGGAGGCCATGATTATAAGAACATATTGATGTGTATGTGTTTTTATACATACTGTATGTTACACTTCACAACCCACAAATAAACAGCACGTTAAACAGGACAGAGGAGACTAGCATCACACAGACTTACAACTCACAAAGCAAGTTTCCTAATCATACTACATGTTCCAGCAGTAGCTTCTCCTCCGACCAGCACTATGCTACCACCACCACAACCACCACCACCACCACCATCATCATCATCAACAACACTAAAACATCAGTGTTAAAGGGCAGATAAATGGTACAAATTTTAAAAACTGGATATTGTGTGTTATTTCTATTACTTTATAGTTTTTTTTTTCTATATTTTCCCAGTACTTTAAATATAGCACGGTATTACATAGCGCATTTTCTAGCATGTTGTGGCTCACTCCTCTGTTTGTAAGAATCTCCTTCACTGCTTTACCATTATTCATGCACAGCTGCACTGAACTACACTGAAATACAAAATCATAAATCCATTTAAAATGCAGGTGTAATGTTTACTTTAATATGCCACACCTTTTTATTTACCTAAGATGAATACAATGATGAAATGGTTATGCATTTGTGAGTACTAAACTGTTATCTATGCTCGTAGTGATTTAGTATGTTTTGCGCATAAACTTGAGATGTTCTATCCAGTTTGGTGCTAAGTGATAAATTATTTTAGTAGGTTTTTGCAGTTTTGTTATGCTGACACTTTTCCCATTTACATGAGTCTTTCTAGAAAATGTGTGGGACACTGCCGCACTGTCACCTAAGGACACATTACATTTACTGATTTTAGGCAGAGCTGAGACAATGAAAAGTGTGCAATAATCTGGGAATGCCATCACATACACCTTCAGTGTGCTTGAATACCATCACACCTTCACCATGTTTGTATGCATTCACAAACGCCTTCAGCATGTTTGTATACTATCACAAACACTTTCACCCCCCCCCCCCCCCCCGATACACAAACACAGACCGACACATAAACAGAAAACAGGGTAAGGTTCCGGTGCAACATAGTCTCACCTTGACAGAGAGTGTGTGTGGTGTGTGTGGTGTGTTTTGGGTGCTGTGCTGGGTGTTGGGCCGGATGACAGAACAGCAGTGCTATTAGTCATGGCTCTCCCAGTCCCGGCCCCTTATCCACCAGTCGACTCCCCAGTGCTGCCAATAATTACACACTCTCTCCCCAGAACTGGCCACTGCAACACCTCCAACAAGAGGGAGATGGATGAAGGACATAAAGAGGTGAAATGGGTGAAGAGAGAGGGAACATGAGAGGAAGGAGAGGAAGAGAGTGCCAGAGAGAGAGAAAGGAAAGAGAAAAGAAAAAGAAAGAAAAGGCTGGCAAACACGCTTGAAAAGAGAAAGAGAGTGAGGGAGGGAGGCACTACAGGCCCCACTTGAGCACTCAGTGAACTCATTCCTGGCATTCCAGTAAAAGTCAGGAAAAAGTCTTACCACCAGGTCATCTGACATGATTGACACTATTTGCTACCATTAGGCTCTACTATGTGGTTGCCCTCTGACCTCCAGTGAATGTGTTGCTTGAAAAAACTTTCAGCAATATGGTTTAATCTCCATGGGAAAAAAGCTCCTGAATCTCGTACCTGCCTGTCATATCAATCTGCAATTAGAGCAGAGATAATGGAGCTCCTTGCTCTGAGGGTAAGAATTCATCCACACACCCTCCCAACCTGAGGTATATCATAAATAAAAATGCATTTCACTCTAAAAAGCAACATATGTTGCACTTTGAAGTGCTTCTTCTGACCAAGCAGTGCACCCTTGCTTCGGTAGCCTGTCATAAGTGCTCGTAAAGCAGAGACCCAGTGGAAATGCTTCCAGGACTGGCTATAGTCTAGTCTGGAGAAATTTAATGACAAACCTAGGAAGGTTAGAGGGACACAGATACCATTAAACAACCATTTAGCAGAGTTTAAGACAAACTTGACTATCGCAAAATATGAATATGACAAGGTGCCTTGTCAATTCTTTCAGTGAGAATGTCAGCACAGCTAAAAACAAATAAAAAATTACGATTTTCAACCTGTAAAAGATCACTGACACTAAGTACAGGGTTCATAAATAAAGTAAGGACATGATCATAAAGTCATTAGGAGCCTAGAGAATTGAAAATGTTTTAACCAAGGAAAGAAGAACACAGAAGACCTTTTGATACAGTTAGGATGAATTTAACCAAAGTACCCTGGGTACTGCATGGATGGGTAAAATAGTTAGCAGTGAGTCAGTAGTCACATAATCTCTGTCCCAGCTGTCTAGAGTGCCTCAGTGATGTTTTTACTGTTGGTTTCAGCCAAGTGGATCTGACTGCTTCAGATCTCGCCAACAGTAAAAGTTACAAATGATAAATTACATTTCCTCTTTAGTACCAATCAAACACCTCCATCTCCAAAGAGCACACTAACACAAGCTAAACCTTCAGCCAACACAGTAAAGGCAAGTTCAAATTTGCAACACTGCTAATTCACTGTTACCTGTCCAGTTAGAAGATGTCTGGGAAATGAATACTCTGTTCCTCTAAAGTGTGATCACATTTACTAAACCATTTTGCATACAATGCTCTTTTCACCTCTTTTAACCCAGTACCTGGGTTTGATATGACCAGTTGTGGCATTTGGTGTTTCTGCTGGGCGATAAACTAAACGATATCTGCACCTAAAAGAGATGTGTAGGCCACTGAGATGTGTAGGAGCTCACCTGGTTGTGTTTCTACACTCAGCTGCTCCCAGGAGAAAACAGCCTATGAAATACAGTCTGATGTCAAAGGAGTTTATGATTTGTTCTTGTTCCTAGTAAGAGCACTTAGAGTCCCATGCACATGATTTTAACGGAGATGCCGGATGGGGGCCGGGTTGCACGAGCAGGAACACCTGAGTAAAATTAAGCTCAGAGCACCACTGAACTATGACCCCCCCACACTGAGCAGCAGGTGTGAAACAAAGGTTAACAACAGCACCAAACCCCCCCCCAGCCCCTCCCCAGCCCTCCCCGGCATGGCCTCCTTCAGCTGGGGAGGGAGGTAGAGTCAGCGATGGAGGCAGGAGCCAAGACTGGTAAGAGGGGCCTAGCGAGGCTGCATCGATGGCTTCGTGGCACGCAGCACGGGTCCTGGGCCAGAATGTGATTGGATGTGACTTCTTACAATAAGCAAGCGCTTGGACCCAGGCACAGTCATACATCTTTAAAATAAATACCTTTAATAGAAAGCCTTCCTCTCCCACATGCAATCAATTTGCTCTTGTCCGTCAGTGCGGCCTCGGCCCCCTTTTAGCCTCTAACCCCACCGAACCCCCGAGCGTACGACGCCCTGGACAGGGCTGAGCCCGGTGATTTACAATATGTTTTAATGTTCAGGTTGTTTGTTGAGCTCTCTCCGTCTGTGCTGCCATTAAAACAGGCACCACGCAGCACTAACATATCTAGTACAAACCCCCCCCCCATGTGTCCGCAAGCCCCGGACAGGTAGTAATGGTCATGTGAGAAACTATGTTTCCTGGAAGAGTGATGGAAGTGAAAAGACATTTTCTAAGTGCTTCCACAGCAGTGGAGCAGAAGGTGTGCTGGACTGATAGTGATTATTTGGGTCATTCACAACAGGGTCATTCCTGGAGGTATCAGGGTATTTTCTTAAGACAGCTTGAGAGGGGTAATTTAGAGCAGGTTTTTGTTGTGCACTGCGCTCATACAGTAGCCTGATAATTGTTTAAACCTGTTTTGCCCCAGAGTGGGGAGTGCAGAGAGGGCATTAAAAGTCCTTTTCCATACTGCAGGGAACATTCCCCTCCGTCTGGGGAAAGTGTTAAAAGGGTCTTTTAATATGACGCTACTTCATGTCCCGGGTGACGCAAGGCAACTCGGGGGAAGAAGCGGCCTTTGTGTGGACCGTTCCGTTTCTCCTGAAGTGTGGCTCAGTCTGAAAAAAGCAGGGCTGCTGTTAGTAATGAGTTTGTTCAAGACCCACGAAACATCTAGTCGACAAAGAAGAGGACCATCCGTAGATCAAGCAGAGCCCAGCGGGAAGGACCCTGCCGGTGGCTGCGGTGAGCTGGGCCACGCAGGCGGGCAGGGCGGGGTAGGGCCAGCAGGCCTCCCTCCCGGGCTCCCATCCCCTGCTCCCACTGCCAGATGCCTCGTTGGTTGGTGCCCTGCATATGGAAGCACTCCACAAAGCAAACACTAGAAGTCCCAGCACCAGCAGGAAGCATCCACTGAGCAATAACAAGTAGAGCTCACCCTAAACTGGCCCTGGTCCAGCAGCAAACAGAGACGCACAAAGTCGTAACGACCGCACGTTGCTTCCACGTCTCCATAACGCCCCAGCACACCTGCCACACAAAAACGCCCACAACTCCCATACGTACCACTGTCAGAAGAAGAAGTTTATCCAATGATGAAAGACAATGCAACACATGGCGTCTCTCAGCCAGCGTGACCCTGAGCAGCAGACCAAGCCCTCCCATCTTCTGCAGGTGCTCCTGCACGAGCTTCCTAAGTGCTCGGTGCCAAGCCTCTCCAGAAGGCTATAATGGAGAGGGGCCATAACTGCGCTAACATGCAGCTACATTCAGTCCGGGATTTATCGTCCCCCGCCACAGCCACCGAGTGGTGTAATGAGAAGAGCTTATGAAGACAGACGAGTGATTAAGAGCAGATCCTCGCCTGCCCTGGGGCAAGCGGGACAGAACCCAGATGACCTCACGGAGCCGCTGGTCTCCACATGCACGTTAGGTCTCTGAGGTAGTTCATTATGGAGGGCAGAGAACGCTGGAGTCCCACAAAGATGTCAGACCCCAGAAACAAATGTTCATGCACTTGGGTCCCATGCGTTTTCCTTAAATAGCTAAATGCTAAATGGATGTCTCGAGGTTCTTTGGACTTTGAGGTGTTGGTACACAGTCTGGCTTCCTATCAGCATGAATGAATGAGGATATGTACAGAAGTGTTCATCCCCTAGATCCATAACATGGATTTAGAAAGTCAGTCTCTATTGAGCTCTAACTTTAGCAACGGCCACGGTGATGTAAGCCAGGCCACCCTGACTTGATTGGGGTGTAAAGTTGAGGTGGGGGTTCCCAGGGACTCACTGCTCCAGTCTCCAACCCCACCAAAAGCCCCCACCTCTGGGGAGAAACCATTGAATCTGGATTCAGTCATATGCAGTGTGTGTGTGGTACGTGCGTGTGTGTGTATGTTTGTGTAGATGTGTGTGTAAGAGAGAATGTGGTGGTCAGAATCGGGTGGTCCAGAACTGTCTGGTAAGGTGCTCAGTCACCCAGCAGTCTACCGAGTCTAGTCGTACGGTTTACAAGACGCTCATGCTCCATGTATTGGGTTAGTGAAAAGAGAAAAGGTTCAGTCAGCCAAATAACCATTACATGTCCACAGAGCACATAGAGCTGCTCTTAGAGACAAACTGCAGCTTCCTTCACACAGGCAAGCCGTACGTCATCACAAATCTCCTTCCTTCTCTCCCTTTCTTCTTTCTCTTTTCACTGAAATGAAGAGAACTGAAAAAGAGGATGGTATCCCAGGCCAGCCTTCCACACTCAGTCTTTCCTCTCAGGAGGAAGAGAAGAAGCTCCTCTAATGTTTCCCTCTCTGCATTGCTGTGTCAGTTATGGGCTCAAACCTATGCTTTTACTGCCATTTCTCTCCATCTTCTCGTTTTCCAAATGGACTCTATGTCAAGGGTCATGTTTTGGGGACTAGGCTTGGCTTAAGAGCCTGGGAACATTAAGAGTTCACACTCACCCCCACCTCCACATACACCAACTCATCAGACACACACTGCAGCCTGTTGGATTAGAGTCAACCCTGGAGTCCACTGGGCAAACAATGCTTAACAGCGCTGATCCCCAGGTTATCTGGGCAGGTGTTCAGTAAACACCCCCCACCCACAACACACACACCTAACCATCGACTGCATACTTCAGTCTAACAATAGTGACGACCAGGCTAAATGATGAAGCAACTATGCAAGTGAACACATTCTTAAAAACAGAAGTGTTTGGTTAAGGAAAAGTTCAGTTTATGCAGTTGGAAATAAAACAGAATAAAATACTAAAACACACACACACACACACACACAAAACATACACATACAAACACCATCCATTTATGTGGTATTATTCATGTATAGAATAGGTTAAAGCAATGGCTTTTAGCTGGAGCTTGCAAAAGACTAAAATGAGTTTGGTTTAACCTCAGCAAAGTGACTGTGAAATGACTTACTTGTGATTCTCTCACTGTAATTAGTACCATACACATCTGATACTTTCATAGTGTGTTCGTGGTGGTACTGGAATGGTTTTTGATGGTGCTGATGAATGTTTTTATGAGGTCAGCGATAGGTCAGTTGGAGCAGATTACTGTAAATGGAAAGACATTGTGGTTATTGTGGTTATTGTGTCATGCAAGCGCCCAGGTTCTGAAACAGAACAAGATTCACATAATCACTACACTCGCTACAATCACCGGGAGGCAGTACAATGTCCCCTGAATACCATAATTCCACTTTCAATAACTGGTTTAAATTGACTTCATTAAAAACAACCATAATACCCAAATTAACACACTGCAAAAGCATCAGACGTGTATGATACTAATTACAGTGAGTTAACCAGTAAAATATTCCTCAGGCGCTTTGTTGGCAACCAAACTCATTGCCAGCCAGAAGCCTTTACTTTAACATGTTCTATCTGAATCATACCAGATAAAGGGAGTGCGCGTATGAGTGTGTGTGCATGCGTGCATGTGCGTGTGTGTGTGTGTGTGTGTGTGTGTGCATGCATGCACATGTGTGTGTAGGTCTGCCTGGTTTAAGCCTGTGAGAGATCTGAAGTCTCATTACATAAAGAGAATTGCGTGTAAGAGCCTCTCCGCCAGTGTGTCATTTTGTTTTTCAGCACACTGTACCCTCAAATTGACATCGGCTCACAATCAGGTGGGAACAGAGATGAAAGGGATGAGACAGCAACAGCTTAGAGAGAAAAGAAAAAGGAAAAAAAAAGGAAGCCTTGCAAAATTGGCTCCAGATAATTAAAGGGCCAGAGCATTACTAAATAACTGTGATATCCAAGAAATGCTGCAGAGGTCTATAATCTGGGCCTGCTAAAACGTGGCGTGGAAGTGAAGAGGAGGATGAAGACTACAGGAGAGACGCTGGTCATGTCCTTACTGACTACAGCAAGGTGGATAAATGCCCACTGCTACATCATTCATATAAATATAATATGTAAAACTGGTGACATTAGACATCATTAACATTGGAATCTAAATAGGTCATTTCCTCAGGACATGCTGCACATGACACAAAGGTATGACACGTGGTTGTTCCCACTACGGCTGCACGTGAGATTTCATTGGTACTGGTTCCCATTCCGGTGCAAAGAGACATTTCTATGGAGCAGCTTCCTTCTACCACAGTGCTTGTTTGACGCTTAAGTCCTTGTGGATGGCTATGAGACGTGCATCGCATCACGTCTGTGAAAATGTTCCTTAGTGCACTTATAATTAAGGTTGTAGGTGTGTTTACAAGGTGTCTAGACATTATCAAGGACAGGGTCAATCACTATCGGGAGTCATATAAAACAGCTCAGAGGAAAACAATCTGTTAGAACAAATCTGTAGCTTCATAGGGCATGAATCATGTCGCTGCATGTAATATAAACACTAATTACAAGCTGTAAATCAGAAACATCCTAAATTACACTTCTCAATATTATTTACTGAGCCACAAACCACCAATTACTTTACTACGTCATGAACGAAGCACTGGGCAACGTGATTCACATTAAAAGACACAATGAGTGAGTAAGCAGTGGAAGAGAAGAGTGCACAGGACTGGGGTTTGGGGCAGAGCGGAAGGGGGTTCAAAGGGCTCCCTTTAGATTTAAACCTTTGTTTGTGCAATTCCTGTGATCTGTGGATCAATTAGCGCACTTCCCAGTAGCTACATCCGCTGCCCATAGCACAGGTTTATGTCTGCCAGGCCCCGTGTGGCTTTAAGCTTGCTCAGGTGGGAGGCCACCTCTACCGCTCACTTTCTCAGTGATCTCTGAAAATATATACAAACGTGACACTGAAACCCAGATATACTCCAGGGCTGCATTCAGGAGTGGGAAATCAGCACCAGTCACAGGATGTGACCAAAACCTCTCTCTCTCTATCCCTCTCTCTCACTCTATCCCTCTCTCCCTCTATCCCTCTCTCTCTCTATCCCTCTCTCTCACACACACCCTATCTCTCTTTTTTCTTCCAGATCAATCAAATTTCCAGCAGTCTGAGTTGTATGTGTGTGTGGGGTTCCTGATGAGGGAGGTGAGGCAGTTGACGGGGCAGAAGCCCCTTCCAAGCCTGCCACACGCACACACACACACACACACACACACACACACACACTCGCCTTGTGCAGGGGAGGATGCCGGCTGTAAGTAAATCTGGCGGGCAGGTAAAGAATGAGTCTGCAGCAGGAGTCCAGCGCCACGGTGCTCCGTTTACACTTTCAACTCCTCTGGGCTTATCTCCCAGATTTGCCTGGATAAGAGAATTATGAAACCGGCCCTGGCATCTAAAGCTTCCTGGGGGGTCAACAGCATGATGAGAGACAGCGATGAGGAGGCCAGCTACTCAAGCCTGGAGTCCCGCTCCTTCAGGGCAGGAGCTCCGCGGCCCTCTCCCCCACAGCGTTATCCAACTGTAATCTTCATCTCTGAGAGTGGGCGGCAGGCCGGGCCTTCAGGAGGGGGCTGGTAGCCTCACATCCGTGAGCTCCTTGTAGAACGTGCTGGGTTTTTGTGACCCTCGCTCAAGGACAAAGAGCGGAACTCTCCTTCATCTGACTGAACGAGAAGAAAGGGTCTCCTTAAGACCAAACCTAAGACCAAGACCCTTTGCAGTGCAACGTGCGTCATGTATCATTGTGGACTAAGTGTGCACAACATCTCACAGAAACACAGCCTGCACCCTGCTGCACACACACAGAAAAACAGGGAGGTGGCATCCCACCATCTGTGATTCACCCTCACACCCCGCTGTTGCCGTTCGGCGACGCGCCCTGATCTTGGGGCATAATTACGCTGTAAAATGTGAAATAACAATACATCCCTGCCTACGAACAATCATGCTCCTCCTTCCCTGGGCTGCAGTCAGGGGTTCCATTCCAACATGAAAAATGTGCCATGAGCACCCAGGCCAAAGCAGCAACTGCCCCCCGCATCACTCCAACAACCCTCCAACCCCCCCACCCCCCCACATCCCCATCCCACCACCACCCCCATCCCCATTTCCCAACCCCCACCAGCCCTTACACCCGCCAGGACCACGTTAATTTAATCCAACAACACTTCCTATAGCAGCCTGTTAATGTCAGAGTGGATTTCCTCAGTGCTCTCACTGACCCAGAAAAGAGCACCACGCCAGCTCTTCGCCAGGACCCTCCACTGGTTTAGTATTTCCCAACAAATGGCAAATATGCTTCAAAACTAATAAACATAACCCTGATATGTATTGGGATGTTATACAAGTATTTCATCTGTTCCCCCTTCTGAGAGAGCACCCACAAGTATTTGCAATGCTAATGAGGAACGCAGATCAAAGACATTCTGTGCTGCAGCGCAAGGCTAAACGTTATAGAGCATGGCTGAGAGGAATCTGAGAATACGGCTTGATTAGAGGACCCTGGAATACCTAACCTCTGTCAAAGACTTTACTACTACTTTAAGCCCAAATTTCACTGGCTAAATTGTGGAAATGTGTCCGTGTGCATGTGTATGACTGTGGGTATAAGAGATCAACCTACCTGAGAAAGATATACACAGAGCCTTCTGTTTTTGATACGTGAAGTCTGCCGGACACTTGTACCTATGGGGTAAAATACTATAATTTTTTTTGTTTACAATGACGTTCATTTTGGGGGTTTTTGTGTGTGTGATAAAAGGCATTGTTACTAAATGATCGATGTTAGCTTAAATATGAGCATATCTGTTGAAAACTGATTACTCGTATTGCTAACAATTGTTCACAAACTACTCTGCACGCGAGAAAAATGTTCAATTAACCAATACGGTGCCAAACGAAAGAATATTAAAATGATTCTGTTTTGGCAACTGCAAAAATGTTTATATAGGCTGAATGTCTTTGATTACGTTAGCGGTCATACCCATACTCGAAAACGATTTTAGGCTCATGCGCACTCCCTTTATCTGCTATGGCTCGCTAATGCCTTGCTCTTGTTGGTAAAAAGTAGATTAACAATTTCGTAACAGCAGAAATTGACCACTGACAGCTTAAACTATGTATAGCTACATTTTAGAAGTAAAGTAATCTGGAACACTATAAAATGTTACTGGAATAATAACTAGATAATCAAAAATCTGCAGGAATGTTTAGACTGGCAAAATTAAGTGATTTCCCGCTGTATCTATGCAGTTGTTTCTTCAGACACCATATGGAAGTAGAGAGTACCTTGTGTGTAAATAATCGTCATCTTCATCATCTTATAAGTCCTAACAATTACAATATGGTTAAGGCAGTGTCTCTGTGGACCCATAATACTACTACTACTAACAAATAATAATAATAATAGTAGTAGTTGGTCATATTATTAGTATTTTATTAGTTTGATATTTAAACATAGAGGCTATTCAGAGATTTGATTGCTCCTTTAACAGATTAAAAGTAATAAATAAAGTTCTTAGGTTCAGATTAGTTCATCACATGCCCTGGGATTGCACACTAGAGCTGACAACCTGTTGAGCAGAAACTACTGGTATGTGGGAACACAGCTCATGTTCCACCTAGTCAGTTTATGGCTGTACATCCCAATTTCCTCTCTTTGACTTTACACATTGTTCTCCACTACGTTTTCGCTGCTGCAGCCAAAACGGTTGCTTATCAATACACTTTCAGCTCCCACATCCATCAGACAGTAAAAGTCCTTGCCTTTGCCAAGCAACAGTTGTTTCCTCGAGGCCAGTCAGTCGCTGTGGCCCAATTGGTGTTCCCTCTTTTCCTGCCCCTTGGTCTGAGGCCAATGAAAACATTCTTGTTATGTCAAACATATCTCACATTAAAGGTGTAGAGCACAACGTTTCAATTGGATGTGTCTTTGCTGGCAGTGTCCTCTGTGAACAGTGGGCATAGCTGGATAGAGCTGAGCCTTGTAGGTGTGTGCATAGCCAACACGCACAAACTCTTGGGGGCAGAATCTGGACTATGTCATCATCTGTAGTTGGAGAGCAGGACGCACATGGTGCCATCTCATCAACGCTCATAAATGAGTCCTGCAACGAAGTCCTGATCATCTCGATCACCCTTTAGTGTTTTTCATTGTGAAAACGATCTGAAATGATGTAGCTTTCTGGGCTATGAGACAGGAGAAATGGTTATATATGTCTGCTTCCACAAACACTGGAGGTCCACCACACATCTCCAGCCAATGTGGAGGGAGACCTTTTTTTCTTTCACTGCATTTGTCATTATTTCTGGAGGCAGAGAGCTCACAGGACGCAGTGCTTGTTTCTGTACTTTTTAAGACTGCGACTGTTTGAAAGCTCATGTAATTCAATATGCATGTATTGGTACACACCCACATGCATGCAGGATCAAAGAGACACACAATGCTGTATGTTCGCTACATGCGATGCTCTATGATTTAATCCCATTCTGTTGTAGAGCAGCAGAAGCCAGATGTTTTTCATGTTTTTTGAACAAATTCCACTGGGACGTCTTTATGTAGTCTCCATGTTCTGTTTTAAAGCAAAGCTATATTTTTCAGTATAATGATATAATACCCAAATCTCACTAAGAGAAAATGGCTTCAGAACGAAACAGTCCAAAGAGATGAGACATTTGTGGAGTTGCGAGGAAGGAAAGTCTTACGCTAAGGAACAAGAAGCACATGTAGGGTGCAAGCTACCAGGAAATTGGTATAGTCTTGTATGATTTTATAGGGACCTTGGGAATGCCCTTTAGATTAATTAGGATGTTGAGCGCGGAGGTATTTTTTACAGGAAGCTAAGTATGGAACCCCTGCCGTCAGCCTTAGGGTCCAAATCATGAGTCAAGAATGTGAAGGACTGTAACTGGGGTGGGGGATAATGCAGGTCATATGCACAAACACAACACACACACATGCACACATGTTCACAAGTATACACACAAATATGTTTGGGGTATGAAAGGTATCTGAATTTAATGATGTAGACAATGCTGACACGTGTACTTTTTAGTGCTTTGTATCATTAGAGCCAAATGTAGGAAGTTATTGCACGTTGTACCTGGAAGTGATCGAGGGCTGATTACTTTAAAACATCATGCAAGGTTGCCATGGTGATTTGGGGAACAAATCAGTCACAAACCTTAAGTTTATACTCAGTACAAAACACAGTCCACTTCTTTGTGTGTGTGTGTGTGTATGTGTGTGTGTGTGTGTATGTGTGTGTGTGTGTATGTGTATGTGTGTGTGTGTGTGTGTATGTGTTCTGTCAGACAGAAGATGAATGATGCATGAATGCTGATCACCTTTTTCACTGAAAAATCATACAGGCTGCAGGGAAAAATCACCATCACAGTCTGAACACAGTGTCAATAGGACCAGAGGATAAATGTATGTTTGCTCAGTCCAGTGCAGAGGTTCAGAGGTGAAAGGGCTTTTTAATGTGCCACTGTTTATTTACTTTGCTGTACTTGGCAGAGGAACACTCTCCCTTCTTGTACAGATTTCAGTGCAATGTTTGAGCTCATAGAGTTTCTTGTTAAATACCCCTGCTGAGCTGGAGTAGGAAACCCCATCTCCAACAATATGACATCATAAAGCTAGATTGCGGCATACTATTATGCATTGTATACTTCAATTTTTTCGAAAGAGGACTCCATTGCCACTGAATTTATATGTTAGCTTATTTGACTTGTGTAAGATCCTTTTATGCCCATAAAGAACACACAGCAAAATACTTTCACATAAGAGACACATAATTCTGTCTGCACACACAGAGTTGAGCCGTGTCAGTAGCTGTGAGGCATGGAGCCTTCGGCCATTTTTGTGGCCGGGCCCCAGGAAGGGGACAGAGCTAGGCCTGTGACTGCACACGTGTCCCTAAACCCACACTTTTACTGACACAGTTCTGTTCTTTGGAAAGTCTTATGTTTGTCCACTATATGATCTCAAAGTTTTAAATGCAAGATATCAGTTCTGCCCAGAGTGTTCTGTATATATGTAGAATTTTATTAAAGTGAACCTTCAAGCCTGGTTAATATAGAATTGTGGTTAAAATTTAAAAATGGGGTTAAGGATGTGTTGTAATTTAATATTATGTAGACCCAAACCATGTATACCATCAGGTTTTATGTTCAAGTCTTATAACTAAAAACCATGACTTATTGATTGTTCCAGTAAGCTACTTGCACTTTACCAACCTTCCATTCACACAAATCTTTAGTTCCATTCCCACAAATCTTTAGTCTCAACTGTTTAATCTAAAACTATCAGCTTGGATAAGACTTGCTGTAAGGCATGTTATACTAATCTGGTGCCTGTTGGGGGAGCCAGTGAGTAGTCAGCGTTAGCTTCTCTTACACATGACACCTCAGCCAGACACACCACTTTTTAACAATCAGCAGAAGAGGTAAGCATACCACTATAGAGACATTCACACAAGTGTTGTAGCGGCCTTATAGCAGCCAAGCAAAAGGAACGTTTCAGTTTGTGTCATCATCCACAATCAGCACAACCATTCTGCATACAGGATTTTGGCTTCCTCTGAATTCCTGTTCTGTTTTTCTCTTTTGTTCTTTTTTTTTTTGTATTCTTTTCTCACCACCCTTCCCCTCGCCACCCACCCCCCCCCCCGGCCACCGCCGGCATCCCGTTAATGAGATATGCCTGTCGGAGGGCATCCCACTGGGTAGACCCTGCCACATTGCCTTGGAGCAAGATGAGGAGGAGTAGCCATCCCCGATCAGCCTGGCTGGAACTCTGGAATGCCCCTTCCTCATACCAAACCCACCAGGAGCCCCAAGGCCTGTGCCATAATCCCAGGGCAGACCACTGCCCCGGCCTGTGGGAACTCCGCTGCTCAGCCGTGAGGTCCCAGTGCGGGCTGCAGGGTCACAGAGGCCTCTACCCAGACCTCAGCCCTCCCTCATCCAGCTACACGCAGGACACCCCACCTGCCACGCCGGCCCGATCCCACACACCGAGGAGAACGTTCCTGCAGTCGGATCTGGACGCGGCACCTCCAGGGTTATTCGCAAGACCCTGACAAATTTAATGAAGCCCCGATGCTCTGATCCAGCCATCCATCTTATTTGAGCACTTCTTTTTTTGACTTCCTTGTGTTCTCACATTTGACACGCTCCTAGTTCTTCATGTTCACCGGATTTCATAGAGCAGAGAGCAGGTTTATAGAATAACCAGTGCCGGGACACCACCACAGCCTTTTAAAGAAGAATCTTTAACAAGACTCACACTTATCTCAATGCCCCAATGTTATGAAACCCTAGCCATTAATGCAGGCTTGTTTGGAGATTTTATTAAAAATACCGAAAAGATGTTTCACTACTGTTCTGGTATTTTTATGATTTTAATTTTATGGACACTTTTTTCTTCTTCCTTTGCTTCAGTTTACATTCATTTTACTGCCGTAGCTGAAAAGTTCAGCTGGAAATGCTCTGTTTCCCCAAGAGCCTTTTATTGGCCTCTAACACTGTGTAAGCACACAAAATACTCCACAAACGTAAGCACAAAGAGAGAGAGACAGAGAGAGAGGGAGGGAGAGAGAGAGGGACAGAGAGAGAGAGGGAGAGAGAGGCAGATAGAAAGAAGCAGACAGATACCATATGACTATCTAGGACATCCTGAATGCTCCCTAAATTTGCATGCTGTTCAAATGCACATATAATATTAAGTATGTATTATTTTTCTTATATCTATACTTATTTTATTTTGTTTAATAACATACTTCTTTTCTTACCTCTGTTTACTTTCTTATGTTTAATAATTTACATTTTTTTTTCTACAATGCAAACACTGCTGTTATTATATAATGATAATCTATAATCATTTCTCTTTTACATGTGATTGTTTTTGTAAGACAATGGTTTACTTTTTGTAACCAATTAACCAAACAGTCTTAACCAAACATTAAAGCCGAGTGAGTGGCTCAATTCTCACACGTATTTAGAGGATCTGCTTTAGGAGACTTTTGGCTAAGCCTGGCTGCATTTAAAGAGCAGCTCAGCAGAGAGGGGGCCATCAATGAAATTGATTTGGTGCACTATCCTTGCCAAGCTAGAAAACTGAACACAAATTCCAGGTCTTAATTTGGATTTACATTTCAAGCCCCTTGTGAAGTAGACAGAGAGGCAACTGTATCTGCTGGGTGGCCAGGCACGGTGGACGTGGGCTCCTCTCCTGTTGCCACATCTCGCCAGCCTGTTCTGTTCTGGTTATCATGGGATCTTGAAAACAGAATCAAACATGAAAGGAAGAGTGCATGTAAGAAGCCTTTAGGATTGGGTGGAAATGTGACAGCGCTGGAAACGTTTAGCCTGTCATAGCTGCATGCGGCCTTCAAAGACAAGCTGAAGGAATGAATTAATGTTGCTTCTGTACTAAACATACTTCCTTTTCCTACCCAACCACAACCAGCACCACTGCACACACAACCCCTTCCTGGTCAAGAATGATCATTAAAATGTGTTGAGTCTATTCATGTGTGTGTTCTCTAAGAGGAAGTGGGTGCATACTTATCCCATCAATGTCATTTATGGTGATAGGCTTCTCTCAGTGTCACTGCCTCTTTATGTAATTGTGACGCACAGTATAGAGCGTTTTGCCAAAACAAATATTGGATTTGGCCAGCATTGGTTGCTGTTAACAGGAAATGTGTTTGTGACACATTTCTAACATACTCACCATTTTTACACATCATTCTTAAACAAAAGTTTTATGTACAGGACCTCTCTCTTTCTCTCTCTCTCTCTCTCTCTCTCTCTCTCAGACGGCATCCGTTTTGCCAGGTTCCTGGGGGCAGATGCTATGTGAGCAGAAGGATCAAAAAGAAAGTGCATCTTCCTCTTTGCTTTAATGAACCTAAGGGTCAAGTGGGGTATGTTACAGCTGGCCTTGAAGCTCTGGAGTTTACACCCCCCCACCCCCCACACACACACCTATGAAGGCTTCACACCCTCTGACAGGCATGCACAGCCACTCACAAACCTGTGCACAAAGAGAGGAATGCTGTTTGCTCACTGCACTCATCCATGTAAAAGCACCATCTGAGCAGCAGAGCAGACCGCCTCTCTGTTCCACAGCATGTCCATCCAGCACCACTAAATACACACACACACTCACCTCCCCACACACACACACCACACACTCACCTCCCCAAACACACACCTGACCACCACAAAGAGAGGTGACACTTTTCACCATAGCATGTGCAGTCCTAACTCCCCAACTACCATACACACACACACACACACACACACAGACACACCTTGCTTGCCACCTTTGTATCATTTGAAAGGCATATGGTTACAGCCATTCGATTCCACAGCTGAAAGTACCTTTCACTTAACAACAGTTCAGAAAGAGGTCAGACTTCTGCAAACAGACACATCGGACCAGAGAAGCTCGGCACTCCTGCTTAAGTGAGACAGAAAACAAAAGTGAAGCTCAAGCAGAGTTACATCTGCCCAAACAGACACGGGCATGTGATACAAGTACACATACACTGGCACACCAAAGGGAAAATTCATCTTGCTCACCTTGACAGATTAAGTGAAAGATTCAGAGGAAGAGTTAACAGTGTACGAAAAACATCTGACATTGATAAGAAATGAGGACCCGTTTTAGGGGGGTGCATCAGGACTGTCAGTCGTGTTTTTATCTGTAGCACAAGGAGCATGTTCCCTGCACAAAGATCTGGCTACCCAGAGCTAGCCAGGCTCACCCCATTGTGTCACTCTAGTAAATGATTAATGTCAACTGTTCCTCCTCAAGCTTAGCTGGTTAAATGACTTGTAGCTGACAACTCTCGATCATTAGCTTTCGGACACAACCGTTATCTGTTATTGACCATGCTTAGCAAGACAGTCCTCTAGAATTCTGCACACAACTGCTCCAACACACTGGCAGACCAAACCAAGGCAAAAAAATCCCTTTGTCCTCACTCACAGAAGGGCATAGCAAGAGGTGTTTTGTAATCGACTTTCCAAAATGAGCTCCAACTAAGAGGTGTCGCTTCTTTCTCGACCTGCCTAATGTTTTACCAGCATCACAAACTTTCTCTATCTGTGGTGAAGGAATAAAGGTGATGTGTTGAGGAAACACCAGCTTTTTTCCACATACCCTGAAACAATAGTTAAACAGATCTCCAATTCCAGGGAGTTACAGACATGTGTGGTGTGGTGTGTGGTGTGTGGAACACCCTCTGCAGCCTTTAGAAAGCTTGATTTTAAAAGCGTGTGTATATGAAGAGTAACATGGCACCCACAGAGGTACGAACGCATGCAAGACGACTGGCTCCCAGACAGAAGCTTCCAAAAATACATCCGCTTAATCTCATCTGTTTGTTGTTTGTGTGAGTGTGTGTGTGTGTGTGTGTGTTTGCTTCACTGTGGTAGGGGGAGGGCTGTGTATGTGTGTGGAACTGCACTCTTGAATGGAATCACTGAGCAACACCATCAATCTGTCCCTCATCAGGGAGACAAAATGAAAAGCTCCCCCAGCCACCGTCATAAAACATCTGTAACAGCTCCATCCGCCACTAAGGCATAATGGGGTAATTACGGTGAGGTGGGCCGGGCCAGAGCCGTCGCACACATGACCCTCTTTTGTGCATCTCCCAGCACGTGAACCGCTGCTACCCACCATCTCTCTTGACTGCAGAGCTGTAAAACTGCAAAGACAGACAGAAGCCACTGCGTGCCACATCTGAAGGGCCGAGGCCACTGCTCCATCGGCCAGTGCGACCTCATCTCGAACACGACCCCTGCGCGACCCCTGCGCGCCCCCGGAGCCGACGACAGCAGGGCTCATCTGATCTGGGTGTGCATAACTGATGTCTGATCTGCTGCGGGTGTCTGATCTGGGTGTGCATAACTGATGTCTGATCTGCTGCGGGTGTCTGATCTGGGTGTGCATAACTGATGTCTGATCTGCTGCGGGTGTCTGATCTGGCCCAGGCTGAGCGTGCTGCACGCCTCCTAATCGGCCGTAATGGAGGTCAACTGTATCGAGCTGACGGCCAAGGCAGGTACGCTGCAGTGCTTCATGACTAATGGATGGGGCGAGCCTACGGTGCCGGGACCTTTTGAGACACCCCAGGTGCCCATTTTTAAGTGAAAGCTGGGACTTTACAGAGCCCTGTAGGTGTCTGTCAAGGCAAGCCACCAATCAACACCTGCGATCGGGCCCCCGGCCCGCCCCAACTCTGCCCTCGTGGAGGGTCTGTTCTCAGCAGCTCACGGTGTTTGTTTTTCTCAGTGGGTCATTTTACCTGAGAACTCCAAATGCCCTATTGTTCCCCTCTGGCACAAGCTTGTTTTTGAAATCAAGCAGGCTTGGAAGTTTACATCCCTCCCTCTGAAAGCCCCTCTCTTTCCCAGTGGAGAGAATGCCGAAGGCCGAGAACGATGCGTTAGAAGCACGCGTTCAGCCGTAGGACCAGATGGAGAGTGGCAGAGAGGTCATGTCCCTGCCCTGTTGCTAAACAGCGCCATTGTCCAAACCACTGTGCAAATTTACCCTGCTCTTAGCACACACTGTAACTAACCCCTCAGACAAGACGCGCATTTAACAACAGCGGCCGTCATCAAGCCATTGTCTTTGACTACAGAGTCGAACACGGCTGCCTGAGAGCAACCTCGACAATCCTTCAAGGAGATGTACAGATAAACAAAGCATCTCGTCAGGCATGCGAGAGGCAAAGCCCCAGCACTTAGCACTCGCGCTCGGCCCGCGAGTGTTTATCACAACAACCCCTAACGCGGACTTTCATCTTCTCAAGCGTGAGCAAGAAACGAAGAATTTTTCCATTAAGGCTCAATTAAATCTGAAGGGTGGGGATTGCATTAACAAGGTAAAAGGACTGACTCTGCTTTCAGACGGGCCTCCGGAGCTCATGGAGTAATATGATTAACAGGTAAGCTAAAGCCCCACATGTAGCCCCCAGTGCCTTGGCTGGGCTGGGGCAGGGGCCAGGGGGCTCCTGCTGGCTTTACTGGAGACAGGAGAAGGCCAGCAGATGCCCCATTAGAGGAAGCTCCCGGGCTTTTGATAGCCCTGTGCAGCTCCAGCTTGTGCATGGCTCTAATGAGCAGATGCCAGGTCTCCTGGCCTGTGCCTTGGATGCATCTGTGTACAATGTCCAGTGGGTCTGCAAGTCAGCAGGACTGTGAGCCCAGGCACATAGTGGGTGATACAGATAGTTGGTGGTGGTTTCACAGAGAGGACGTGATCAGATTTAGACGTCTGACCACTGGTTTTACTGGTGCGGGCGGAGGTGTGTGGAAGGTCCAGGTCCGCCTCTTGCTTTGTGGGATTTGCAGCAGCTCAATACAGAGCTGCACTGGGAGGTCAGTCCAGGCATCTGCCACTGCTCTACACACACACACACACACACACACACCCATCTGTGTGTGCTGCCATCCTTCTGTCTCGACACACAAATGTGTGCACACGAAAACACCAATCCAAACATACAATATATACACATTTCCCTGTCGTAGGGCCTTTCTGAATGTGTAGGATACAATGATAAATAAGAAAATTATTAGATAAAGTAGATATTATGGAATTCTCAAAAGTACTTGTACATTTCGCATATTATTTAAGGAACAACAATTTTGTTTTGCTTTGATTATAATTATATTTTCATTAAATTACAGTTATTTGTCCAAATTACACTGATTTTTACATTTGTCAAAAAAAAAACATTCTTTTATTCACATAATACAATTGATTTTGACTGAAGGTAGTCCTGGACAAAACTGCTCTGATAATGATAGGTTTGAACTGAAGACCTTAATGCATCTAGACAGAATATTCTGATGAGGATCTCACTACTGCTAGTGAAACAGAATGTTTATAGAAGACAAAATGTGTATGTGTGTGTGTGTGTGTGTGTGTGTGTGTGTGTGTGTGTGTGTGTGCACTGAAATTTAGTAATAACTTCCCAATCTCTGAACTCTGAGCCTGACTGAGTGTTAACAGTATCAGATGGGGCCCAAGCATCAGTTCCACAGGACTCAAACCGCCATCCAGTCTGATAACTCAGTATGCAGATGGGTTGTGTCAAAGACATTTAGAAAAACCATTCTCTGAATGTGCACTAAAAATGATCTGTTCCTCTCTGCCAGGCATCTGGTTGTAACTTTTCAAGACACAGCATTTAAATAAACAGTGATGTCTCAAGATATATTCCCAGCCAAAGGAAGATTGCTCCCCAAAGACGGGAGAAGTGCCATCGTCTCATAAATGCACAGAACCCTGGAATGCGCTGAGGAATTGGGAATGGTAAACTCTACAGTCCATTTTTCTAAACACACTTGGGATCTTCTGCATTCCAGTCTCAGTCCACTCTTCAGCGAGTCCAGACACCATTCAGTGTCCAATCAAAGCTACAGACTAAGGATGGTCTGTTGCAACCAGGCTGTTTTGTCTTTTGTTTTTTCGTAAACGCAGGTTTCATTGGCAGACACGTCTCTGAATGGATGTTTTGTACAATGCTTCATACCCTGACTACAATCAACATAAAAGCCAACAAATCTATGATGTGTCTTCAGAGAAAATGTGAGAATGACACTATCTTCCCCCTTAGAAATGGGCTGGATGCAAGTCTGGGTAATAGAACTTGTGCACTGTGACCTAACGTGCTGTCTGTTTAGTCAATTTTTGAAATGAACAGGTTTCTGATTGGTGATGAGTCAACATCTAGGCAAAATCCCATTTGACACTTCTGATGCCATCACCACCCTTAACCTGAAGGAAATTACCGCTGTAGATGTCATGTGCTGGGACAGTTAAAAGCCATGTTTAGCATTTTTTTTCCTTCTCTAAGTAAACATGTGCAGAGTGACATGATACTGTAACGGAGTCTGGACAGCATATACCATTTCAAAGCAATTTCCTAATTGTTTCCAGGCCAAGGCCAATCACCTATATGGAAGCAATCCCTGTTTTGAAACCTTTTGATCTAAAGATTTGGAAACATTACAGTGTTAAGCAAACTTGACCCAGCGATGGCTAATTCATTGGGAAGCTGTCTGTTGATCATACACACTGACTCCCAGTGTAGACAAGCTCTGGATTTCTCTCATATGGCCATGTGTTTAAATGCTGTTAGGTCAGAGCACAAGGTGCACATTGACCCAAGAGCGCGGAGAAAACGTGTAGCCTCCAGAACCAGGATGAGCCTGAGCTGATCATTTGAGCATACATGTATTGGGAAATGAAAGACTACAATATGTGGTTCACATTAAAATCAGTTTAAAAACATCCCGAGCTTTGATATTTTGAAGTACAAATGAATGTAATTAAATTAATGTTTTTCATCATAAGAAATTATCTAATCATCAGTACACTAGCTGATCCAAACAACATTTGTCACACATTTGTCAGGTGTACAATGATTTTGTCAGAAAACATGTATATTTTGATTTCATTTATCACTGGAGTTTGTGAGCCAGGAGCAACACACAAGTAATGCTTTTGTTCATTTTATTAGTACAGTAATAGTGTGGATTATTATCCATTGATATATTGTATATAGAACTGGGAAAAAAACTCAAAATGCACCTCAAACCTTAGATTCAATAATGAGGTAGACACTGATATTGGTATTTCCACCCTCAGCAAGTACTGAATACATTTTAAATTAATTTTATCAATGTAAGAAACACACGATTATATTGAACCTCTGTACATCACAAATAATAAAATAATTATAGAATAGAAATTATACCGATTTGAGTGCATTTAAAAAGTACATTTACAAAGAAATGTGGCTGCTCATTTCTCAATCCCTTGCACTTTTAGAGTTTTAACTATACAAATATTTACAGCTCAGATAATGAACAACAGTGCATTCGAAGCTAATGTGCATTTAAATATAATCTCGCTTACGAGTCTTTTTTCCTCATCAGTCGATAGGTCGGGAAAAGCCTCCTGACTACATGAACTTGGACAGTCAGTTGCTGTGAAGTGCATTTTGTGAAGATGTGAGCGATGATGTATTTTTCTTTTTTTTCCATCTCGTTGAAGTCTTTTTGTTCATCTACTCCTCTTCACGGTCCAATTTACGTTACGGCGGACCTTTTTAGCAGGCGCTGTGACTCATAAGTCAAATGTCCAGGCACTTTAAATAAAATTCACCCGAGTGCATTTTCCATAATCAGTCGCTGGTACATTGTCCTTTTTAACAAACTCTCAGTCTGTCCTCCTTCACTTCCTTGCTTTCTCTCTCTCTCTCTCTCTCTCTCTCTCTCTCTCTCTCTCTTTCTCTCTCTCTCTATTTCTTGGCTTTCTCTCTCTATGGAGTTGGGACTCAGGTTCTCACAGACACATAGGGAGTTTAGTACAGACTCTGTGTTGCTTTTCATTTTGTGTTTGGTAAATTACATTCACCATTGCAGAAAAAAATGTCTTGATTACGTATTGCTGACCATGGTAAAGCATGGAAAAAGACGCACTTCCAGATGACTACGCTCTTTACCATAGCGGGGAGGCGCAACCAATGGACAGAGTCGTCCGTTTACTGGCCTGCGTTTGAACAGGTGCCCATCACCCCATTCTTTTGAGTCTACATAGATAATGGTGTAACAAAATCCTCAGTGAATCCTGTCCAGACGGTTACGCACAAAACCTGGCTTGTGTTACCTTTCTAGCTTTAGAGAGAAGAAAATCCCAATTTAAGATCTTTTGCGCGTTAGGATATGTGGTTAATGTATAATTCTTTAGGTATAGACCAAGCTATAATAAAGATAGCAACATTAGCCTATTACAACGGGATGTTTTAAAACCGATATACTGGAAACGGGCTACTTGTATAAATATTGTTGGCCCCTATCTGCTGATAGTTTAGAGCTTATACCGACAACATGAGCATGGTTATCGTACAAAAGTATTTAACAATTCTTTTTGTTTATGAACTAACACCGCTATGTGTCTTAAACACGTCTGTTCGTTTTGCTGACTTCATTTTGGGCACAGATTCGAGATCTTCTTTAGATCTCTTAAAGTTACTAAATATTTGCACTAAATACAACGCTACCTACAGCCACATTGTTCCACTACCATGTCTTCATATTGTTTGTAAACGACATTATTACCGGCGTCGATATAAAGTATACTAATTGGACTCAGTTTTGTAGGGACGCAACAGCTGGGTGGTGTACTGTTTGGATCCATAGAATTCATAAGAGTTTGAATGATGGCGTGGTTTGTTGGCTCCAGATGCGATCTTAATGGAAAATCGCATACGCCCTCGCAGTGATATGCTTCATAATCCAGAGGCGCGATGATCCAGTCGTCCCAACCAAGCTCCTTGAAATTTACATGCAACGCCTTTTTGCTGCATCTAGATCTGGACTTCTTGCCATGTCTTTTCCCATGACGATTATTCAGCGCCGTTCTCCGTCTGCGTCTTGCTTTAAACTGAAGACCAGTGTCTTCTTTGGACCCATGAGAGCCCCGAGACTTTATCTTTTCTTTCATCTCATTGAACAAATTCTCCCTCTTCCGGGACCGTGTGTAAACCACTAATATTGCCTTTTCTTGCTGTGATCGACCGTGTCTGTCAAACCCCAGCTGTTTTAAGTCGATTTCCGTGTCAGTCTGACCAAAGACTACTTTGAGCTCGAGACAGAGCTGACTCTCTTGACCTGAATGTCGTCTGTTTTCAAACATTTCCCCAACGTCCAAAACCTCCCATCCTGATTTTTGAGAATCCTGGAAATCAAGGGACCTGGAATCCAGGGGCCTGTCTGATCGACAAGGGAACAGCTGAATGTTATAGAGACCTGTCGGAGACGGAAGGAAACCCTCCGGTACTTTTCGAAATATCCTTAATTCTGCTCCGACTAGCTCCTCTTTGTCTGAGAGAGTTGAAACATCAAACAGATATTTTTGTCTTCGTGAGGCGGAGTGCAGGAGATCGTCTGCAAGATAAAACGAAAGAACAGCAGTCAGATCTACTTAGTGTGTACAGGGTTTGGGGAGAGGGGCTAAACTTTCACAAACTGGCTGGATTGGTGGCCTTATTCTGTGTTTTTGTTGAGTGCCAATTCAAACAATAAGCAGCACAGATGCCATAACATGTCACCATAATAATAATAATAATAATAATAATAATAATAATACATGTTGTTTTAAAATTATTATATACATCCGGGGCGGCATGGTGGTGTGGTGGTTAGCACTGTCGCCTCACAGCAAGGCGGTCTGGGTTCGATTCTCGGTCTGGGCTGCTCTGTGTGGAGTTTGCATGTTCTCCCTGTGCCTGCGTGGGTTTTCTCCGGGTACTCCGGTTTCCTCCCACAGTCCAAAGACATGCATCATAGGTTGATTGGTCACTCTAGATTGCCCGTAGGTGTGAGTGTGTGTGTGCGTGTTGGCCATGTGGTGGACTGGCGAACTGCCCATGGTGTACCCTGCCTTCGCCCGGAGATGCTGGGATTGGCTCCAGCCCCCCCGTGACCCCGACTAGCGGGAATAAGCGGTACAGATAATGAATGAATGAATGAATATATACATCCGTTTACATGTAGCGCTGTAACCGTGTCATGTTGCATTGAAACTACTGGGAATAGAGAGGACTGTCAGGTGATTATTTGGAAAAACATACACTAATAACTATTTTATGACCGCCCTACTTAAATATAAAACACCTCTTAACTGATTATGTTCGTCAACAAAAGAGAGTCTGTAGTTTTCTATTCAGTATTGTGTGTGCATAAGCAAAACTCTAAGAACATTCAGTCGGAAACATATAACCTTATTGCTCCTGTTTAAGAGCCGATGAAGGGAAATAAAAAAGTGAAACAAGGCTTGAAAATGTTTTTCTCCTTTGATGGCACAAACAAAATGGGGTTGCATGGTCAGTTGATGGAGATTCTGCTCATGACAGTGCTACATAAAGCATAATTTATGCATTATTTCGCCGAAAAACTTGATACTACATTACCAGAATCATACCCAAAATACGTTTGATCATTCTGGAGCTAAACACCAAACAAATCTATCAGAATATGCATTAAACAGATTTAGATAACTTCAGTAATATTTTAGACTATACTGAGGATACTGGATAAGCATAAGGAGGATACAAATACGCATATGCAGTATTTGGTATATGTAAACTATATGTACACTACGTTTAATTATTCCAGATTAAAGGTTAGAGTCTTGCCTGATATTTTGGGGGCAGATGAAGCAGATAAAAAAGTTCTATAATGTTCTAGATAAAAAAGTCTAAGAAAGTGCTTCCTAAGACTAAACGGACGTTTGCTTTGTTCTATTTACTTTATTTAACAAATACCCATATAACAAACACTATGAAATAATGCACACACACACACACACACACACACATATATATATATATATATATATATATATATATATATATATATATATATATATATATATATATATATATATATATTGAACGACCATCAATCAAATATCCTATGTTTATCACTGTTGCTATGCACGTGTGGCTTGCATTAACGTTTAAGACTTAAATCGAATACAAGGTCAACAAATAATGAACAGTTCTGAAGCCCTTCGCCCGACTAAAATGCTTCCATGCTTATATTTCATTCTTCCTGCCAACGATAACATTTTGGTTGAAAAATGCTTTGCCTGATTATACTGACTATACTGACTATAAGTTATCGCAATCAAATTTGTACGGGCCTATAACTAGGGTCGTCCAGAAGAGGAACAGACAAATAAAAAGGATTACACTGCTGCCGAAAGTAATCCACACATCTATCAGACACAAATATTGTACTGTCTCATTTAAATCAGTGTGCAGATGTGTTCGGATATACTTTGGATTTGAAGTGTGTGAGAGAACCACGGAGAGAGAAAGCGAGCGAACGAGAGAGAGAGAGAGAGAGGAAGAGAGAGAGAGAGAGAGAGAGAGAGAGAGAGGAAGAGAGGAAGAGAGAGAGAGAGAGAGAGAGAGAGAGAGAGAGAGAGAGAGAGAGAGAGAGAGAGAGAGAGAGAGAGAGAGAGAGAGAGAGAGAGAGAGAGAGAGAGAGAGAGAGAGAGAGAGAGAGAGAGAGAGAGAGAGAGAGAGAGAGAGAGAGAGAGAGAGAGAGAGAGAGAGAGAGAGAGAGAGAGAGAGACTTTTCGCATTGTGACTACTGGGGCCAGCGTGCACCATCTGCGTTTTAATGAGTTACTTTAGGTGCCAAAAGTAATTTTCATACATTCCGTTTGTTCTTGTCTGATCTTGCGACCATAACGACGTAAAACTTTGGGAAATGTCTTATCTACACTGAGGAAATTCTTTCCTGTTAGACAAAAAGATTAGTAGCTTATCATAATTAAAAGTCGTTTGTGTGGAAATGATTCTGATAGTATTCAACAATGGATGACGCGTATAGCATATAGCCAAGAAACCTTAGCATGTTTATCAATGTGTCTGTGACTTTTATATTAGTTTCTCTGTTCGTGGAAATATTTAATAAACTATTCTACATAACTACATAAAATGTTGACCCACGGTATTCCCGAGTGCCATTTCTTCCTCTGAGTTCTTTAAATGGACAGCTTGCCACAATTGGTAAAGTGTTGACGTGAAAGATGTCTAAGTTAGTATCTGAAAATAAATATTAGCCTAAATAGTCGCAATGGTTGGTGGCAAAATCTAAATGTCAGAAAACGAGAAACTTTTCCAATTGCGTAAAAGCAGCCCCCAAGCAGGTAGACGGAAAAACGACAAAACTGTAACCATTTCTCTGGGAAGGAAACATTCAAGTTCCCCCCTTTTTGGTGATATGCCATAGGCTGAACTAGTTCATTATGAGGGACAGACAGTGTTTGATATGTTATGACATGAACACTCAATTAGATCACCGAGTTCAAATACTCCAATCAGCGGTTTGATGCTAAGCAACCCTCAGAGGGTCCAGCAAAGGGTCATAGGCAATGACACATCAAATCAAAATCAGAAAAAGTTTTTTTTCTTTAAATCAGCTCGCGGTTCTCTCCAATGAGTTTATATAATGAGCATTTATTTATAGAGAAAAGGGCTAGTTTCGTATCGCTCCTGTGCGTTCAGCATTGCTGTTAGTCTCTAAACTATGCAACAACTTCACCAAATCTTTAGTCGCTCATAAACAAACGCGTATAGTTACTCATAACCACATAAAAGTGGTTAGATCTGAATAACTTATAGGTATGCCGATACAGGTTGTTTCTTCATTAGACTTAAATATAAGCGTCATACTTGTATTTAAAACCGCTGATTGAGATAAATGAAATCTTATTCAATCCCTGAGATTTCTACACTCCGTCTGTATGGTTAGAAGGTCAAATTCATTTAAGACACCGACTCTTAAATATTACGAAAGCTGTACATTATGGACGTTAACGTGAACAGCGTTGACTGCTTGCACGCGAGGATGCTGGATCAATGATTTATTGCCTTCATTTAGAAAAAAATGCCCCAATTAGTGTTTTATTGATACATTACCTTGGGGTCAATGTAAAGCTATTATAAAATGTATTCTTCTGAAATGTGAGGTGGAGCTACAGTTAAGAATGAATTGCTGCCCACGCACAGAGAAATGTATAATGCTAAATGCTTATTGCGTTACAGGATTAATAGCTTTCCTTTCTTTGCAAAAACTCCAATGCGAGTTTCACTGGATTGGCTTGTGATTTTTTAATTATTCTTTAATTATTATTTTTTACTAATATTTTTTACTAATAAGTTTTAAAAAGTACTAAAAATGGTATTCATAACTTAAAACTGAAAATCTGTAAAAAGGCCACATGGGTGTATATTTTCGTCACGTGTACAGCTATGGTCAGAAAGAAATCCGAATCAAAGCAAAATGATGCGCAAAATCTTGAGAATAGCTAGAACCTATGAGAAAATGTATTCAACTGCACTGCAATACAATCAACATGTGCACTACGGCTCACTGTAAATGCAGAAAAATAATCAGACAAACCTTTTCCCCTGTCTACAAAGCTTGTTATGGTATTCGCAGACTTTGATGATCGGAAAAAACTTGCATTTAAACCCAGTTTTTCAGCAGCAGAGTAAGTTCTGTATATGGAGATCATGTAATCGTGCGGTACAACCGAGTTCTTAAAATCATCATGACGATTTAGACTTGGGGATGATGCAAAAACCTCTTTAAGAAATTTGGGTGACCTTTGTCCATCATGTAGATTTCTGGTCCCCTTGTTCCTCTTCGCCCCGGAGGAGGATATAATAGCAGCTGACTGGCAACATGGTAAATCCCAAAGGAAAAAGAATAGTGTGTAAAACGCTACTGCTCGCGCGGCATCCATGGTGGTAATGTCCGAAAAGTGTAGCGAAGTCCTCTCCACAGTGAAGCCGGTGTAGGATTATCTTAACTCGAAGGCGAACGAGGTGCGTATGAGAACTATGTCCCACCAGGAAAGTGCGCTCGCGCTCTATACACAGAAGTTGCGGAACACGCAGAAACAGCCGTGACACGCCCACTCGTCGGACGCTCCTGTACTTATTGAACTTCTCCCCAGTTCTTTCTATCTCGCAATTTGAACGAAAAAAAAAGACACGCGACGTATGAAGGAAGAGTAGCCATCAGTCCTGCTCCAGAAAACGTGACATTGTGCCGGGCTTAAAAGTAAGGTAACATGTTAACAAGGGTTAACAGGTCAACGTAAATATACGCAGGTCTATAGCACTGGCTACAGCAAACCTTAGTCCTTGATACAGAGTCGTAAGACTCATCCATAATCAAAAGCATGGAGCAGTTATTGCGTGTATGGCATTAGACAGTGAAAAGGGACATAAAGTTCTGCTACCCTGTTTGAAAGAAACGTAGAATGTTTTATATTTCTGTATGTTGTATGGATTCTCCATTTTATTTGTTTTGTTTGATTGATTAATAGCTACCATATAGGCTATTGGTATACTGTGGTGTAAAAATGTAGTGCTACGTCACGTCGAGCGGATATGGTTGTATTTCTATTGTATTTCTATTGTTCTATTGTAAACAAATTTTAAGTTTTATTATAATACACACATACATATATAAAACGATTTATTTTATGTACAACTGAATCCTGCACACCACTTATAGCGTTTATAGTTTACCACCTTTTTTGAAGTTGTACTGCCCCCTATCTGTTGTTCTTTGACACGACTAAATCTTTAATATAATCTGGAAAAGAGCGATCATTCTTAATAGGACATTCATAGAGAGTCTTCATTGTTTGCTTGAACCTGTATGTTCATATGAAAGTCCACGAATGAACACGAAAGTTTATAAATGAACATGCCTTTATATTCTTTATATATACTTTAAACATTAGTCGGATTCTGCTCTTCTATTTAAATGGAAGTGTAAATGCTTGTAATTGATCTGATGACAAATAGTATTTCTTTTAACACCACTGGGGACGCAGAAATTTTCAGTTTGTGGGCATTTTGGAAAGTAAAACCACTGATGTGTGAAGGATAGAGTTCTAAAGAACATCGTGTATTATTTTGTGGTCTAACCCTCAACCGGTTCTCTGTGGGCTGTGTCTCCCTCTGTCTGTCATTCCTATTTTGACTAACACTCCTAACATCCCCACAAGTTTCGTCATTTTCACTTCTGGTTTTCTACCAGCAGAGGGTACTGTTCATCTTTCTTTCAATGTAAAGGGTATCCGTTACAAGGACTTTAAAAGGTAGCAGTCCCAGGTTTCTGTCAATTACGCAGTTTACTAGTCTTATTTTATACACTACTCGCCTTATATTTAGCTTAAAATGTTTCATCATTAATTAGTTAGAAATCAGCAAATGTGGTCGCGTACAGCAAATCACCCAGATCTATAATAATGTATTTTGCCCATTTGCTTCACAGCCAACTAACTCTGGTGGAGCGGAGGCCACTGACAGCCTAGCAAAAGGCTGAAATAATGGCTCAGGCACTGACTCCATTCGCGGCTTAATCTACCTCGATTCAGCACCATGGAGAGCCGACGCCACGGTCAGCTCCAACCTATTCTCATCGTTCTAAATACATATTCACGAAGTCACTGCGTAGACTGCGCATAAACTCAAGATGTAGCTGGAACGTTTCTGAAATCTGGAACCTACTGGTAAAGCAGGAGTTAACGCTTGCTGTGTTACATAACACATTTGCAATATTAGTCATCTTTACGTCGGGCTAGCGTAGCTGTGAGGTTCGTTCTGTTCATGTCCTGTGATTTGGCCAGCAATAGCAAAAGTGACCGTGTCGCAGACCAATGTAAGAGACAACACGGTCAGACTAGAAGACAGGAAGAACGCTGGGGCACATGCTGTACTAAAATCCTCTTCGCATCATCTCTGTCAACTCTCGCTAGAAGAGACACGCTTCTCATAAGGCAAGTGTGTTTAACTTACTGCGCCACACCACTTAGTGTTGTTTGAACCTGAAGAGTGCGAATTCAGTGCTTAGTGTTGTTTGAACCTGAAGAGTGCGAATTCAGTGCTTTTCTCATCGAAACTTGGGGGTTTTTTTGTGTTGAAACGCGAGGCAACATAATAGCAACAAAATACAAAAGACGTCACAGGATAAAAACAAAAACAATCGTATAAAATATCGTAATGTTCATATTTCCTGAGTTATTCATAACATTGTGTTTAATTTCTGGTGGTAAACAGTTTTAGGTGGGGCAGCTCGAACGATTCAGCACCAACGGTCGCGTGTAGCATAATATATTTATACCAGCGGGACAGTAATTAAACAATAACCAGATTGTCCGCATTCTTACAGTATTCGAAGACTGAATTTCCTAAACATTTCTGTCCACAAAGGCTTTTCTTGTTGCATTGATAGGTGTCCTAAACTCTCTCGTAATCGAAAGGTACGTTTGAATGTGCACTGTACACTGTACACTGAAAAGACGAAGACTGAATGTTTGTAAAGGTACTCGACGTTCTCGTATGCTTAGGGCAATAGTTACCTAATAACCCACGAGACTGTTGCGTTAAATCATTTGCATGAAAAGTTCATACAATTGTAAAATCTTCTAAATAAAAATTACTAGTCCTGTTTCTTAGTTTTTTCATTATTCGGTTTGGAAAAGTGTTGCTGTTTTCTATGAGAAAAAAATTGGCATATTGTTGCCTCCTTACGATCAACTCTTTGAAATAAACAAGTGTTGCACAAAAGTCTTTGTATGTATTATAGAGGGATCCATGAGTCGGTTAGCACTGTGACGGTTAACTCTTAAGCAGTGTTCGCACTGCCAAAAAACGGCAATCAAGACAGAATGAAATAATGAAACACAGGTAAGGCTGAGTGTAACCATGGGACACTGAAGCAAGTCATAAGAAGTCATCTGTTCGTCTTTGAGTTTGATTTCTCACCCATGACTCCAGACCAATGTAGCATAAGCTCTAAAAATAACACTTGTGATGAACTTCAGTTGTTCTGTTTTTATTTTGACAGCGAGATCATACTTTATAAAACAGTCTATTCCTCCCAAAATAAGTTTGTGTTTTGAGCAATGAGCTCTGGACTCCAACCAACTGTATAAGAACATGCTGGATTCTAAAGATTTCTCAGACCTTGAGTTTTTGGGGGTGAAAGAGACATTCACTGAATGCATCGCCTTTTTTTCTATACACAAAATCTAAGCCAAGGTGAAATTCTCCTTTGCATTTGTTTTTGAGAGATATGGGCGGGAATTACTATGTGGGGTTGATTGCATCATTCACAGTGAAGCAAGCAAGAACACTCACTTGCCTTATATAACCAGTATTTTTCACCATTGCAGTGTTGCTGAGAACCATGAATTATGAACACAATGAGGCTAATTATTAAAGACATTGGTTTGACTGCTTGAAATAACATAGCAAAATATGAGCATGGTTTTGCAAATTGACAGAAGGGGTCTTGTATAATTCCTGTGATTATACTCAAAATTATTGTAGTTGTCATGCTGTTCTGTCACTTAGAGAACGTTCATAGTCAGTTGGTTCTTGTAAAACCTGAACAGTTTGTTCCATTCTGGGACCCTCTTCTGAAGTCCAGTCAGGTGCCACCTCCATGCTAACGAGCTGTCAGAAGAAACAAAAACAAAGTAAGTGCCTGGAGTTTGTTGAATGGCCTGGGATTCTTCTCAGATTCATATTCTTACCAGAGAATCACTGACAAATTATTATCAGAATCACATTCAGATTAAACAAAGTAGCTTTTTTAATTACAAAAACCTAATATGGGTTTGGTTTAAAAAGAGTGATTGCTGTTAAGCAGAAAAACAAAAACAAATCCCTTCTATACTGGTCCATACTGGACTGGATCTTTGATGCTGTCTTCCTGTTTTGCCTCCAGTGGTCTGGAACCGGGTGAGGACACGTGACATCTTGGCTTCCTATAAGGTCCATTAGAGTCTGGCTGCCTCAGCAAAGAATGTAAAGCTGGGTTGTGGTTGGATGTTCTGGCAGGACAGTGATCTCCAGTGATCTCCAGTGATCTCCAAATTGAGGCAAAAGGTTTCTATAGTCACAGAATCAAATGTTTGCCACAACCATACCAGCTCCATGACTTAAACCCAGTTGAATACTTGTAAAAGAAGTAAAGAGGATAATCCAGAGGCCCCAGGACTCAGAGCTCTTGTTCTGTGTTGCTCTACCTCATCACTTATTATGGGAGGGGGGACTAATTCCTATTAGCAAAGGAAGGTTGTACAAGTAATAAACAGAAACATTTAATAAATGTGCTGTATTTTACAGAATAAATCATTTTAAACACATTTGTATTGTAACAAGCACAGAAATGTGCTTTGGATTCAAATGTAAGCAACTATTTTCCATCTGAGACCATGACTTCAGTGAAAGAAAGGGCAGAAATCAATCCATCTCCCTTAATGGAGAGACATAAACAAGTTATTTGTAACCACACTGAGAAAACTAAAATTTAACTGAGAATATTCACTCAAGTCTAAAAGCTCATCTCAGCAAATTCATAGACCAGTTTCTGAATGCAAAAACATTTAGTAATGGGAGTCTATGATTTGAAGCTCTAATGTACATGCTGACATAACAATTACACAGACCATGGAATCACAATCTCTAAGGTTTTGGGTCCTAATGGGATAAAAGAAAAATATCAGCGAGACCTGAAATGTAACCAGCTGTGTTGAATTCCTATGAACTGTATGGTGGCTGTACAGTAGCATTAGCATATCAGATTTCGTGCTATGGTGCCTTTGGTTAAGGAGACTGTAGCACATTCTGCTGTATTTAACCTATTCGTTCCTCTCTGGCAGATATACCGAGACCTGCAGAGCTTTCTAACTCAAGTATGGGACCATTCCAGGAATACCAGGTACTTTCCCATTTTAGACACCACGATGAACATACAGCTTGTCCAGCGTGAGCTGCAGTTACTGTTACACATGTGCAGCTTTTGAATGGGGCAATCGGAAGCCTCAGCCAGCTTTGAAACCATGAGATGAACTTGTCTTAGTGTCCCTTACAGGTGAAGAAGCCATCGGGGAAGGGCAGCTGTGGCAGTCGCATCCCCCGCCTCGTCCTCCAGCCTACTCGCCCTGAGGGCCCCTCTGTTTCTGGGGAGGAGAGTAACCGCTGTGACATCAGCGCAGAACACTCGAAGAGAACCATCAGTCCTAACAGCTTCTCATCAGGTATCACAAACACAGTGTGCAGTTGTTCACCGTGGTTTTTGAAAAGGCCCCGAGCTACTATCTCCTTGAGAGCAATTTTAAATTTTAAGTAGCTACAGGGAATAACATTTTAGAAGATATGTATAATGATTGCAGAATAATCTCCTGAGCTTTTGAGAGCATCATTGACCTGATCGGCATGAAAACAGATGGAAAAAGACGAGCACGTGTCAGGAAGAGCATTGTTCTCTAAGCTTTGGCACAGTAGCTGCAGGCATTGTTGACTGGAGCCTCCTTGGGTTTCTAGATGACACTGGATGCCCGAGCAGTCAGTGTGCATCCCCAGGCAAGACTGCCTCTGGCTCGGGGACCAGCCCTCTGGGGTCACCTCCGGCAGGGGACCGGAAGGTGAAGGTCAAGAGGGTCAGAGTTAAAACGACAACTGAATGGAATACCCCCACACAGAAGGATAAGAGAGAGCAGCATCACCATTCTATACTGCACATAGGTGAGAGAATAATAGTTCAGATACTGCAGATTTTATCACCCTTTTATATAACACAACTGTGTTTTTCTTTTTTTTTTTGTAGCTATAATTGAGATAAATGTGTAAAACTAACTACTGCTATCATACATAAACTGTATGATACTGTATGATACTACAGACATCAACTGTAAAGTCTATGAAACCATCATTATAGGTATGATTTATCTATAAATATAAACACTGAAAATGTATTATATTCAAGTAAAGTTATATTTTCATTAATCCATCATGCTTTATTAGCAATGTTACCATGGTACATAAAGAATTAATGTGAAATAATTATTTTGTATGAAGACAAAATATGTAGGTGCATCAAGCCATGGAGAGGCAGGTGTTGCTTACTTAATTGGCCCTCCTCAGAGAGTGTAAGGATTGGTGTGTCAGACAAGAAATTAGATGGCCAATCAGTGTAATTAGGAGCAGTTAACTTGTCTGATTGGCTGAATGAGCCAACCAACAGTTGAACTTGCCCATTACACTAAGGAACTGTTTGTTTTAGCATTCTCACAAGTTTGGTGTTTGGTTATTTTCTCACAAGTTTAAAGTGTGTATGTTATTATGGTTTTGTCAAAAGGAAAGAGTTACTTCTCGGGTATGTATGTAAATACCTGAAATGACTCAAATAACACATGAAAATCATTTGCATACTATATATTTATAATTATTCTTAGTCATGATATTTTTGACTCTTTAGATTGCTGTATTTGAGCAAAATAGAATCTAATTTTCCTATGATAGCAGAAACAGAGATCTTGTAGCTTCAGAAGGGTCGTGTGCTTTTATGTCTTGTAGCAAGTGAGGCAGACTTCAGCTCCTCCAGTAGCACTGGAAGCTTCAAGACCCATGAGATACTGGCCAACAGCTCCACGGGGAAGAAGAGCTGCTCACCCCGTAGGTAAGACACTTCTAGTAGGCTGAACCATCCCATACCTGCCTGTGTGGTGTAGATCATGTTGTTTTGATGATCTTGTTTTGGTAAAAGCCTTTCCTTTAGTTCTTACTCTCCTGTGCTTCCCTGCCCTTCTGTGAATTAATGATTATGTACATGCAAAACACTGATGACCTTGTTAGTTAAATGAGAATTAAGCTTTTGCAGCCACGTGACATCAGATCATGTAACTGAAGACATTCTGTGATATTGGAGGCATTAACATGGATGAGTTGTCCTATGTTCTCTGCTCTGTAGTCGTGTGAACCACATCAAGAGCCAACCTGTGTTTAAGCCTCCAGGAAGCCCCATATATACCTGCAGGACACCTCCCCAAACCCCCTTATCTTCAACCATCTGCAGCTACTCTAGCCCCACAAGCAGGTATGCAACAGGGCCATACAGGCTGCCTGTAGCTGGCGCGTGGGAACGGCTGTACAGTCATTTTCAGTGAGTGTGGATCAGGCTCTGTGCCAGCACACGGTCATTGTTTTTCCAGTTCGACATAAAGAACTGGACTATATCGGTCATAGTTGGGCTGTGCTGAGCTTTGAAGGGATTAAAAAAAATCTGCCCTCATTTTGCCTACGTGACTACTGAATGTTTTGATGTGAGATTGTACAGGTTCATTCAAAGCCATTTTGTAGGAGAGTTCTGGGGATGTGAATATTTCATGTACTCACTGAATGTCAAGATGTCTCCCTTTTGAATTCATTATTTTGGTGATTTTAGGCCAAATTCAAGGATGAATATTAAATATCCTGCCAAGATGTAGCACAAGTCATTTCCACTTTCCCTTTCTTAATCTGTGACCATGGTAATGTCTTTGAGCACCTGAGGGATTTTTTTTTTGTACTGGTTTAATCCAGTCCTGAGTCCTGTTGTGGTGTTCGATACTACAGCATCCTTGTTGATGCTTTCTACAATGCTATGATTGCCAAGGATGCAAAACCAATTTTAAAGCACCATCAGCAAATTCCCAGTAATGTTGTACCCCAGTCTCAGCACTATTGCCAACTAACACGGCTCTTCATTTAAATGCTCATTCAGCCCTCTTTTCTCCTGTTGTATCCACTCAAATGTACTTTGCAAACAAAGAATGAAAATCGATGTACACCCACCCCAAAAGATGCAAACTGGAAACTGTTGTTTTTTTTACCAACCTTCCCCAGTTGTCATTACCAAATATGTGTAACAATTTGCTTTCACCTCTGCATTATCAACACAGCACAGTGAAAATGACAAATTTGACTTAAATTGAATTTGTTACAGGAGGACTACTTCTCGGCGCTACCATTCATGCGGGGACAATCATGGCATCAATCCCCCAAACCCAGAGCAATACTTAACCCCTCTCCAGCAAAAAGAAGTCACCATCCGTCACCTGAAAACCAAGCTAAGGGATTCTGAGCAAACGGTGCATGCCCGGTATGCCTTTCTCACATATTTCTTGCATACAATTTTCAGCCATGAGTACAAATACCAATAATAGGAATGATGTAAATGTCTCCCATCTACCAGTGAGTCTGAAATTCAGGAGCTGAATTCCCAGCTGGGACGGATGCGTGAAGACTGGATCGAGGAAGAATGCCATCGTGTGGAAGCACAGCTGGCTCTCAAAGAGGCACGTAAAGAGATAAAACAGCTTCGGCAAGTAGTAGAGACCATGAAGAACAGTCTGATGGAGAAGGACAAGGGCATACAGAAGTATTTTATTGATATAAACATCCAGAACAGGAAATTGGAGTCCTTGCTGCATAGCATGGAGCTAGCCCAAAGTGGTGCCAGTCTGCACGATGAGCCCACTCTGGACTTCATCGGTCACTCTCCCGAAAGGCCCCATGCAGAAAAGATGGAGGAGGAGCTGCAAGTGGATGATCAGGTGGAGGAGGAGATGGCTGACAGTGGGCTCCCAGTTCATAATGAGCTGGCCAACCAAATGGACAAACTGGAAAAGGTCCTAATGTCCACAGCTCTGGAATCTCTACAAGACTGCAAGCATATGGACCAGCCAGGACCATCTACCATGGAACATAATCCCTCGGAGGACACGGAGAAGAGTACAGAAGGTCAAATCTCGAGCGAGGCATCTGCTGAAGAGGAACATGAGGAGAAGGCCGTGCAGACCGAGGAGGTCTTCTCTAGCCTTGACCTCCAGGCCCTGCTTTTGCAGCTGCTGAAGTTCCAGAACACTGGACTCTCCAACATGATGTCTACCCCATCGAAGAAAACCCTCCAAAGGTTACCCAAAGCACAAGAAGCTAACATGCCCCAAGATGAAGAAGCAATCAAAAATGAAGCTTTGCCACAACTCCTGGTCCCCAAGTTGGAAGAAGGGATCAGCCAAATTCTGCCTCCAGCCATGATGGTGATTCCTGAAGACCCAGGTGGTTCAAATCAAAGTTGCTTGATGGCTGAAATGGATCCAACGTTCACAGAGGAGCTAGACCTCGATGAGAAAGACACCTCAAGCAGTGATGATATGGCTGTGGTGGTGAAAAACCACTGGAGTAACAATTTCTTGATCGATTTGGTTGCCGTGGCAGCACCTGTTCTTCCCACTCTGGCCTGGCTGTACTCTCAGCATGGTGTGGTTGGGGGGGCACCAGTCTACAACATTGCAGCGTTGATTCGTGGGTGTTGCATTATGGGATTGCACTCTCTTCGTCATGTCGCACACGGGCCTCACATTTAATGGGCTTTAATGGGCTAAACAAGCACTTGCATATTTAAAGTAGTTTTTGGTTTAGTTCATTTGTGTATATTTGTATTTTTTTTTTTGTTCCCACACCTGCTTTGCACTGTGTATAGTTGCCAAAAATTGGGCAGAAATTGTAAACTTGAAGAGATTTATTTATGTTTTCCTTGTATGTTTGTTGTACTGCTCTCTATGACTTGATCATTTGGGTAGGTGGTCATGTTGCTACTGTAATGTCCTTCTCTAGATTTTGCATTTACAAAGTTTGTATTTCTGAAGGACTCGAAGCCAAAGCTTGGTCAGTATTTGTGCTCAGTGAAGATGGATTCTTCCCTTGAGTTTAGCACTTTACGTGTTTTCTCTCTGTGAACTCACCTACTCCCTAAAGATGGTCATTGCTACAGTACAAAAACACTCGTGCCCGAGCTACATGCAATATTTGTTTGTATCGGATGTCTTCATATTTATTATTAAAGCATAGTAACCCAATTCGTGTTTGGATATTTTTTTTGTGGTAGGAATGGCTGCAAAAGGAAAAAGGCATAGATGCCTTGATGTTGCTTCAGGTATTTTTTATTTTTTTAGCGGACATGTGATCTAAGATTAACTTGTCTCAAGTATAAAAAATTGTCTATGATCCATAGTGTGCTCTTTCATCTGTGAAATATGGCTGAAAATAATTAAAGGCTTTGAAATGACAATGGAATTGGTTCATTTCTTCTTATTTATCACATGACCACCTAAATTCAACAGTGTACAGAGATATTACCTTGTAAGTGTACAATCAAAGGCTCTTACAGGACCAAAACAAATATAACAAATGTTTTGGAGCACTTATGTTTTGTAATAGAGGAGGGAGAGCCAGACCATGTGTACCTTCCACTCAACAATAAGGCCATCAAAATGAACACAAAAATGAGGTAAAGGAAACCTTTTTAAAGGATAAAGATAATTTTGCATTTATTCCATATATTTGCTGTATTGGAAAATATCTACACACGGCATGTTTGGATATCTGATTACACAGAAAAGTGCCTCCATGGAAGTGGTATACGATTGAATTTCTTCAAACCTGCAAAATACATAAACTGGTATTTAAAATAATGTTTGAATTTTGTAGTACCAGTATGAACACAGACTTGCACAAAAATAGATTTGTTTCCTTTTTGTCACTACTGTGCAAACTGTGTATGTTGCACCAAAGCTTTTAACGGTTAAACTTCTAAAGTGGAATGTAAACTCACATCTGGGTAAAGCTGAGCTGCTTTTTAATGGCATTCCTACATGTACAGAGGGAAAACAAACCTTTTTCATACAGCACGATGCACGAGTGCTCAGTGAGACCCTACCATCAAACATTGTGTACAGGTGTTTGCCATTACATCTCAGGTACATATCTAATTGTGATTTTTGGCAACCAATAATACTGAACCCAAAAGTGCCCTAAATAAATAGTTAAACAGAAGACCTGTTCCAATACTTGTTGAATCTCACAATTTGTCTTTGCATAATGAAAAGAACATTCCAAAGATATAAAAAATGTTAAACCAAGAAGACATTGTGTCATGTGCTTTGTATTCAGTCAATGAATCTGAAAACATAAACTAAAAAAGCATATTCCAGTGCTCAAGGTCTATGTGGAACATTGGTATGAAAATGCTTTAATTGATATTGATAAAATGTGCAAAAATATCCATAAAGTATGACTGATTTGCCTCACATTTCTAATATTTCCTATATATTCCTTTTCCAAGCATTTTGGTAATAGCACTAAATGAACAGTTATGACCTTCCAAAACCTTTGAAGACTCTCATATCATGTGTACCTGTACATCTTAACTACTGGTGATCATAAACAAATTCGCAATAGATTTTAGAGATAAAAATGCAAAACACGTAACAAAAATTGTTTGACCATCTTATGCTTCTGAAAAGAAAAAAATATCTTCCAGAATCTTCCTGAAATGCTGTAGACCTTTTCCTTAGGACCAAAATACTTACATAACACACGTAAAAGCACATAATGAAGGGTCATAGTTTGTCCCCTCCCTTCGGTATAGAAGCAGAAGCAGGTCAGGCTGCGACAGCTTTGGCGAGCTGGAAAACAGACGGGGATGATGACGTCATTCTCAGGCCAGGAATATTCCACCATCCAAAACATACATGACCTTCTATAAACTTTGAAAAAGCAAACATTCAGTAATTTGGCAGGGCATTTCTCTTCTGGTCTTCTCATAATTAAAGTTTAAATATATTTATGATATTTAGATACGAGTTGTTCAAAATCTTTGACGTGAAATTACCAGATGAGTCATAGCATATAAATTCTGCTCTCTTTAGCACTGATTCACAAAGACAGCATGTTTGAGAACTAGACCAGCTAAGGACACCTTACTGCATTAGTCAGCATGGCTAGGAGTCAGAAAAATGCAGAGGAAATAACAGTGGGGGAAATAAACAGGGTGAAAGACTGACAGAAACAGTGAGGAGTAGTCATGTAGGCCAGGACCAAACCAAATAATGACTTTCCAAATATTTATTACAGGTACAAGGACAAATGTGTGTTGGGATGGTGGGGGGGGTTGGAGGGGAAATGTGTTCAAGCCACAATCATGCACCATTCATCGCCCTGACCCATGGTAACACCAGTCTCTGCTTGATCTTGTAAATGCAAAACCACATGTGAGAACTCCCTCTAGTATGTCTCTAGCAAGAAATATTTTGTAAAACTTTATTTAAAAAAAAAACAAACAAAAAAACAAAACAAAAGTGGGGGAAACCTAAAGTGGGGAGTAAAGAAAATGATTTTCATTCTGTGTATCCAGTGTCTTAAGTGCATTAATGGTTCTTTACCATTAAAACATGCAAAGGATTCTGTGATCAAGGTCATCTTCATAAGCTCAGTACAATGCTCAGCATTATATTGATCTTTTTGTAAAATTAACATAAATGTTAAGAAACTTCATCCAATGGCATTTTTAATGCACACCACATCAATCTGACAGTGCAACCCAGTCCTGAATGACCAGGCCTGTGCACATGACTGCAGTCAAGCTGTCTAAACCCTAAAAATGCTGCATTTGGAATGTGAACATTATGTACCTGTTTTTATTATTATTATTATAAATGGGAGACACTGTTCAAAAAGGGAAAAGAGCTGCTTTGGTTAATGTTCGATATTCAAAAACTGTGATGTTTCCATGACAACAAACAGCTTAACACCCACATCTCATCAAAAATTGGCTTTGAATCTGGGGCCAATCCATCCCACAACACTCAGCCTCCACCCAGCAGGGCAGACCAGACTCAGAGCCACGGATGTAATGCACTGCTCACTAAAGGAGTCCATGTCCTCTTTTCTTTTTTTTACCCAGTGTAAGATGTCACATTTTACATTTTTCATCCCAACTGACCTCATTGTGAGAGAAGGCAAAGCCCCCTTTGCTGAACATACACAACCTTCTGTAACTCTTTCTGCACGAAATCAATCATGACTTTGCTTTCATCATTAAGACAAAGGGATAAAAAGCTTACCACCATTCATTAGTGTTGAAAGCAGATGAAGGGACTGTATAAATCAATTATTACCATTACATCTTCCCAAATCAAGAACAAATTTTCACCTAAATGAATTCCAGTATTTATAAGATGGTACAAAAAAAGTAGAAAACAAAAAACGTAGGCTTCATGTAGGCAAAAAAATCTCTCTCCTCAAAGTCTTTCAAGGTTTATAAATGCTGATACAGTATAAACCACCACGCTCTTCTGCAGGTGTATTTTACGTATTTTCCTGACTGTTCCTCAATGCACAAACGGTATTTTGCTATTGTATTTATACAATAAAAGTAAAAGATACAGAAAACCAGTAGAATTCTCATGAAAAGTCAAAGGACTTCAAAAACCGATGGCAAAAAAGGGAGACAGGAAACCACCATGTGGAAGTGGGAGTAAAAAGGATGGAAGGATGGTCAGAGGAACGCTGGGCTTCTGAGTGTCCAGTGCTCGTGATTAAACGTTATGAAAGCTTGACCGCTATCTTTTGCTCCTTCTTCATCATCCTCTGTGCCTCTTTCTCTAGTTTTTTCCTCTGCTGCTCCATGGATCGCTTCTCCCTCTCTGCCATCTTCTGCTGTCTGTAATCAGCACATTCACAAAAGCACCAATTATAAGAAAAACAATCCTACACACAATGTGTGTCACAACACAATGTCCATTTTACGTTTTACTTTGAAGTTTACAACGCTGAAAGTTGTGCTCTTATACAGCGAATTAAAGATAGATCAACAGCATACATAACTGTCAGGGGCAAAGGAGAAAATGCAGGCAAATCCTGATACAGCAATGGACCTGACTAGGTCATCATAATTTTAATCAAGTATATTGGAACACTACTACAAAACTTTTATTGTGCTAGATTATAGCAAACTATAAGAATATTTTATAATGATGAATATTGCTTGTAAATATGCTGCACAAGTCACAATTCTGTGGCTTGGTTAAATAAATCGCAGCAGAAATGTTCGTTCCAAACTTCAGTGATTCTATACTGGCATCTAGTGGACACAGGCAGTTAAATACTTAACGTCCCATATTTACAGCATGTATAAAGCGTTTTCCATAAAATGTCTCATCATGTGAAAATGTGACACTACATGTCTCGTCATGTGACACTACAGAAAGATGACAGAAGATACAGAACAGACCAACCCATATCTGCTAAAGAGCAGGCACATAATTACTGGGCCAGACTTATAATACCCACTCGTTTCCTTCCAGCTAACAGCAGCACTAGGTGAGACGTGCAGCTGAAGGGCTTAGTGAGGGTAAAGGTGTGGTGGAGGGTACCTGAGCACTTCCTCTGCCTCCCACGCAGCCTCGGACTCATCCTCCCACGCATTAGCGTCCTCCTGCCAGGTATCCAGATCCCCCAGCTCTGCCTGTAGGACAACACAACACATGGGCCCCTTTACGTACATTACACAAGCACAGTGTTATAGCGTGGATTTCAATAAAACATTATGATGTTCAGCATACTGATGCTACATGTGCTGTGTCTACGGATTACAGAAATTCTTCTAAGGGTGAATATAGTCAATCTTAAAAAGTTGCAAGTGAACAAACTTCATTCCTTTTCTAGATTAGCGTAGAATTAGACATGGTGTACTTAAAACATTTAAAAGCATTAGTTTAACCATTTTTCATAATGTCAGCACTATATGAATATATAAATCACCAGTGTTACTGATTCTTTTGGATTTGACTTTTCAGGTCAGTTAATGAGTAAATGTCCATGTGCACCTTTCTACATCTCTCTGAGCTGTAAACAGAGAACCTACAGTTTTGACACAAACACCATTAATCAAATTACAAAACAAACACTCTAATCTGATTAGATGTATCTTAAAACAAAAACTGATACAGTATTAGTGGCAACAAGCATGAAAATGATTAACAGATACATACACCACAACTTAATTATAAATGAACTTGCTTCTTGTGCACAATTTTTTCCATTAAACCTGCATGATATGAAGAAAACGTGCAATAATGTTCAATGGTATTATGACAATATATTTAAGTGGGCATATTATCTATACAGTTCCTGTTTTTCTGCACTACCAGATACACTGCTAAACTGAATAACCCTTTTCTTCCAATTCTTCCAATTCATCCCATCTGTTGCAATGTGTTTATTGCGCAGATTTATATGACAATGAAAATACAACTTATCGGTCAGGAATATTTTACATTTGTATGGAGATCACATTTGACCCAAAGCTGTAAGGACAGGACTCACTGAAGGCTGGATGAAGGACATGTCCTGAGTGGCAGCCAGCCTGCTGGAAAAGCCTGTAGTAGCATCAGGGACAGGAAAACTCACAGGTTCCCTTTTCTTCAAGATAATCTGGTGAGAGGACAGGATTACGCATTGGGGTTAAATTACTTATGAAATTACATTTTATTGGATAGAGGAATGAACACACATTTTCGTGTCATAAGTATGAACAAACTTTTTGTGTTTTCCTGATGGTAGGAGCCATGTCCTTGAAGTAGTCTGGTTCTTCCTCCTCCGACTGGTTCTGGTGGGGTGCAACAGCTCCATTTCCACCCTCAATCTTTATACTTGTGGGGGCCTCTTCATCCCATGAGCTCCACTCTTCGATCTCTGGCTATGGGACAAGTACACAAGAATCGCATGTATTTCATATAATCCAAAGCTTAATTAGAATTTACTTACCTGTATCCATCTATTTCTACAAAAATTATCAGTACCTTGTCTACCTTTTGCTGGAGGTAACAAAGTATTTTAAACTCAAACATACAGTGGGAAGACTATAGCTACTTAAACAATGACTTTGTTTGCCTGACTGTACGGTGGTCATTTCATTGATTAAGCAATAACGGACTAAGGAACGCACTAACCTGCTTAGGCACAGAGGAAAAATCGACAGTGGTGGGCAGAGTGATCTGATCACCACTTAACTTCCGCGATCTTCCAGTTCTGTCATCAAGGAGAGAACAAAAGTATTAAAGGAGGCATAAACAAGGAAAATTGATACTTAAAGGATGAGTAACTTAGCATTTTATTGTTTAGACAAAGTATGAGTCCATGATGGTTCTGGCAATCTCTCAGTTGCCTTATTTCACTGATCAATGTACAATAATGGAACTTCGTCTGTGAGGCTGCAAGCATGAAGTCTAGAAGTCTTTGATAGCCTCAAAATTCAAGTCATTCTGAAAATTGAAATGCTAATATTAATTTTGAAATGTAAATACATTTTATTGGGAAACACTATATAAATTATAAAATGCATAAGACATTTTAAACTGTAAATTATTAGGTTCAACAGCAAGAAAACAGAAATAAATAAACTAGTTTTAAAAAGTCTTTAAACTATTGCAAACACTCCCCTCATTCAAACATGCTTGATTTCAGAACACAATTATTAATGACACATTTTAACAATCAACTGCCTCACAAAAGGCAGCTTTTCACTGTTTGTTTAGGCAAGGAGTCTGTACTGGGAGCAAGGACACCAACCGGGTGGATACTACTTTGGGTGGAACATAACCCAACAGGTTAAACGCAGACCATTACACACAACAACAAAAGCTTCTTCTCATCGTTTGGCTGAAGTCCATAATAGGACAGCGATATATTGTATTGTTTTGGTTCTGTAACCCATCACTGATTTCAAAAGAGTTTTCTCTGACATATGAACTTATATTTTCAAGTAAAAGCATTATTTAACATAAAATGTTCCGGATCAGAATTTAAATCTGAATTGCACAATACCTCAATGTTTACAATCACAAAGCACATTAAAAAGCACTCAAAAAGAAACTCACCTGCATATTAACCTTTTAAGGAACGAAAGAACAGATGCTATACAATTGCACAACTTGAACAGGCGAAACTGAGCAATGGCCATGTTGAGATCAATGTCTGAAAAATGTTGAGAAGAGAAATAAATGCAAGTTCACACAGCCCCAACACCCAGGAGCGCTCGTAATAACGACAGCCATCGTCACAAACATATAAACTGCGACCTTGTTAAACTGAGGGAACGATGATCCCAGCTAGCTACGGCTTTGGGTAGGCTAAACCAAATGTTGTTTGCTGGATTGACACTGCTAATAATTGTAACTTTTGTGCCAGTAACGTTACTATATTCAGACACAATGGCAATGTCGGTGCTAAAATGGGCCTTGCGTGTAGGAAGAGACAAATTATTGAATGTGCAAGTTGTGAGCTTAGCTAATGTGTCTTAGCATTTGACCCGATAAACAGCATATTTCCAAGCAGCATATTTACAATGTGGCTAGCTAGCCAGCCAGCTACCGTTCCTTACAAGAAGGAACTTAACAGTCAAACTGCACAATGATTAACTTATAGCATAGCCGGCGTATTACGTTTTTCTTATACAATAACACGTTAGGGTTGAGTATGTATTATAAAAAAAAATAAACCGCTAAATCACACACATTATACAGGCCTATGTCAAACGGACATCTAGCCATCTAAACAGCTAACATTAGCCATACACATACCAAGCAGAGGAAACCCGGGTTGCTCGCAGTGAGTTCATAGCACGGAGCTAGCTGGATGCTAAAAACGAGCTAAATCCAATACCCCAGGATCAGCTAACTGCTTCTAATTAGTCAATGGCATTACTTTCCTTTGGCGACAAAATGAAACGGATAGCGAAAATCATTTTAGGAAGAAGCTGCCGAACTGTAAGCGTTGCTCAACGGCTAACCTTGTCCATTTCGGACTAAGCCCTAAGCCCATCGTCGCCTCGCCGCGGCTTCGCTCTTAGGAACCGCCTTAACGTTCACTCCAGTGAGCCGGAAGTTCGGCGGGATACGTCAGAAGAGAACGTGATTCAACTTCCGGCAGATCTGCGGATCAGACGCGTGAGCAGAAGGACTCGGCCTCGCGCCGTGTCCTCGCTCCAGTTGGGATTTTAGACAGAGAAATAGTAGCACACTCACGTCCCCTAACCACCTCAATGCGTGTCAATACAGTTCCGGAATAGTGGTGTTTTTTAAGATATAAAATGCTATGGTAGGCTGACAGAAGGTCATTAAGCATTACTGTCAATAAGCTCTGGATCATATTTTGAGTGGAAGTGGAATTGTTTGACTGGAATTGAATGGAAGTGGAAACGGAGATGAAATGAGATTGAAAAAGTATGATAATACAGTAATAGTAGTAGTAGTAATAACAATACTACTAATAATAATATCCTAGAGGTTTGTGAAAGTTTTTATGACTAATAGGTGTTAAAAGATAGGCAAATTATATCCAGGGTAAGCAAATTAAGCAACAGTAGTCAGTCAGTCAGTAATTTAAAAAAAAACAATTAAGAAAGTGAGTCGTGTGTGTTTATGTGTGTGTATGTGTGTGTATGTGTGTGTGTGTGTGTGTCGTGTGTGTGAGTATTTAGTGACAGTTAAAAATCTAAGCTTGGAGAGATGGCTGTCATCACACTACAACAAATGTCTGAAGCACGCTCTTGAAGTTTGAAACAGTTCTTTGGATTTTCCCGTTTCTACTATGTTGCAATGCGGGGTGGATGACGGGTAACTACTACTCCTCAAAACCGGTCCTTGCACATGTCTAAAACCTGTTGTAGTTTTTTGGAGGGTCGTGCAGTACCGGCTGCAGCTCATATTTGTGCGGGAGGCGTGGCTACGAGTTTCTCAAGTGTCAGTCAGCGAAGGGAGGAGTATACGCAAAAATGCAGCTTTCACAACAGCCTCTTCTTTGTAGCCGATTACATTTGATTTTTACGTTAACGAACTGAACAATACTGTGTTTTTGTTCTTCTCTCGGTTTGCTCTCAATATTTTCATGTTTTTTTGGCGTAAATGTAAATGTGAGGAGCATTTTCGACAGTAAAGTAAGTAGCTAGCTAGGTAATGATCGCTTGGGCCAGGTAGCCCAGCCTTTCACGGAGCTTCATCGTACATTCAGGTTCCTTATTCGTAAAAAACAACCTCATTTTGATACGTTGCAAATTCTTCTGTTCTTGTTTATTTATGAATGTAACTTTGCCCGTGTGATGTGCTACTGCTAATGTCAGAAGGCGATTTTGCCAAATTTGATCTATATAACAGCTAGCTGTGTTTCTTTGACTTGGTCATTCTGACGAGCTTTATCTAGTTGCACCAGAGCAGTATTCATCCTCCAGCGGAATTTTAAAATGTTTGTGAGCATTAAGTACTAAGTTGGTAGCAGAATTTTTTGCATATTCTGACTCACTGACTGGTGCACAGACCGAAAGAGCATCAGAATAGCATCTTACGGTGGTGTTTCTCGAAATACCCAGAGCTCTGAACACAAGGGCATGCGGTATAGGATCCTTCGCTTCCGCGTGTGCCCGTGTTTCAGATCAAACTCGCCGCTAAATGATCTGGCTTTAACTCTATCCTCATACAGATGTCCCAGACTTTGTCTTCCTGACATTCATAGATAGAGCTCTGCCTGAAATCAGTTTTATCGTTCGTCAAAATATATTTCTACATTTGTATTAATTTATTTATTTGTTTTAGCCGCATAATTTAGCTCTATCCGTTGAGCCCGTCAGCAATGAATGACCAAGAATCACAAAAGGATCTACAAATTCCTGATTATGATCTAAAGTCCATCCTTCTTTGACATTCTTGGTCCTGTCCTCGTCCCTGTGGTAAATAGACTATGGGCCAGCAGCTATTCTGCTGTGTCATAAATAGGACCTCTTGACACAATGTCATCTGTCATTTTCATTTGTCTTTGTCATTATTTGTCTTTGAAATTGCCCACCTTCACTCAGGTGAGTTTTCTTTTAACTACAACAGCAAAACTGCATTGGTGATTAACATATTGTGATGTCTCTCCTCAGCATGGAGCCTTTGTGATAGGATGAGAAGCCCAGTGCCCAGATTCAGGGACGTTGAGAGGCAGGTGGCCAGCCTGCAACCTGTGCAGTGTGTACCTCCCTGTCATGACAGACAGAGCACTATGTGGTTCATCCGGGATGCCTGTGGCATCGTGTGTGCGGTTATCACCTGGATGCTCGTCATGTTTGCAGAATTCGTCGTGTTGTTTGTTATGCTACTTCCTTCGAAGAACCTTACCTACAGTTTGGTGAATGGCACCATCTTCAACAGTCTGGCTTTTCTCGCCTTGGCGTCCCATTTCAGAGCCATGTGCACAGACCCAGTAGGTTGCAGTTCAGTCAAACCCATGAACAGATACATGATCGGCAGTCCTGTGTCAGAATTTAAAGCTGGAGTTCAAATTTCTTTTAGGGCGCTGTACCAAAAGGGAATGCCACAAAGGAGTACATAGAGAGTCTGCAGCTGAAGCCGGGTCAGGTGGTCTACAAATGTCCCAAGTGCTGCAGCATCAAACCAGACAGAGCTCACCACTGCAGGTAAAGGAGAGAAAAAGACCAACTCAAGGTTAAGAGCTTTTATGTACACTGGGCGTCTGTACTGGGGCCATGATGGAGCCGAATCAGAATAGGTGATTTATGCTTAAGTGTGTACTTTATTAGATGCATTATAATTACATACACCTTATAGTTGCATTTGCAGTAACAGTTACAGTAGACACCAGCACAACTTGCATATGTTTATCAGTAGACAACATTAGTGCTTCTAGGGAATCAAACCCATGACCTTGGTGTTGTTAAGAGCTTACACTACGTGCTCTACCAGCTGAGCTGCAGGAGCGGTTAGTAACACTCACAATTGTTGTAATGGTCAGTGAATAGTTTCTGACAACAAGCCCATTGTTGGCTGGTTATTTTCTTCTTGATCTATGCATATGCACTGATGTCTAGAAGCTTAGCAACACTTCTGTGCATACCAGTGCAATACTCAATACCATTTTACAAGCATGTCAGTGTCACTTCTATTTTGGAAGTGGACCACCTCCCAGATAATGTCCAGCTAGCAGTTGCTTTACTGTCCGAAGATGTCTGTTGATGAGTGGTAAAGTCTGCATGGCAATGAACAGGCTACAGTCTGTAACTGCACACTTGTATAGTGTTTATATATGGTCATCATGCCCAGTAAAGTCATGAGAACTGGTAGTTTCTAGCCCCATGGTGAAGAAAGGCAGTTCATACAGAGTTGGGTCCTTGTTTGTGTAAAACTGTGTTACATAATGCACTCACACAATCCATATCCAAAAAGCAGCAACACTAGACCAGTGACACTCTTTATCTCTCTCTCCTCAATCCACACTCCCTTCATTTTATCAGCGTCTGCAAACGATGCATTCGGAAAATGGACCACCACTGCCCCTGGGTCAACAACTGTGTTGGCGAAAGTAACCAGAAGTATTTTGTTCTCTTCACGGTATGTAACACAGGAATACACACAAATATTTACACACAACCAATTAATAATTGTTATACACTTTATAAAAAAGTATGATGTTAAGAAAATAATATGCTTTTAATTATTAATGTATCAATTAATAATAGTAATATTGATTAGTTTGTCAGATTTAACATATTAATAGAATCTGGTCTCCCTTGGCCCAGTTATTTATGCATCCTTATTATTTATGCATCTAGTTTGCATTAGCCCTGTTACATATGCATATTTCTGTGAAATACAAAAATTAGTATGTCTGTACAGATGCCTGAAATGTAGAAAACATTTTTGTGTTAGTTTAGCTATTTTGGCAATGTGGGCAATAGAAAGACTAAAGACAGAGTTGGGTCCTGCAAGACTCTAATCTCAGGCAGCGCCATCTAAGCGCCATCTAAGACTAAGTTCCTCTCCATTCCAGATGTATATTGCACTCATATCTCTACATGCCTTGACCATGGTGGTCTTCCATTTTTTATTCTGCTTTGAAGATGACTGGATGAGTAAGTAAATACAGTAGTTACTGACACTACATTAAATACTTCCTCAGATGGAGTGACAGTGACTTTTTTTATTATAATGTCCCCTCCAGTGACAGAGATGAGGACAGCATTATGTTTTATAGTTACTATTGTTTCTCTTGGTTTGTTTGGTTTTATTACAAGCGAAGATAAAACAAACAGAACGTTTACTTGCGCCATGACATTTTGTCAATTTCTACAACTGTACTATCATCACTAATACCCTCTGTGTGTATACAGTACATCATATCCATACTGCTGTATCTGTAGCATCATTACAAAAAGATTAGCGATGGCATAGCGAGTAGCTTCTTAATCCTGTTCTGAGTCTTAAGTAGCTAACATTTCCCCTCCCACCCTAGAATGCAGTACATTCTCACCTCCAGCAACTGTCATCCTCCTCATCCTCCTGTGCTTTGAGGGTCTCCTCTTCCTCATCTTCACCTCTGTGATGTTTGGCACCCAAGTCCATTCTATCTGTACGGATGAGACGGTAAGTGACCTGAGCACCCCCCCCCACCCCCCCCCCCATCCCAGTCCTGCCGTAGAAGATTCCGTACGATTTGTGTCTGGGAGCAGACTTCATATGTATAAAATGTTTGAGTGATGGCGCTGATTCAAGTATGGCAGTGTCTTTCATGTGCCACTGCATACATCATCAGTCACTCACAGACATCTTCTACATATGAACCCAGATCTCCTTTAACTCAACAAGGTAAATCTTAGAACTGGGGATGTAAAGGCAAGTTATACACTAAGACTGGTACAGTACTGACTCAGATTAAGCACACACACAGCACCACTGCTTGGATGCTATTTTACTCTGCCTTCAAGTCACCTCAGAGGGCAAACAGTGTAGTGAACATGACTCCAGTTGTCACTGGAGGATTACCCATTTATTTCTTGTTTCTTATTTCCGCAGATGTTTTTTTTTCTCTCATACAGATCTTTCTACAGATAGTCATCACTTAGAAAAGTTTCTGATAAATGCTCTCAGACACAATTCTTTGTGGACATTTCCTCCAAAAAATCCCCATGTGTAAGCTAACACTCAACTAATGTCTTTTTTTAAATTAGGTAAATCAATCTGTATTGAGTTTTCAACATGGATTGACTGCCTTCTGTTCACTCCTAATGGACTTTCTCTTTCTCAATCTATAGTGCTTAAGGGTTTAGTTTTGTAGGTCTAGGGTTTTAAAACAGTGACTTTAGACATTAGTCCCATTGTTCATATGTTCATGCAACATGGAAACCTCAGTTCCTTAAAGCTCTTGAATGGAGCACGTTGGATCTTTTTTTACACACACACTCTGAAGTCTTGGTTGTCTCTTGTTTTTAGGGCATAGAGCAGTTGAAAAAGGAAGAGAGAAGATGGGCTAAAAAAACTAAATGGATGAACATGAAGGCGGTATTTGGACACCCCTTCTCAATAGCATGGTTTAGCCCGTTTTCTACACCTGACCATGGGAAAGCTGACCCCTACCAGTATGTGGTCTGAGTTCAGGAATGATAGGCCCATTCTTTGTCCAGGTTTAAAGCAAAGACTGAAAACCAGTGGACTTGGTTAAAGCCAAAACGCATCCTTCAGCGTCCTCAAGCGTGACTGTAATCCTGACTTGAGCTGTGTGTATCTTGCATTACATGTACCAATAAGGCTAAATCAGCTTTGTTTCATTCTTGCGAGGAAAAGACAGAGTGCGGAGTGTGGGACTGTGTGTGTATACACACACACTTAAAGCTGTTATTCCACTATTCAATAACATGCACATGTAAACTTCTATCCATATATCCCAACATTTAGGTTATGGTGAGTGTATTCTTTCTTTTTTCAGTCAATTTCCTGACAAGTTAAAGTACCAATTAAAATTGATGTAATGCTCAGCATTGTTACAAGTGAATATCCAATGCACTTTGCAAATAAAAGTAAACTGGCTTATGCTATTTGCAGTATTGCAGGAGCATTTGGAATCAAACATGCAGTACCTGATAGTAAAATATGCAGTGCAAGGCAATTTCAACCATTCAGTGTATTAGCATAATTCTGTATGACACAACTGGCAAAAAGAATATGGTTCATTTTTACCCATCTGAAACAATTCTCTCAAAATTAATCCTTTATTGATGTAAACATGTAAATAAAAATATATATATATTGTTTTTAACCATTTACTACACATATGGTACATGTGGTTTATTAAAATACAGCATATACTTGGTAACATGAGGGAGGGTGTACAAAATAAAATGCATTTTGACATTATTTTAATCTATTGTTGAGAACCCTGAAGGCAGAGACCACACATTACCTGCCCTGCTATGAGGGAGAAACCTATAATTGTTTGACATGTGGGTATTGGTTCTAAACTGAAATAGTTCCTTTGTCAGGTTTATTATCCTGTACATCAATACATCATGATTGTTTCATAAATGTGATAAATGCCATTTTCAGATTTGGGCTCACTTTCAATGGGGGTTGCTTTATTATGAATAAGCCAATAGTACCCCCAATTTTAAGTAGCCTGTTATACATTTGCAAGAAAAAGTGAACCTTTGTTAGATTAGGGTTCACAGCTCAATATTCAAAACGTAACTAGATTTCTGCATGAATTACTTAATTTTCAAATATATCACAATAATAGACAATCAGTCTGCTTAAACTAATAACCAAACTATTGTACATATTCTTGTCAATTCAGAGAGCTATTAATGAAGGAAATTAAATAACAATGACATTATCGTAAAGGAGGAGTGCTCTACACTTTTGCAGGTCAGATTATTGTGCTTGATTGTGCTTAAAGAAGGCTATACGAGTTTAAATGTTTTTATGTTCAAACAATGGATTCAGTATTGAAAATATATACAATTGTTGTCAATTATTAGTTAAAGCAAAGTGAAGTTGCCTATTATTTGATTTAGCTGAAAATAAAAACATATTTATATGAGTAATTTATGCTGAAATTCAGGTTATTCCACATAATAACCTATGTATTCACATATATTCTCCACAATTTTCTTGCAACTGTATATGCGAATTATATTTCTCTGACCAACAGAAAATTAATTTTAAACACTAATCAGCCTTGGAACTGCTTTTAAATGTAACTCGAAGCACTTTGAGTTGGACTAAGGTCACTTTGAGTTGGACCCCACTGGGGTTTTTGGAACGTTTTCCAGATGAATGTATTCTAAAGTGATGCATAGTGTTCTGCATTTCTTTATCTTAATATACTTCCTTTACTTGCTGAAAGAAGTCAAGATTCGAATGCATCACGTCACTTGCTGACTGTCTCCATCACTTCTCTCCCTAAGTCTTAGTAACCAGATATTTCTGTTCTTTTTCTACTGTGTTTAACTCTATTTTATGCTTACCTCTGTTTGTGGTTAAAAAGTTTAAAAAAATCAAATGTAACATTAATATGCCATCCTAAGCTTGATGTCGCTCTGATTGGTGTGAGATAGAGGTAAGCCTTGATCACTCCTGATTTAAAAAAAAGGCTTTTCCCCTGCAGCTGTTAAATTTGGTCTGAGTGCATGATATGTAGATGTTGGCATTGAAAACGCTCTAGACATTTTTTCCCTTTTGTTGCAGACTGCACATTAAGTGTTTAACGCATGCTGCATGGGCTTTTTATTCGTCTGTGTGGTGGCACTCAAGCCATTTTCTTCCATTAAATTAGGCCCGCCAGTCTCACCAGGGCAGCCGCACGCAGCCCCTGCATGCGTGTCCAAAGTCGTTCATTTATTCCCCATTTTCCACTTTACTCAGTTCATAGCAATGCTGTGCTTCCTTTATTTTCCATTGAGTTCAAAGGAATTTCAGTTGGTAATGTGCCTGTTCTTTCGTTATTCGTGGAACGTGATACGTAGAATCACTACGTGTTCTCTCAATTCAACATGATCTCGTTGATTTCTCTTTTCAGGGTATTGAAAAGCTTAAAGGAGAAACTCCAAGGTGGGAGAAGACTCCGTGCTGGGAAGGCATGAAGATAGCATTTGGTGGTCCTCTGTCTCTGGCCTGGTTCAGCCCCTTCACAGACCTTTCGTGCAGAACAGATGATTCAACAAGCATCCCTGAAGCTCCTCAGGGTGAAATCATAGAGGAGGACGTCATTGAAATTCCTTTACGGCACTAATACCAAAGTCCACTATGTCACCCGCTGGAAGAACTGAAATACAAACATCCGCAGCTTCATGCAGGATGGCAGTTTTTGAGAGCTTTTGTGGCATTTTGATTTACTCTTAATTTCATGAGACGTCATGGTCATTTTTATTGGCCACTTGCCTTGACTGAAGGCAAGTTAACCTTCCTGTGGGACTGATTTGGGCAGTGACCTGAGTAATAGAAAAAACCATGCTGCTTTGATGTGTTGGTGTGCATTATCCAATCACTAACTGAACACTTCACTTGAGTTATATTGGTATTGAAGACATGCTGGTTATATGGTCTCAAAAACCCAATCAACAGCTCCTGGTCAGAAATCAGAACCAAAAAAAACATTAGTACCCTTTTTCTAGTGATTTTAACCACCTTAACTGGACAGTTTAATGTCTCAAGTCAGACAGGAGCACTTATAATGAGCTTACACGTATTTAAAACAAAATACATCTTGGTTGCAATCTTAACAAATCTTGACCCATGTTCTCTGTAATATTAATTAACAAAATTTGGCTAAACTTAAATACTATATTCAATTCTCAGTGCCTTAAAACATTCTCAACCAAAAATCTCCCATGTATGTCCCTTTTTAAAGCCCAATGTCATCTCACCAGAATAATAAAGGCGAATGTTTCTATTATTGTGGATCCCAGAGATAGGACATTTTCAGGGCAACAGAAATAGTACATGGATTATGTAACGGCAGAGGGCTTTCTTAATTTTAACATGTATATTTGTGTGATAACTACTGAATAAATGTACATTTTATTCCATTTATTACACTATATGTTAGTGCTATTTATGGAACAGTAAAGCTGCACCATCTATATATTTTCACAGAAAGCTATACATTACTACTTAAAGGTTACTTAAATGGTTTATGGACATTATCGACTTCACATAAGCCTACAAAGTTTGAGGTGTATCATCTTCCATGTTGTGAACTGGCATTTCTTTGATGATATAACTGCATATTATTTCAAAACTTAAATTATTTTACACTACTTTTTGTATAGTCACCTAATGCAAATAAAAGGTTACGTTTTAATAAATCGTGACGTTGGCTTCAAATGAGTGTGCCAAATGAAGCTTTGTTTCTAAATCCTAAATTCACTCAAACATTCCTGAGGATTTTAAAGGGGTCTTTGATTTGCTTGTCTAAACTGATGCAAATGACTGGTGCTGACAGATATATGAAATGTTCCTGTTTTGAGGGTGTACTGTAAACAGCTGTATACCATATAATGACAGAGGTTCACAATATGATGCAACCAGTTCTCTAGATAAAAACCCAATCTTTTTATTCCATTAAAAACATCAAAGCTTTGTCTGCTCTCCCATGTTATTTTATTATTTTATCAGTAACACTTTACATAAAGGCTCCCTTAACTAATACCATTTACAGCATTATTTGACATTAACAAATAAGTCATTTTAACAACGTAATTGAAATCATGCACATTGGAATGTCATGGAACAATGTTTTCTTTTCCAATTGTTTTCCATGAGCTCTCCACTCTTTTATTCCAGGTCATGCAGATGAGTTGTATTACAAAGATAATTACTTAACATCACTCTTGTTATAATCACATAAATTAATGGCTTGTGGGATGTAGCCTAACTGTAAGCAAGATAAAGGTAATCTGAATGTAAAGTGTTACCCTATTCTCTGTACCCATCATGATATTTATCAAACCTACCTAAATAACAGGTGCTTAGGCCTGATATTTCCTATGCTGCTGAAGAAAACAACGGGCCAGTGGTAGTATGGAGGCTGTACAGAGTGCAGGGAGCAGATTAACTGAATCACCTGCTTACATTACATTTTACACTTCTGCAGCGAGGTCTTCTCCATAGCTGATCCAATAGCTCATTCACTTTTTTTCACATCAATTCTTTGGTCCAGGGAAGATGATCCGTGCAAGACGAAGAGTCCCAGTGAAGTAAAGAAGATGCCAAACCACCATAACAAGGCATGGCTTTCCCCAAATATGACGTATCCAAAGAATGCCTACAAAAGTGATAACAGATCCGTCAAAATTATAACGTTTAAATCATATGGTTAAATTCTGGTCTATTTCTAAAGCCAAATATCCTAGCATAAAAGTGTTTATTCTAGAATGCAAAGCCTCACAGAGAGTATGAAGTTGGAAGCCGTGGTGGTCACTGTAGTCTGGGCAGAGGAAGAAGAGAGCCGGAGAGCTTTAGCAAAGAATGTCCACATCACAGCGTTGCAGATAAACAGCAGGAGTCCACACAGCAGTCTCAGAGGAATGTGTAGCTGTGGATAACATCAGCATAACACGCACACTTTGTATTATTATTATTGTTATTATATTATTTATAGCTTGTGGGCAAAGTTCATTTGGTATAAACACTGGTTCCAGCAGTGGATTACAACTTGTATTGTGGTTCATTCATTCATTCATACATACATAGCTAGCTAGCAATAAAACCGCAGAGAAGCTGCAGATTCACCCATTCACAAGACGTAGTGTCGACTTCTGGTGTCAACACCTTTTCCTCGATAGTCCACCTTCTCACACCAGTTTCGCACAACCCTTTGATGTAACTGGCACCAAGTGACAGTTTTGCAGAGGAAGACGCTACGGCTCCGAGAAACCCTGCTAGCAAAGCGTACATAATCCCAGGTAACATAGTTTCATTGCAGTAGCTAGCTAAGATACCAGTGGGGCAAACAGCTAGCTAACTTCATTTACAAACTGTATTTATCTACTGTGATTGTCTTTAACCACGAAGCACACGGACGTGTGTTTAGCAGTTCATAGCAACATTTACACAACATTATCTCTTGAAAAAAACCCAAACAGCAGACTACGTCCGTAAACGTAATCACTGCTGGACGCGTGGACTGCTTAGACAATCGCGCATGTTGATGACGCAAAAGACTTTACGGTCTCAGTTTGTAGTTCAAGTTGGCGCTTTCGTTCATGGAATACCAGACGTGTAGTGACTACGGCGCAGATTTGCGGCATACATAATGAACAAAAAGGGCAACGTGTCGTGGGTGAAGCCCGACGAACCGTCTTTTCTGCGGAAATTCAAGAACGACGTCGGTTATAAAGAGGGACCAACCGTTGAAACAAAGGTAGCATCACCTAGCATCGCTAGCGAGTTAACCATACGTATAGGTATACCAAGTTAGCCGTTAACTACCCGGCATCGTTTTCATTAAGAATAAGCGTTTGCAGCGACGGTTCGGTCAGTCAATGATTTGTGGTGTGTATTTACAGCGAGAACAAATACCTGTGCGTGATGAAGACAGCGGAGACAGCGACCGTGAGGATGAAATGCCGCAGGTGGTGGTCCTAAAGGAGGGCGACCTGAGCGCAGAAGAGGTCATGCAAATGAAAAAAGACACTAAAGTGTCGAATAAAGGTAACATCTACACATCTACATCTGTTCATAGCCTGTTTTCTGTGTCACCGCCTGATTTGTCTAGTGTCCTGGAATCTTTGATGTGGGGTCCAGGATTCAAGCTTGTACTTTGCTATAGTATCCAAGTTTAGAGGCTAAACCTACAGTTGTCCTCTGATGCAACTGCTTGAGCACAGATATTGTTGTTGAAATATTCATTTTCTCCCTAGATGAGCAGCCTCAAGACGATGGGAAAATCCTATTTAAGAAACCCATAAAACGCTCTTCTGACAAGTTTGGAGGAATTACTGCTAGCTCTCACAAGAGAAAGAAGAGTGGAACTGATGAGGAGAAGAAGAAAGAGGGGTCAGGGGTTAAAGTAAAGAACAAAAGCCTGTTGTCCTTTGGTGGTGATGACGAGGAGGATGAATGACATATTCAGTCTTTAATGAAGCAGCTGGAGTGGACCTGGGTGTCAAGAGTTTTAGAAGTATTAACACCACATTACAGCAGATAAAATATTATTGATAGATCTCAGATGGTATCTTGAGGTTATGCTTTTGACAAATTCAAAACATCAACCATGAAGGCTTTTAGAGACGAGCCATTTTTCTTTCACAATTACAGGTGATTATAAGGACTTTTTATTTAAGCTATTGGGTTTTTGTATGTTTATAGACTTTTATCCAGTTTTAGTTATGGGTACTTGGAATCTTCTGAATTGTGTGTATACTTCATTATACCCTTGATAATTGATATAATTTCCAGATTTTGTTTCAAAACATGCATGGGATTATTTTATATTCTTTCACAACAGAATGGATAGCATTCGTAAAATTCTAAAGACTGGCTATAATAAATGTATTGCATGGAGAAGGGACTGAAACAGTGAAATGACTCTGCTAGAAGCATATGTAGATTTAAGTATTAGCTGCTATGAAGGGACTGTGGGCTTTTACTAAATGTATTTTTTCTTCTCAAGTTGTCACTGTAATTGTTTTTATTTTTAGTCAAGATTAAAAATGTCTCAATCTTCAAACATGGTCTTGTGTGGGACTCATTTGACTATATTTTTACATTTTCCTGTAACTGGTTTCTGTAATTATGACTACATGCAACATCATAATGCTTTTTCTAGGTAAACATTACATTTGAACTAGACAACACTGATAACTGATGTTTAATCTTCCAAGCATCACTTGTCTCACTTTTTATCTACACAAATAATGACCTTTTTAGAGCATCCAAGTTTTCCAGAAGTGAGAGTAAAGATGGTCAAAATAAATATGAGGCAAATTCAAAAATGCATTGCATCTGTCCTTAATCACACCGGCAACATGGAGGTGAGTCACTAGTGTGAGGTTTTATAACAGAATATCTGGCTCTGGCAGTACAGAAAGGGGAGAGTACAGATGTGACTATTTTTCATTTCAGTTGATGCATTTCTTTGACTCTCCATAGTATCTGCCATCATTACTAAGTAAAAATCTGTTCTGACAACTTAGTGGTTAAGTGTTACTCAAATCAGAGGAAACTTAACAGATTACAGAAAAGATCACACCACAGATTTTATAAATGAAAGCACATAGCAAAAAAAATAATAAACAGGGAAAGTGTATTAAAAGATAGAACACTGAAACCAAAATTACATATAGAAATGTGATGAACTTGGTCATTAAATAAGGAAAACGTTTGTCTCAGGTTGTCACTGGAGACAATAAAACAGTGTGTACAATGCTTTTTGAAAAATCTTACATGGAATATTATTTTACCTTCAGTTTTAAGATCAGTTGAAATTTGATCTTTTATAACTTGTAACTGGTTTTCAGTATAAAGAAGCACAACTAAATTCCCTTTATAAAAGATTGTTTCAATAATGCATAAAAGGCAAAGTAGCTAAATAAGACCCTTCCTGTTGAACAGAGGGTGCTGTACTAACCCTAACCCTTAACGTAAAGGCATCTTGTATGTTATGTTTCCTGTATGTGACCCATCTCAACCCATAATAGAAAACTAAAGAAAAAAAACATTGTGTAGCAGTGTATCTAGCAATACTGTGGGGAAAAATCATTAAGACACTTCAAGCACTCCCTACATGCCCTTTGAAACACAAGAATCCAATTAAAGAATGTGCGTTACTGAGGCTCTTGTATTAGAGTATCAAAAATGTTAAAACATGCACTACTGCTTAAGTACTACAATGCTGGATCCACTGTGATTTCAAAGCAAAGTGAAATGAGCATTTGTATTAAACCAGCCTAACGAAGAATTTGCCCAGAAAGTAGAAAAAACACAGCTGGTCCCCAAAGGTAATTTAGTTTAGTGTAAAATGTTATTACCAGTGAGCACACAAGCAGCAGATCCATTAAAATGGTCCCTTAACCTGCCTTTTGCAGTTCTTGAGAAATGTGGGACATTCACTGGTGAATGTCCTCCTGGAGCCCATGAGGCAGCTTGAAGTCATTAGATGAAGTACTTAAAAAACTGACATAACATTGTCAGTGGTAAAGTAAAAGGAATTGTTTTTAATTAACCTTTCCCCATATTTTATATATAGTAGTTATGAATCCTCCACAAGAGGGCAGCCAATGTAGAGAATAGTTTAGAAATGCAGTAACGGTACAGATGTAGATGTCACATTTGGCTTCATAATCTATCCAAAAGATATTATCTCTGTATTCTTCATATATTTAGGGAGCTTGATAAAGATAATGCTGAAACAAAAACCACCCATACAGCCACTCCCAGAGCCGTTTGAAACCTGACCCTGAGAGTGGCCCCAAGCCAGCCGTAGGATCAGGAGTTACACTGGGCCAAATGACAATCTAAAGGCTGGAGGACTGACTGGTTAAAAAACAACTGTGCGTGAAACGCCGAGTGAATCAGACTCAGCTACCCATAAGTTGAAAGTCATAGGCTCTTTGTGCTTGCAGAAGGTTTTTATAAATGCAAGCCACTGGGGGACTCTCAGAGGTGCTCTGGGTGACTCTGTAGGCAGGATATCATGTCCTGGACAGGCTTGCCTTCAAAGCAGATCTGATGCACTGACACAAACAAGGGGAACCTAGGACACAAGATGTTGTATATAAGTCACTGTATTGTGCTCTATAAGAGCTCCTAAACCAAGACACGTTAGTGAGTTTAAAGTGTTTGTGTGAAAGAATAAAAAGCCCAGGTTGAAGTGACGCCCTCACTTTGCCAGCAGGCCCTTCTGTTTGAGGATGTGGTAAACTTCAGCAGAGGTCTGTGGACCCTGAAGCTTCTGGCCATTCAGCATCTCTCTCTCGAGCTCCTCAATGCTCTAAGGACATACAAGGTCACAATGTCATTCATTAATCAAAAGATCAGCACAACTACCAAACAATTTCAGGGCCCAATGTCAAGAAACAATAGTTTATTAATATGCCTTCTTGATATAGTTGAAAGTCAACATTCTACAGAGGGAACCCCAGGAATGCTCAAATACAGCGTCTGACCTTGCCTGTTTTGACAAAGGCCTCTGCCACGCGGCGGTTGCGACCACCGTAGCAGGTAGTGATGAGGTCTGCCACGCCACAGCTCTCCAGGAAGGTTGCGGAGGACACAGAGCTGTCTTTACTGAAGAGTTTAGCGAAGGCAATCATCTCCATCAGCCCCAGCCGGATCACCGCCGCCTTGGTATTGTCCCCACATTGCAAGCCGTCACAGAAGCCAGCACCCACTGCCACAATGTTCTGGTTTCAAAAAATAGAAGAAAAAAAAGTGTAAAGCATAATACAAACAATTAATCATGAAAGTGCACGGGAGGAAATGACTTATAGTATCTTAAAATAATATATCTAGAAGAAGCTCCATAAATGCAGTCATTTTTATGTTGTTAATCTGGCTCGGGAATTAAAAGAACAATGAGCAAGATACTAAAATACAACCTTTCAACTTTAAACGTACAAACTGGAACATTAGAATGAGAATGGTTAGAACATTAGAATGGTTCTGCAGTATGAGCCCCAATACACAGTCTAAGGCACAAGCTGAGCAGATGCGCTGATAAAGGTGAGTTTGATTAGAGCGGACACTCTACGACACAAGTGGTGCTTACTTTCAGAGCTCCACACAGCTCCACTGTGTCAGCATCATCCACGACAGTAATCCGGAAGTTAGGGGTCTGCAGAAGCTCCTTAAAGAGCAGGCCATTTTCCAAGACCTTACTCCCTGCAGATCAGTACAAATAACACCACCCAGCACTGATCAGCTACATTTCTCTCTGTAGTTCTACATTCACAGTAAAACCTACTGCTATACTTTCAAAATGGAAACTGGACAAGTTTTGCTTTTACCAATAGTGGTTTCACAGAACTTCTCAGCAGCCACCTCATTAGCAATGTTGGCCCCCATTAGGACACTGACATCGATGCCCATCTTTTCTCTTATAATGTCAGAGATGAGTTTCAGTCCCTCCGGCCCCTCATCAATGCCCTGAAGAGGACCAACACAGGGAAACATTCATCATATTTTTGTTCATTTTTCATTGCTCTAGATATATTTGTCCCAGGAGAGAGTACAGTAAGAAACTTCAGCTGTTGGGAGGAACATCTGGAGGAGCTTTGAGCCTAATCACTCATGCAAAAAGGAATTTCAGCAGCAAAATAAAAAAAAGCAATGTTTTTTTTGTGAAAAACAAAAATGAGAACTGGGAAAAATATTATCCGAAACCAAAAATCAGAAGGGCAGAAATCATAAAGCAGTAGAAAGAATATTCAATAGAAAAGGTCAAGATAATAGAATGTGATCCGTCCCCCAACATAACAGCACAAGTGACATACAAATGCAAATAGGCACAATAGGCAATACTAGGCAAGCTAAAAGACCAACAGAAAATGAGCAACCTGCCAGGCAGCCAGAAGGCCTAGCTTGACTCAGGAGTCATGCCTGCATACAATGTAGACCTACTCCCAATTAACCCTCAACATGCATGCAGTGTTTTGCCTACTCCTAATTAACCCTCAACATGCATGCAGTGTAGACCTACTCCCAATTAACCCTCAACATGCATGCAGTGTAGACCTACTCTCAATTAACCCTCAACATGCATGCAGTCTAGACCTACTCCCAATTAACCCTCAACATGCATGCAGTCTAGACCTACTCCTAATTAACCCTCAACATGCATGCAGTGTTGGCCTACTCCTAATTAACCCTCAACATGCATGCAGTGTTGGCCTACTCCTAATGAACCCTCAACATGCATGCAGTGTTGGCCTACTCCTAATTAACCCTCAACATGCATGCACTGAACCTTTATGTTAAATTATTCATAAGGTTTTCACATGAAGTGTCAGTTAAATCAAGAATGGGTCTCAGACCTGTGAATTCAATAAATACTTGCCATTATGTAAAAACTAAAAATTATACCCCCCCGGTATTTATGATTCACCCACTCCATTCACGCTGCTATATTTATTACAATTTCTTGGGCTATGACACTGACTTGAATAATGTTTTTATGGCCGGATGCTCTTAAAGCTTTATGGAAACGTGCTGAAGCATCAGCAGTCTGTTACAGTTCAGTGGAGAGACAGGCAGTCTGGCCTCTCAACTGTGGAAATAACTTGGGCCAAAATGTCCAGAGTCGAGAATGCCAGCAATCTTATAGCCCATCTTATTAGTATAAAGAGTCTCCATTACACCAATTAGACTGCAGAGAAAACAGCTCAACATATAAAACCATCAAATCTGACTGACTTCTACTGTAGAAGTCATAATGAAGTCTTTCGGTTCCATTGAATCTCTCCTAACAAAGAACAATGTTTGTAGTAAGACATGCTCTTTACCTTAATGAGTGTAATTCCTCGGGCATTTTTAGATACACAGCCTGTCATCTCGTCACACAGCTTTCGAATAAACTGGTGCGGGACCACAAAGACCAGCAAGTCTGCTCCATCTGCAGCGTCCTGTAACATAGGCACTGCAACCTGCAGGCAGAGTGGCATCTGGTAACGTGTCTGAGTGTTATCTGCTCTGTAATACACAACACACCCACTACAAGTAGCCCACGGTTAAGACTGTAAGCCACTCCTTAAAACATGACACTGCAAATTGCACACAGAGCACAATGTTAGTTATTCCTTAATATTGCTATATATTTATTGCAACATACTGATCAGAATTTCTCAGTTAAAAAGGGATGATTTGAATGGAAAGCAAAATTAACAAGTTTTTACGGGACAAACATTTATAAGTATATCAAAAACCCAAACAAATCAGTATTGATTTCTTACCACATTTTCTGGAAGTTTGTAACCCGGAAGGTACTTGACGTTTTCGTGATCCGTGTTAATGATCTCCGTCAGCTTCCTACCGTTCACATTCTCCTCATACACCCACATCTTAACTGTAGTGGCAAACCGCTGGAGTTTCTGCGCATTGCTGCCAATGATCCGCGCGATTGCAGAACCCCTGAGCAGGAAGGGAGCAATGCCATTTTATCCATTCGCTTATTATCAGATAAAAAACAACAATAAAATACTATTCATCAATGCATGTTAGTATTTCCTCAGTGGACACAAATGACGGTGCATGAAGGTGCACGCTTCCCGATGCTAGCTAGAGTTAAGCTAGCTATTGTTATGGTTAAACTGTGCTAGTCTAGTAAGCCACCAACAAAACTTACCAGTTTCCTGACCCTATGATACATACTTTCAGCGGTGCACTCATAGCAAATGCTAACGGGAAAATATGGAAATTGCCACCCAAAGCAACAAGCCGCTTAGAGTTTCACGATGAGGTAGTGGGAGTGAATGTGTTCGGCCAGTTTTAGTTGCGTCAGTAAATATAGCCGAAAACGATTATGGGAATTGTAGTTTTTTGTCATTATTTGCGTCAGTATGTATTAATTTGTCTATATGTTTATTTGTTTTTTAACTGTAAGATCTCGTGCATCTTTTTCTTACACTTCAAAGAAAATAAAACAAAGTAGTTAGTATACATGGCTTCCTCATTTTACGGTAAGTGTGGAATCGTAAACCTTTTTCATGACTCCAGCATAGCTATTCTAGACATGAGGAACGATAAAATAGCATTTCTGATTTTTAACGTTTAATGTTAAATGTTAAGCAAAAAAAGGCCTCTAGCTGTTCCCAGAAAATGTTCTTTTGACAAATACTACTTGGACTGTTGTGCAACAGCATAACCATTAATATCTTACTGTTTTTAATATTTATTTACTATATACTAATACCAGTTGTGTTTCCGCAACCAACAACTATATTGAATTTTATTTTGAACATGGTCTCAATAAAGACATCATATAAAGACCTCGTTGCAGTGATCGTCAGCTGTAAATATATGTTACGTTTTAAAGTGCTTCACTGTTCCAGAGAAAAAGCTATAGAAATACTGCTATGATGGAAAACAACCGTCTTAATACCGTGGTGCTGCCATCTAGAGTGTGGAGTTGCCATAAAAGACAGATACATCGTAGCAAGAAAGTTATCCTGGGAAATATAAACAAATATATATATGGACAAAATTATCATGACACGAATCATGGGACTCTGGTAGTTTATATATTCATACACACTTCTGTAACATAAAGACAAGGAAACACACAATGCATGGAGCTTTTCATCCCAACTCCAGCACTTAGACTGTGCACTAAGCAGAAGGAGGAGCGCCAAGCATTAGAGAGCTGAGGTGGATGGGAAGGGTGGATGGGTATGTATCATTGGCAAACAGTGGAGGTGGCTGATATGGAGAAATCCTACCAATGGCTGGAAAAGGCTAGATTAAAAAACAGCACAGAGACACTAATCATGGCAAAACAGGAACAAACTTTGAATACACAATCAATAGAATCTGGGATCTAATACACCAGGCAGGACCCCAGATGAAGGTTGTGCAAATGATGCTACCAAGACAATCCAGCACATGACAGCATGGTGCAAAATGCCAGCAGGCACAGGATGCTTGAGACGCCATAACCAAGTGGCTGCTGAGTATATAGACGCGTCTGTGCCAAATACAGGCTGGAAGTTCCAAGCTGGAGGATGATTAAGCTACGATCCTGTGGGACTTCCAGATACAGACTAACAAAATGGTAATGGCTAACCAATCAGACATAATAGTGATGGACAAACAGCAGAACAGGGTGATAGATGTAGCTATGCCAAGTAATAGCAAGATCAGGAACAAGCAATGCAAAAAGTTTGAGAAATACCAAGGCCTGAGAGAAGAACTGGAAAAGATGTGGAAGGTGATGGCAACAGTGGATCCCATAGTCACTGAAACACTAGAGGCTGTGACCCCCAAGCTGGAAGATTGGCTCCTGCAGAACAATATCCCAGGAACAATCCCAGGAACAATATCTGAGATCTCCATCCAGAAGAATGCAGTCCTGGTAACAGCTAAGATACTACCCAGCGTGTATAGATATGTATAACACCCATCAAAAAAACCTTTGTAGGCTCTGCACAAATCCTATTTATTAAGACAACCCACTTTAAATAAGTTCAAACAAAAATGTGTGCACAATTATCTTCCATACCATTGCATGACTTGCACTACTCAGAAAAGTATTTTGAAAGGTTCTCCCTGGTATGCTACAGCAACAAAGAAAACGTACTTTTGACCTACTTGTTACCCCAGTGATCAATCAAACAAACAAATAATGTTTACCAAACATTCCCTGTTCTGGAAAGTAAATAAAAATCTCCCACTTAATTTGCAGAGTTAGAGCCCCCTTTGGATATCTGGGAATTCGCAGTATGTTATTTTTGTAGACTATCTGGCAACACAGCCTACAGTGTTCAGGTCCAAAAATGTAAGTATTCAAGTCCAGCTGGAACACATTTTCCAGCTGGCACACTGTACTATTTTCTTGTAAAACTTTGTCAGATTTATCCAGCTAGCATCAAAATTACAACGCATCGCTTCGCTGCATAAAATCGATCGCAGACGCCGGGGTATTCCTGTTGGAGGGGTAGGAGGGAGTGACCATAGACTACGCTACAGTGATTCCAGTAGAATTACGGTGTAACCCAGTGACGGTCCAACGCAGCAAGCAAAACACTTCCTTCGACACGATGCATGTGTTTAACAATAGCATTTTCTTTTAACATTTCCATGTTTCTCTTTTTAAATTTGCAGTGTGTATATTCAGACGTTTACTCGTATTATTCTGGTGTTAAAATAATGGAAAAAATATCTAGCGTGTCGCATACAAGGAGCAATAAGCGAAACGTGACAGAAGATTGGGGGAATCCCACCCGGAGACCGGAAAAAAGCGACTCGCGCAACCCTGGACCTGGAATAGCTGCGCGAGTCGGAGGTGCATCGGTCAGCCGCGGCAACCCATCCCAAACACAGAAGCGACATTTGGAGGGAGTACTGAAAAAATACACGAATTTACTGCAAGGCTGGCAAAACAGGTAGCACACTGTTTTCTGTGACTAGGTCTCAACCAGCTGACACCTGCGTCAACTTTCAAACCGGTTATTCTGTTTTTGATTTCCACAATTTGTGTTTGGAAACAATTCTTGAACACATGACAAACATATGACAGATGAACATATGACAAGAAATATTATTCTTTTATCACAGGCTATTTTATAGGCTGGTGAACATTCCTCTATACACACACGTTCACGAATCTTTGTTATGGCCAAACTTCTCAGTACCCACTACATTTACATGTCGATCAATAGCTATCCGCGACCGACGCTGTTTTTAATTTTAGGTAGCATGCTGCATAGCCTCCATCATAGTAATGATCAGCTGTCATTCTATTTCATTTGCTTGCTGTTGATCTTACTTACAAAGCGGGCGACAGTGACTTAAAATAGCCTAAAAACATACAAGGTATATGATGATTAATCTGAATACAATCAGGTGTTTAAAGTATTGTGAACTAATCTTAACAATAGTAGATAAATCCCGGACATAGACAGTATATCAAAGCCAATATATATTTGTAGTGGGACGGGTTTGCTGTTTTGTGTTGGGATTTCAGGGACCTGCATACTGCACGAGGGAATGCAGCGCAGTACTAGTTACGCCCCTTCCGTCTGAGGCTATGACTCATCTGTGAGAGGAAATCCCTCCTCTCGCCCTTAATGTGCTCTGCTCTCTGCTGGCGTGCCTTGCGATCGATGGGGAGAGCAGCTACCCATGAAAAAAGCTCAAAGGGCAGCAAGTTTTACGCTCAGTGCATTGATCTTCCCAACGCCCCACACGTTTACCTGTGCACTGTGCCATTAGGCTAAAATATGTTCGCGCGTGACTTAATTGCAACACTGCGCCCACATTAAAGTGAGCTGTTAGAGATAACGGAGAAAAAACAACTAACTCTCCTTTGTTAGCTCAAGCACGCACACACAGTGATCCAAGGACATGTCATACATATTGTGGGCCAGAAAACCTCTGAGGAGTCTCCTCTGACGTGAGTGACCTTGGCAAATGGCACAACACATTATGACATGTCATGTCAATTCAGGTTCCTCTCCATTGCATTTTGTGCGTAACAAGTTTTCTTTCACAGTATATTACTGTTTGAATGCTATACTATATTTCATACTAAGGAGTTTGATTACTTCAGTTTATTAAAAAGAAGAATGTGCGTGGTTCTGTCTTGGTTCCCTTGGGCTTTTGAGGTGTACAGTAAGTCTTACTGTCAGACTCCAGGCTCGACAATCAGCCAAGCAGAACAGCGGCAAGCTGAACCGGACTGGCCAATCCATGGCCATCAGAGGAGGGGTTAGGAGGTGTAATAGTGCACAGGTCAAGGGGGATTAAGAAAGGAGGACAAGAATCAATACACATCGACATCCACACCCACACAATGTCAGATACGTCCAAGAGAGGCAGGCGGAATACAAGCAGGAAGCACCTGTCTAACATATTTAGACCTTTCAGGTTTTGTGAAGCTTTGATTTTTGAATCATGTAGATGAGCCCCCCTCCTTTTCCTCTCACCTCCTGCAGGTATTGTGTGCTGGACCCTGACCTTGGCCAGTTGCAGTACTTCATAAATGAGCAGAGTAAGAACCAGAAGCCACGAGGATCCTTGCCTCTGATTGGCTCTTCGGTAGCGTCAAGTGACGAGTTCCCTTTCATGTTCACGGTCTATGCTTCTAACGGGGAGCTCTTCAGGCTCAGAGGTAAAGCTGCCACTCACCTCCATGTGACTCTGTCTGCTCCTCCTCCTCTGCTGTGCAAGGCCCTCTCCCCTTCGCCAGGCCATGCTCACCGAGCTCCGCTAGGCTCCTCCCACTGTCCTGCCGTCCCAGATCGGGTTTCTGCGCCTGCTGTCACTCATCTTCTTACTTCTGTGCTAATGTACTTTAAGACTTTCTCTGTTTCCTCTAAGCAGCCTCTGGTTTCATCAGGACTGACCCCAGGGGCATCTGCTGCTCTCACACTCTCTCAGATCTTTCTTCTCCGTTTCCAGATGCCCCCACACTGTCTCTTTCTGACAGTTCAGACAGGCCCCACTTTCATTCTGTCATTTGTCTTTCCGCATGATTCTCAAGATGCTGCACCGAGTCCACTGTAATCGTTGCACTCAGTTGCACTGCATTGTTTCGGCTGCTCTGTGACTCTGTAAGAAGATGAGAAACCCTAGCGTCCATGCATAATCCATGTCCCCTTTACTTGTCTGGCCTGACCCTGGGCACATTGACTCACACACTGACGTTTTGTGTGTCGTGTAAGATTTAATGGCTTTACTGTAAACTAGATGCTGCATTTAGTGTGACCTCTGTATACATACGTGTTGATATTATGTCTTCATTCCGAGTCAGAGTTGAGTGTTTTATGGGTTCAATCTCACAGATCACAGCAACATGACGCACATTCAGTATTAATGTTTCAGTATTGCTGACACGTCACATTTGGGATATGTTCATGATGTACTTGCAGTGATGTATTTAGTAAGGTGTTTGCATAATTTCCTCACCCTCTATATTAATACAGTATAAGTACAGTAAGCACATGTTGGTTCTGAGGACAGTGCTGTGCTGTGTGTGTGCAGCTTGTGACATGCGTGAACAGCAGGTGTGGATGACGCAGCTCCAGCTCTCTGCTCGCCGCCATTCAGACAGCAGTGCCAAGGTAAGCCAGTTACAGCACGGTGCCCCCTTCCATTGTACTGCCTTCACCTCTCTCTCTCCCTCTCCCCCTCCCTCTCTCCCTCCCTCTCTCTCTCTCTCTCCCCCTCCCTCTCTCTCTCTCCCTCTCCCCCCCCCTCTCTCTCCCTCTCTCTCTCTCTCTCCCCCTCTCTCTCTCTCCCTCTCCCCCTCCCTCTCTCTCCCTCTCCCCCTCCCTCTCTCTCTCTCTCTCCCTCCCTCTCTCTCCCTCTACCCATCCCTCTCTCTCCCTCTCTCCCTCTCCCCTCCCTCTCTCTCCCTCTCCCCCTCCCTCACCGCCTCCCTCCATCCCTCCCTGTTTCTCTCCCCTTCTTTCCCTCTCTCTGACTTTCCCCCTCCCCTCTCTTTCTCTCTCCCTCTGTATTTCTCTTTTTCTCTCTCCCTCTCATCCCCTCCTCACATCCTGTGTCTAACTGAACTCTGGACTTCCTTTCCTCTGACCTCTTTTGTACTTTGGCAAACTGCCACTGGAGTCATGTGATTCACAGGCACTTGCAAAGTTGCTTTTAACTTTTTCCTCTGCTGAGAGTGGAAAACTCTGCTGAAAGAGCACTTCTTTACAGTGATTGTAAAAAGCTGAGAGGTTATGGAGTTTGTATTTGGTCAAGTGTTAAATACACTGCTGGCTTCTGTTTCAGTAAGTAAAGGAAAGTCTCTGCCTAATGACTCAAACTGGAGTCTTTTATGCATGTGGTATGATCCTTTGGTTTAACTACACACACACACACACACACCAGATACATCCCAGCCTTCCTGTGGGTGCTCATCTCTTTTTTCATCACACTTGATGAGGGCCTGGGGCGTTGAGGGAGAGAGGGAGTTTATTTAGCTGTTCCTGGAATTGTGATCTTCTGAGCTGAGGTCAGTGTAGTCATTCCTGGGATCTGTCAGAGCCACACACCCAGTTTAGGGCTCACAGTCCACTTTGACCCCTGGCACAACCTTGGTGTTAACCTTCCACACTCTCTCCATTTCCTCTTTCAGTGTCTCCCAAGTATTTCTCCCAAGTTTTAATATTATTGCATGTGATTCTTCTACATTTTTACAGTCACATATGTAAAAACTATGATATTATGTGTCTAATGGTTCTGATCTATGACAATTGATGTTGACATATCTAAGGTCAGCGTATCTAAGGTGGGGAAGGTGTTAGCGTATCTAAGGTGGGCCTTATACAACCTCTTCTCAGCTTCAGTCTAATGGGCTGCTTGTGAGAGAGGCCCTTCAAGATGTCAGGCTCAATCAGAACAGCCAGACAAGGACCCTGAGAACTCCTGCAGTAAACCATCGTTCAGCTGCACGTGTGTTGGGATTTGTAGTACAAAGCCTGGTGCTAGCTCACCTCTGAGGTATGGTTCAACATGGACCAGCTTACTGACCTGGGATTTGAATAGAAAAGTGTTCAAAATATGAACAGATATCTCTATGCGAGTTTGTTCAAGACCCTAAAACGTATTCATTTTGGTTTGGATGTTCAGAATTGTGTAATGAGATGCACTCATGCACAAAATGTGGGTCGTTAGAATGTGTGGTTTGTTTGCAGGGAGCTATTTGAGTGGAGCAGTGGAACCTTTCTGTCCCTCTCTGGGGAGCAGAAAATATACCAGCACATTCTCTCTCTCTCTCTCTCTCTCTCTCTCTCTCTCTCTCTCTCATTCCTGGCCCTTCCTCTCCCTCCCTCTCCATGCTAATGCCCCATCTCCCTCCCTGCCTTTAAGCCTGCTGTAGTGAGTACTTTGAGGCAGACGATGCCCTATTGTGCGCCTAAATGTGCCCCCCCCCCCCCCCACCTCCTCTCAGTGCTCCTGCTGTTGCTACTGCTGCCATCTCTTTCAGGGCTACTCTTCCTCTTCGGGCCCCTCCTCTTCCTCGACTGGCCGCACCCGCAGCTTCTCCTTGCTCCCCCACCCAGCCCTGGCATCGTGCTCCTACATGTCCACACAGAGGCAGAACTCCCCGCATGGCCATGGGACCCCTGGCTCCGTCATCACCTCCACCCACCACAAGTCCCCGACAGGCAGCCACCGGGCCTGCAGCAAGAACCCCGCACACTTGCACCAGGTCAAAGAGGTAGGGCCCCGGCACCAGGTCATAGAGGTAGGGCCCCAGCACCAGGTCATAAACCTAGGGCCCCGGCACCAGGTCATAAACCTAGGGCCCCGGCACCAGGTCATAGAGGTAGGGCCCCGGCACCAGGTCATAGAGGTAGGGCCCCGGCACCAGGTCATAAACCTAGGGCCCCGGCACCAGGTCATAGAGGTAGGGCCCCGGCACCAGGTCATAGAGGTAGGGCCCCGGCACCAGGTCAAAAAGGTAGGGCCCCGGCACCAGGTCATAGAGGTAGGGCCCCGGCACCAGGTCAAAGAGGTAGGGCCCCAGCACCAGGTCAAAGAGGTAGGACCCCGGCACCAGGTCATAGAGGTAGGGCCCCGGCACCAGGTCATAAACCTAGGGGCCCGGCACCAGGTCATAGAGGTAGGGCCCCGGCACCAGGTCATAGAGGTAGGGCCCCGGCACCAGGTCATAAACCTAGGGCCCCGGCACCAGGTCAAAGAGGTAGGGCCCCGGCACCAGGTCATAGAGGTAGGGCCCCGGCACCAGGTCATAGAGGTAGGGCCCCGGCACCAGGTCAAAGAGGTAGGGCCCCGGCACCAGGTCATAAACCTAGGGCCCCGGCACCAGGTCATAGAGGTAGGGCCCCGGCACCAGGTCAAAGAGGTAGGGCCCCGGCACCAGGTCATAAACCTAGGGGCCCGGCACCAGGTCATAGAGGTAGGGCCCCGGCACCAGGTCAAAGAGGTAGGGCCCCAGCACCAGGTCAAAGAGGTAGGGCCCCGGCACCAGGTCATAGAGGTAGGGCCCCGGCACCAGGTCATAGAGGTAGGGCCCCGGCACCAGGTCAAAGAGGTAGGGCCCCGGCACCAGGTCATAAACCTAGGGCCCCGGCACCAGGTCAAAGAGGTAGGGCCCCGGCACCAGGTCATAAACCTAGGGCCCCGGCACCAGGTCAAAGAGGTAGGGCCCCGGCACCAGGTCATAAACCTAGGGCCCCGGCACCAGGTCATAGAGATAGGGCCCCGGCACCAGGTCATAGAGGTAGGGCCTCAGCAACGCCAGCCTCCTGCGAGGCCACAATGGCTCAGTAATCAGCCGCCTTAAAACAAAGGCCACAAGCTTTGGATCAGGACAACAGCAGAAGGCTGCGGCTTTTTTTGTTGTTCTTATCTAGTTCGGCTGCTGACCTGTATTGAATGCATGTTATTTCTGGAACATCAGAAGTTCAGTGTCGAGTTTCCTGCTTCTTAAGATTGGTGCTAATCCAGTGTGCAGTGGTGTGTGTGTGTGTACTCTAAAGCCTTGGCTGGCCTGGAATGATGCGTCAGCATCTGAAAGTTGCTCATCAGCGGAAAGTCTGTGCCAACACACTTTTAAATCCTGTTTTCTCCCACTACAGTTCTCACCCAGCAGCCAGCCAGCCAACCAGCCAGCCAACCCGCCCCATGTCACATGACAGCTCGCAGCCAGCCCGCCCCATGTCACATGACAGCTCACAGCCAGCCCGCCCCATGTCACATGACAGCTCGCAGCCAGCCCGCCCCATGTCACATGACAGCTCGCAGCCAGGGAGGGTGTGGTGTGCTTCCTCCAAGATGTGGGATGCCAGTCACCACATCTTTTCCACCTGCTGTCTGTGCTGTGACAGAAGGCAACCCAAAACACTTAAGAAGCATTAACTGCCCTAATAGTATATTTGTTCTTTGCCAGTGAGTGTCCAGGGCAAAGTGATGCTCATATGTTTGAGCAGAAACTACAGTAAATTACAGCATAGCTTATATAAGCTAAATCGTCACTTTCTAGAGATGTATATTTTTAAATCTATTTTATTTACACGTAACATTATAATTTAGAATTCATTATTTTATATCCTTTACTGATTTGTCATATGCTCTGTTTGAATTTGTGGGAAGTAAGCTTACAATCTCTATCGCATTTACCACCAATACAAAAAAATCACAAATTGTAGCTTGTTAAAATGACATTCAACCAGATGACATTCATTTCATTCAACCAGTCTCCACTTTTATACAAAACATAATTGCTAAAATTGATGAATGTAAAAACCAACCATTAAGATTCTCAAGATGTCACAATTTTATCAAATGATAATGTGTAATATAATAGACTTGTAAGAAAAAAAATTGATTTGATGATTGGCGATTCTATTAGATTGTGGTATGCCTTAGATGTGCATTGTGAGTCTACCTCTACCTCTACAAGTTTGGAATTTAAGTTTCAAATTTTCATTTCAAATGTTGGCGTTCAAGCTAAATAGGTTTATAGCAGCACCTGGTAAATAAGGAATGGCAAGTTTTAATATCAGTCATCCACATTTCTCGCTATACCTTGACTGATGACTGTGTGCTTGCCTGCTCTTTTGAACGGTAGTCCTTTAAACCAGCTGAGTCACACAAACAACGTTTCTGCTCTGTGTATCAAAGCACTTCAGGGGAAGCGATTCCCCAAGCTCACCTCAGGATGTCTCCTCTGTCTTTCTGCAGCAGGTGGGCTTATTATATATAGTAAAACACTCGTAAAATAATAATCGTAAAATAACTCATTTACTAACATTAAATTGAATGTTACTTGAAATGGAGAACATTTCTCCATTTACATAAAATAAAATTATGGTTAAGGCCTCATTGGCCTCATTGGGGCAGTCATGGTCTGGTGGTTAGGGAAGCAGTCTTGTGACCGGAGGGTCGTGGGTTCGATTCCCAGGCCTGAGGCCATGACTGAGGTGCCCTTGAGCAAGGCACCTAACCCCAACTGCTCCCCGGGCGCCGGGCTAGGGCTGCCCACTGCTCTGGGCACGTGTGCACCACAGCCCCCTAGTTATCACTAGTGTGTGTGTGTGTGTGTGTGTGTGTTCTGACTGCACAGATGGGTAAATGCGGAGGACAAATTTCGATTGGGGTGAAAATCACAATTGACAATGTGGCTTAACTTAACTTAACATACATACTTAACATTGCATTGTGATGTGGAAACATGGAATTTCATTTACAATTTGGGTTAATTTTTATTTAGAATGTAAAATAAAATATAATTCTGAACTAATCAGTATAGCCAGTGTGGAATGTTGCTCTAACCTCTCCTCTCTCAGGATATCATAGTTTCATATTCGAAAAAATTAATTCACTGTAATAAGGAGCAGAAGGAAAAATCTAACAATTTGTGAAAAAAAATATATATATATTGCTGTATAATGGACTGGTATCCAGGCAAATCTAATATTGTTTACACACTCTGTAAATAGCACTTGCTATTTTACATTGATCACGTTTTTATGAAACCTGCAGTTGGCCAGAGCTCACAACACCTGTGATGTTCTCAGAAACTCGTGCTGTGATGTTATTTATTCCACTATCTTGATGCTCAGCTCATCCCTACATGCTCACTTCTAATTTATACATAATCACCATGGTAACATGGATAGTAGAGTGCTCTTCGAACTTCATGTAGTGTAGGGTCAATATTTTCCCTCTACATTTCCCTCTGCCTCTAAAGATGGCAGTTTATGAAGAGACATACTTCAGAGCCACAGAGTGATGTGTGTGTGTGTGTGTGTGTGTGAATAACTGACACTAGTTGTGTGTCACGAGGACAGAGGTGTCCTCTTTCAGATACTACTGGGAGAAAGGAGGAACAAAGAGATGAGGGAGGGAGAAAGAGGAGAGGTGACTGAGGGAAGGAGGAATGGCCTCCTCATGTCTTCCATCTCCACTGTGAACTCTCATGGGGACACTGAGGCTGTGGTCAGTTCTGCCGGGACCAGACCAACTTTTCAGCACAATAGTGTGTGTGTACACACCTTTCTGAAAGATGTCTTCCAGTTGAGGAAACGCCTGTAGAGACAGAGGGGCAGAATGCTTGGACACACTTCAGCTTAGACACGCAATCGGAGGCTGTACAGCTCTTTTCTTTCCGCTGAACCCTCAAATAATAAAAAAAAGCCACCATGGAGAGCAAGACAGAAAATAATAAAGCGAATCAATTTTTCATGAGGGCTGAGTTATGAGGACCCCAGTGGCAGGCTGGGATGTGGCAGGGACAGAGAGCCTCCACAGTGCCATTCCTGGAGGAGTGACCTCTTCATTTGTCTGAATAATTCAAAGCTAAAATCAGAGACTGGCTCCTCTAACCTGAGGAGATGTGTGGTGTTTTTAAGATGGTTTAACGTAGTCTTTAAATAAATGCTATCGCTAATGTTTGATTAGCACAATCCATGGCCCATAGTGAGAATTTAAAGAGGGTACTATGCAGCTATTAAGTGCTGCTATTAAGGTTTAATGAGTATGTCACAGTGGTGGATGTTGAGAGGAACTGTGCCGAGTGTCATCAGCCGTGAAAAATGAACTCTGGTGTGGGAAAAGCGAACATTTACTGCAACTGTATTGCAATAACATAACAGAGGACAAGATAGGAGCAAAGGACAAGACAAAGACAAAGGAGGAAGGTGTGTGTGTGTGTGTGTGTGTGTGTGTGTGTGTGCATGCGCACTCCTTGAGCGGGACCACAGTAATGAGTCACCTCTTCCAAATCGTCCTCACTTGTCTATTACTTTTTCATTAGAGTTCTATATCCGCAGCACATGAGCAGAGATCATTACCCGGAGTTTGACAGACTGTAAAATAGATGACAGCTACACCCGCCAGCTCTCTCCACACTCACACCACCCACATCCTGACTCTGCTCCTAGAACGCTCCCCTCTGCTGCAGCTGAGAGGACCTACGTGTTAACCACACCATACGCTGCACGCCGCACTGTATCTCCACTCATACCCATTTCACTGGGTTCAAGAGCCTCTCTGGTGTGTAGGTATAGGGGTGCTCCTGGTCTTGGGCTGAATCCATTACTGTGGGAATAACGCGGCTGAGTTAATGCAGGAGATTCGTTTCACTCTGGCGGGACTGTGGGCATCTCAGGCTGTTCCACGTCATCCTAGGTAGACAGGCGCTGCGATAAAAGCACTCTGGATTAGATGAATGTGTTGCTCTTTTCCTGTAGTATAGGCAAATAATTATGGCACTTTATACAAAGTGTCCTCGATGCTCATGTAGAATTTACATGATTATACAATCCCTCAAAGCCATTGCGTAGGAGCACAATATAATGGCACACTCACAGTTTGCTGAACCCTTTTTGTTTAGTCTTTGAAATGATCATTTAGCTTCTCCGTACACTGTGTTGTAACAGGGTTGTACACCTGTGTTCAAGGCTTAGTGCGCTCATTACTGGAACTAATGGAGACTTTTACTAGTGGAAAAGCGATGCGTGTCCTTTGTAGAATCATCTTGGTCCAGTTCACCTTAAAGGCCAAAGCACTATCTGAAGTAACTCCCACAGGCGGCTCTGTGGCCAGGCGTGGCGCTTTCTCAGAGCGCCCTCCTCTCTCCGCTGCCCTCTACAGGTCATGTCTCAGGCGGAGGGCCAACAGAAAAACCTGCAGCAGTCCATCGAGTCGCTGCCGGGCGGCGGGCCGCTCTCCTCACTCGACCCGGACCTGCTGCTGCTGAAGGCCACGTCGGTGGCGGCACTCAGCTGTCTGGGCGAGTGTCTGAGCATCCTGCAGCACAGGGTCAGCCAGGCAGCCCACAGCATCACCGCACACACGCAGGGCCTGAACGCAGGTGAGCCGGCCCTTCTGCCTGCTAGCGACGGTGCAGCTCCCCATCACTGCTGTTTACCATCCCGCCCGTATATTGTGGCTTAGAGGTGTTGTCATCTGCATGTAACGAGTGCAGGCTGTCGTCTTAAGTGGACAAGCAATTTTGACAAGCATGCTGGCGAAAAAGTGCATTAGATCGGAAATGGCTTCTAATTGGTTGATAATAGAATGTCAGGCACTCACTATGTATCACCCAAGGCTGAAATTAGTTTGTCCAACACAGAGCAAAATAAATAATTGGAAAAGCGATAGTTTCATTTTGGCTGTAGATGGTTGTAAATGGCCTGTTTGTGTAAGACTGTGCAGAGAACCTGGCAGGAAGGCCTGGGTCCACACCTGCTTCAGAAGACCCGCTGAAGAATGGAGGGGTGACAGGCTGGACCTCCTCGACCAGCAACAAACCATCTGCATCTCCCATGCATGGGAACAAAGAACTCAAACGTTCACAGGTACACACACACACACACACACACACACACACACACACAGGGTTCTGGAGATAGTTGACCAGAATTTGTCCAGCTCCACTGGAGCACAGCACTAGTTTGACTAACAAAGCATATTTGTTAGGTGATTGAGGATCCCCACATCCCTCTCAGAGGGAGAATACATCACTCTATTGCTCTATTGCTCGGTCTCGCCACGGGTCTGGGGCCTTGTGCCAGTCTCCCCAGGCTGATGGAGACGGACACTCTGAACATGCTGTGCAGATCTCCAATACAGAGCCCCAGTGCTAAAAGCCTTCAGTGCACAGTGTTCTTCCATCAACTGAACACTGATCATGTTCAGTATGTGAAGATTTACATCATTTACCCAGACATATATACACTATGAGGGTAAGGTGAAGTTTTCCATTTTACAAGTAGCATATATAGCTGTATGTAATGTCACACTTTGTAGTTTTATTGAAACTGTAGAAGTGTGATGATATTTTACGCTATGCATCGCCCACTCATACAGTAGCTGAAAAGTGACACGAGACACTGAATCACTTCACCTGTGGTCAAGTGGCTAGTTCAGCAGTGTCCTGAACGATTGGTGTTAAATGTTAAATGTTAAAGGAACTGGCAGAAGGCAGCAGCCAGCGTGGTGATTTCTATCTTTCGAATGGGAAACTAGGAAAGCATGTAAAACATTGGGCAGTCAACACGCCATAAACCACACCTGGCTTGGGGAGGCTCTCTCTCTTTCACCGATGACACCTTGCCAAAAGAGCATGCTGAGGACAGAGAAACACTGGAGCCTGTGCTGTCTCTGTATGATGAAGCATTCACTGGAGCCTGTGCTGTCTCTGTATGATGAAGCATTCACTGGAGCCTGTGCTGTCTCTGTATGATGAAGCATTCACTGGAGCCTGTGCTGTCTCTGTATGATGAAGCATTCACTGGAGCCTGTGCTGTCTCTGTATGATGCAGCATTCACTGGAGCCTGTGCTGTCTTTGTATGATGCAGCATTCACTGGAGCCTGTGCTGTCTCTGTATGATGAAGCATTCACTGGAGCCTGTGCTGTACTGGAGCCTGTGCTGTCTCTGTATGATGAAGCATTCACTGGAGCCTGTGCTGTCTCTGTATGATGAAGCATTCACTGGAGCCTGTGATGAAGCTGTCTCTGTATGATGAAGCATTCACTGGAGCCTGTGCTGTCTCTGTATGATGAAGCATTCACTGGAGCCTGTGCTGTCTCTGTATGATGAAGCATTCACTGGAGCCTGTGCTGTCTCTGTATGATGCAGCATTCACTGGAGCCTGTGCTGTCTCTGTATGATGCAGCATTCACTGGAGCCTGTGCTGTCTCTGTATGATGAAGCATTCACTGGAGCCTGTGCTGTCTCTGTATGATGAAGCATTCACTGGAGCCTGTGCTGTCTCTGTATGATGAAGCATTCACTGGAGCCTGTGCTGTCTCTGTATGATGAAGCATTCACTGGAGCCTGTGCTGTCTCTGTATGATGCAGCATTCACTGGAGCCTGTGCTGTCTCTGTATGATGCAGCATTCACTGGAGCCTGTGCTGTCTCTGTATGATGAAGCATTCACTGGAGCCTGTGCTGTCTCTGTATGATGAAGCATTCACTGGAGCCTGTGCTGTCTCTGTATGATGAAGCATTCACTGGAGCCTGTGCTGTCTCTGTATGATGAAGCATTCATGATTTGCTGCGTAAGAGACACTGTGATGATCTGACTACGTCCCATTCCTACGGGATGCAGTTCCTCCACCTCCACCTCTCAGTCAGCTGCATGACTCCAGCCTACAGTATGTGTGAGTCTATGTTTGTCAGCAGAGGGCGAACAGCCCACGTAGTTTGTGTCAGCTACATATGGCGCCAGAGTTTACCCGAATAATGATTCTGCATTAAAGGTTCTTCGTAGCCCTAAGCTAGGCTGGTCTGAGTTTGGAAAAGGGCTTGTTGTTGAATGTGTATCAGGAATGACTTCTTTTCAGAGAACTGAACAATTCCTTATTGAACATGAATCTCAATGGAGATATATGAAGAAAACAGTCCACGTGAATGAATAGTGATGGGTTAGCAATGCTTCAAGCCTCGGACTGCAGTAAACTTCTCTCCATGTGATTTAGGTCTGTATGTATTTGATGTAGGCATTTGAAAGGGAGACTATAACTCTTTCATTTGTCCCTTGTCTCCCTGTATCCATTAGCATCTCAAAGTCAAAGACTGACTTTAGTTTTCCAGTCTTACATGCTGAAATTGGATTCATACAGTGTGAGCGTGCAGTGCCCTGAATAAAATGAGAGCTTGAGTGTGTTTGAGAAAATTGCAGCGGTTGAGTGTAGGTTGATTACAAGCTCTACTGTGCATGACAAGGTCTTGGTGTCTCTGGTGTGTTAGAGTGTGTGAAAATCTGTCTGGCTCTGTGAAAGGTAATGATGGGCAGTTTAGGAGAAGTTGTAATGTTAAATTATGAATATTTAATAACACTTTTGTTAAAAAAAAAAGAATGGACAATACTTGTTAATTTTATTTGCTAATTAGGTTTGAAAAATGTAAAGAGAGAGAGAGTGTGAGAAAGAGATTAGGGAAAAGGAACTAAAAATAAATCTATTCAGTTTTCCTTTTTCTTTTAAACCTGAAAGGTTTTTACTCTTGTGAGTATGTAATGTATTAATGTATAGTAGATGGTGATAGTATTAATGCTAAAACAATATAACTTAAATCACAGATAACCCCGTTTTGCTGGTGTGTGGATCAGAAGGTTCCGGTATCTTAGGTTGAAAGCCAGTGTAAGAAGGAAGTGCAAAGCTGTGGAATCTTAAAAATCCTGAAAACTTTGACTTACAAGCTTCATACACGTTGTGGATTCTATCGTGACAGCATTGTAATGGTGCCTGCCCTGTGCTGCTGCCTGTGCTGCTCCCTGTGCTGCCTGCCCTGTGCTGCTGCCTGTGCTGCCTGCCCTGTGCTGCTGCCTGTGCTGCTGCCTGTGCTGCCTGCCCTGTGCTGCCTGCCCTGTGCTACCTGCCCTGTGCTGCCTGCCCTGTGCTACCTGCCCTGTGCTACCTGCCCTGTGCTGCTGCCTGTGCTGCTGCCTGTGCTGCCTGCCCTGTGCTACCTGCCCTGTGCTGCTGCCCTGTGCTGCCTGCCCTGTGCTACCTGCCCTGTGCTACCTGCCCTGTGCTGCTGCCTGTGCTGCTGCCTGTGCTGCCTGCCCTGTGCCTGCCCTGTGCTGCCTGCCCTGTGCTGCCTGCCCTGTGCTACCTGCCCTGTGCTGCCTGCCCTGTGCTGCCTTCCCTTTGCTGCCTGCCCTGTGCCTGCCCTGTGCTGCCTGCCCTGTGCTGCCTGCCCTGTGCTGCTGCCTGTGCTGCCTGCCTTGTGCTGCTGCCTGTGCTGCCTACCCTGTGCTGCCTGCCCTGTGCTGCCTGCCCTGTGCTGCCTGCTCTTTGCTGTCTCGGTTAAACGACTGAATCTTTTTTTCCATTTTGTCTTTTTTTTTTTTAGCTTTATTCCCAGGCAAGGCTACTAGGCTTCCTTATGTCTTTTTGTCACATGCACACTCATCAGAAAGTGTGTATGTGTGTGTGAGAGAGAGAGAGAGAGAGAGTGAGAGTGAGATGTCTACACTACTGTAAATGTGACAGGACACTCCACTAAGGATTGTTTCCATTTTTCAGGTTAATCCTGTGGAAACATTTGCATTGCCTAAAAAAACACTATTCTACCCAGCAGGAAAAGTGGCAAATATCAAACTCATAGTGTTTATTCAGTCTGAAACAGTGTACATAATGTTAAATGTATACTAGAACAGTGCAGCAACCCACCTACATTTGTCTATATAGAAGTAGTGAGACCAGTGAATGAACGAGTGCACTGTTCCCAACCTCCATCTCACTTCCACACGTCTAGGAGCTCAGAGGGAGAGGCGTCATGTGCAGGAGAGCCTACCGCAGAACAGGCTAGAGAGTCACGTGTTGGCACAGCAACAACCAGTACACGACAAGCAGCACCCAAACCCATGGCAGCCTCATGCAGATGGACATATCGTACATCACTGTTATCCCTCAAAACAAGCATTCTTTGTTTTCTCAGGCAAACAAATTGTAGGTTAAATTGCTTTGAAAGGGAAGTTTGATTGTTGCAAGAATGACATTCAGAATCACACTGCCGTAGCCACTAGTGTAGGTACATTACAAATACACTGTATGGATAAAAATATTGGGACACCAACATGAGATTTTATGACATCACATTCTCATTCCATAAACATTAATATGGAGACGGTTTTCTACAATGTTCTGGAGTGAATTTGTGGGAATTTTTGCCTATTCATCCAAAAGAGCTTTTGTGAAGTCAGACACTGATGTTGGACGAGAGGGCTTGGTTCACAATTTCGATTCTAGTTCATCCCAAAGGCGGAGGATGATAGGATGATAGGGTTGAGATCAGGGCTCTGTGCAAGCCAGTCAAGTTCTTACACTTAGAACTCACCCAACCATGCTTTGTTCCGTCATGTTGGAATAGAAAAAGGGGCCTTTCCCCAATTCTTCCCACAAAGTTGGAAGCATATTTACAATTGTCCATGCCTTGGTTTTCCAAGATTTTCCTTCACTGGAACTCCTCCACCAAACTTTACAGTTGGCACAATGCAGTCAGCCAGGCAACGTTCTCCTGGCATTCGCCAAACCCAAATCATTCATTCGGACTGCCAGATAGAAAACTGTGACTCATCACTTCACTGAAGACATTTACACTGCTTCAGAGCCCAGAGGCAGCGTGTTTACACCACTCTATCTGATACTAGGCGTTGTGAGACCCGCATCTGCTCGGCCATAGAAAGCCATGCCACGAAGCTCACAGCACAGGGGTTTTGTTCTGATGTGAGTGCAAGAGGAAGCTTGGAACTCTGCAGTTATTGAGTCAGCAGAGCGTTGGCAACTTTTAAGCACTGCTCTGTAACTTTACGTGGTCTGTCACTTCGTGGATGAGTTGATGAGGTTCTTAAACCCGTCCCCATTTCAGTGATATCTCTCATAGCTGATTGTGGATAATTTAGGAGGGAAGGAATTTCATGAATTGAATGACGAGTTGCAAAGTGGCATCCTGTTACAGTGTTCAAATTCAGTGAGCTGTTAGAATGATCCATTCTTTCTCACATGGTTGTAAAGGCAGACTGCATGGCTAACTGCAACTGATTTTATACGTCTGAATTCACTGACACAAGGTGTGTTCCAGTACTTTTGACCACATAGTGTATGTGATAAATGTCTAACGCAAAATGAAAATAACGTAAATGTTTATAGAGAAGCAAAATGTACACCACAACACAAGAAAGAAAAAAGTAAATATATGAGCCCTGATTAAAGTAACCGCCTATGTGGGAAAATCGGTGAGTTGGTATTTATGGTGGGAGATTTTTGTTGAGAGTGGTTGGAATGTGAGCCAAAGAACAGAAGCAGCACCCGCTCGCATCATCATACAGACGAGTTCTTATCTCATTGTGACATCACCTACTTGTTCTTACATCAGCAGTACCAAGTCATGCAGTTGCCCTGTAGGTATTACAGATAGATGTGTCTGTGTGTGCAAGAACATTAATATGGTAATGTAGACATAAATGTGAATACATAAATCTAATGCCTAGACCTAGAAATTCTCACAGGAAGGGTAGATTGAAGCTATACATAGTAGGCATGTTTGGTATAGAGCTATTAGATGACTAGGAGAATGTGGTTTCTTTGTGTATACAAATGTTTAGTGGCTATGAGGAAAACAAAGAATAATTAGAAGTGATGGAGAAGGAAAGAGTTTTAGGTTGTAGAAGCAGGGTATGTGTTCTTTGCAGTGTTTAGGGCAGAGGAAGCTTCACTGCACTCTTAGTTAGCCAGACAGCTAACTGTGCTGTGTGATGGGGCAAAGTAAGTAAGAATATTCCAGAATAGTGTGTATATGCATATGTATTGTGGGAGGGGCATTGAAAGATGGATTGTGCGCATCACATCTAATCTACAACTGGCAGCAATCATATCTTTCCTCTGCTCACTGTCAGTCACTCGATGTGTGTGTGTGTGTCCCTCACTGGCTTTGCTAACACAGCTAAATACAGAGAAGAAAGTCCAGCTGGATTTGAAGCAAGCAGCCTGGGGCAGGACTGTAGCAGCAGCGTGTGTTTGTATGTGTGTGTTTGTGTGTGTGTGTGTGTGTGTGTGTGTGTGTGAGCGAGGAGCATGAGTGTTAGTATATGGGTGGGCAGAATAGGAGGGGGCTGTCTCTCAGCTCAGGGACAGCTGGGCAGAAAACGTGGCAGAGTTTGTGAATAAGAGAGAGAAATCATATGATGGGGGAAAGGACACAGGAGCTGTTTGGGGATACATGTTTCACTAGGAGATGAGCTTCCTGGAGCACTTTTGTGAACAGGCCCAGGCATGAGTGTAAGTTTGCGTTGATTCGGGTGGGGACGATGTGTGGTGGTCCGGGTGGGGCTGCTGTGTTTGGTGGGGTTGCTGGTTTAACTGCTGGAGCTGGAGATTTGCTCATGAAGGTTCCAAACTGAAGTGTTCTGATTCGTCATCGCGTGGTTTTGTTTTATCAAACATGTTGGGTGATTTTGTTTCAGTCTCTGTCTAGTCATCTAGTTCATTCATCTAAAACTGTGATGTTGTCTAAAGCACGAAAGGTAAAGTCTGCTGTTTATTCTTGACCTTTTTGCCAGCATATGTATTGTACTTTTAAATATCCCATGTGTGTGGGATATTAAATCTTTCCAGCCACATTTAGAAGCCAGTTCAGCTGTGGTCCACTGGACTTTATAGCAAAGTCCTTCTATTAGTGTTTGGTGAGTCACTGAGATGCTGATTCTGCGTATGTCTTGGTAAAACCAGATTCAATGAGATGCATATGTGATGCAGATTTATCAGCACATTTGATTGGAACTGTACCAAAAATCTCATGTGACCAGACTATGTTAAACTACCGTGACCAGACATTCCTACTGTAGCTGCTTTCGCATTGACTGATTAGCCATGGGGGGCAGTGGAATCTGCTGGACATGTGGGGGTTGTGTAAATGTTTGATCTTGAGCGCCGTCTGTTTAACCAGCTCCACGCTAGAGCGCAGCAGCAGCAGTAGAAGGGCAGGGAGGGGCCTAGCTGCTCTTGGCTGTATTCATGTACAAAATATTCAGGTAAAATGCCATTGGTCCACGGCGCACAGAGCCACGCCCCCTGCCCTGTAACCCTAACCCCGCCCTCACAATTCACCGAGTACCATCGATCTGTGAGACAGAGGGCTTGGGGGGGGTACATTTCTGTGTAAAACTGATTAGCTTTCCGTGTCCCAGCCCGCTGCTGTGTGATGCTGCTGAACTGCCTAAATCACACTGCTGCTTTTCCAGTTGCCATCTGCTGCCCCTGAGTTACTTACACTTGTGCAGCTGTGAAAGAAAAGTGGGCATCGTGCCCTTCCTCCCTCCACCGTGCACACTAGCAGTGGGGGTTGCCAGACGTTTATTATTCACTTCCCACACGTCAGGCACTTGTGTATAGATTTACATTATGCATTAGAGACAATGTAGGCGCTTCACATGAGTGACTGCAGCATGGGACAAAGCTCGTCTGGGCCAGGGGAGCGCTGAGGACCTCCTGCACAGCCTCATGGAGGACGTCTCCTTTCTGCTTTAGTGTCTTTCACTTCACTAAGACACCAATGTGGAGTGCTGAGCTACCAAACAGAATCAAAGTATTGTGATATTTGACCATGATAACTGTCATAGTTTTATTAAAATAAATAACATGGCTAGTCGGCTGATTAGTAGAGGGGAAGGGAGGGAACAAGCTGCTCTTGGCTGTATTCATGTACAAAACATTCAGATAAAATGCCATTGGTGCCCAGCGCACAGAGCCACGCCCCCTTCCCTCTAACCCTAACCCTAACCCCGCCCTCACAATTCACCCATCGATCTGTGAGTGTGTGTAATAGACTGCTGGTGTTTAGTGTGGAGCTGAGATGTGCCTGGTGTGTTTCAGCAGTTCTTCAGCACAGAGGCAGTAGATCCCAGTGAGGAGAGCACAGACACTGAGGACAATGAGGAGGAGGACCTGGGAGTGCTGGACGAACAGAGGAGCATCATCCTGCACCTGCTGTCCCAGCTCAAACTGGGAATGGACCTCACACGGGTACTCACACACACACACACACACACACACACGGGTACTCACACACATGGGTACTCACACACAGACACATGCACACACATGCACACACACACACACACACACACACACACGGGTACTCACACACACACACACGTACTCACACACACACACACACACGGGTACTCACACACAGACACATGCACACACACACACACACACACACGGGTACTCACACACACACATGGGTACTCACACACACGGGTACTCACACACACGCACATGGGTACTCACACACACACACACACAAAACATGCACACATGCACACACACAGTGGGTGTTCTGACAGGAAGGGCTCAGGTGTGCTTGTTATGCTGACGCTTGGATAGCAAAACTCATATGTGACTTTCACTGCAAACTGTGTCCTCGGTGGGGAAGCATGATTGCAGCTTTGCATGTTAATATATTTTCTGGATCAAGCTGTTCATGATGCTGTATGCTGTAGAATACAGATTTACAGATACAGGAAGATCAAACACGATATCAAGACCTTTGAGTGTTTCAGTAGAGTTTCAGAGATACTCATGGACACAAATTCAAGCTGAACCCCAGGTGTCATTATTTTAGAACTGTAATTAAGCGTTGTTAGCTCAGTCTTTGTTTGATGTCCCAGTCACTTCCTGTGAACACAGGAGCGATAAATCTCACCAGCCATGACAGAGCTAATGAAAGCCTATTGATTATGGAGTCCCTCTTACGGAACACCTCGAGAGAAAAGCTGATTGTTTTTTTCTGCCTGCATATTTCCGGCAGGGCTCGGCTCGGGTTAAAAGCGCTCAGCAGGGATCAATGCGGGTATCAGGCAGGCAGAGATGAGTAAAGATAAAGATGTGTGTTAGAGAGTGGGGAGCTAGGAGTGTGTACAGGACATTGATTTGGTAGAGGCTGGAGTAGACGCCACACATGCAATCGCAGGCTTATTAATATATCTCCTTGCGGGATGGTTCCTCAGTGGGAAAGTGGGTAGCACACATGGTTGGATATGTGTAAGCGAGTGTGTGTGTGTGTGTTTCTTTATGTGTTTTGTATGCATTGCATCCTTTTTCAGCTCTATGGTTAGGGCTGACGTTTCGTATGCCTATATTGTGATTTTCAAGGTTTCAACAGTCAGCAGTCATAAATTAAGAGTATAGCCACTACACAACTAGAGCGGAAAACTGTAAGAAGGAGCCACAAGCTATTCTTACGCCCTAAGTGCTCTTAGGGGACACAAGATGGCCGAATACTCGGAGGCAGCTCCTACTCTGGACACAGAAGGCTGCTTACACCAGCATCTTGACCTGATTTATCTGTTGCTCAATTCTCCATAAAATAATATGTAAGGGCACGGAAGAAACTTTGACTTGAAGTGCTCATGTCTACCCATGTTCAGACACCAACCAATAACCAACCTGGAAGATGAACGTCTGGAGACTTTATGCAACCTTAGTGTGTTACAGAGAACCAAGCTCCGCAACCTCAGTATCACCTGATGCCAGTGGTCAGGGGATGATGTGTCACAAGCAATGTGCAAGGAAACAGTCCAGGCTAGGATAAAGCAGTCCAGGCTAGGATCAAAGAGTCCAGGCTAGGATAAAACAGTCCAGGCTAGGATAAAAACAGTCCAGGCTAGGATAAAACAGACCAGGCTAGGATAAAACAGTCTAGGATAAAAACAGTCCAGGCTAGGATCAAAGAGTCCAGGCTAGGATAAAACAGTCCAGGCTAGGATAAAACAGTCCAGGCTAGGATAAAAACAGTCCAGGCTAGGATCAAAGAGTCCAGGCTAGGATAAAACAGTCCAGGCTAGGATAAAAACAGTCCAGGCTAGGATAAAAACAGTCCTGGCTAGGATAAAGCAGTCCAGGCTAGGATCAAAGAGTCCAGGCTAGGATCAAAGAGTCCAGGCTAGGATAAAAGCCAACTCTAGCCAACCACTCTACAATTCATCCTGCTCTCTAGTGTCAGCTCCCTGGACAACAAGGTAGACCACATCTGTCTCCAGCACACCATCCAACGTGAGTTGAGAAATGTGGCCCAGTGACAGAATTCCTGACACCACCATCGAGCTGGATGGGCTTGCTTTGTTCGTACTGACAGAAATAAAAAAATAGTATGTCCAGCAGGACTTGAGAAGAAGGGGACCCTGTGTGTCTACGTCAATGTGGAGTGGTGCAAGAACTCTGTCCTAGTCTCTAAGCATCCAAGCACCACTCACCACTGGTGGATCTTGTGACTGTAAATACAAGCCCTTTTATCCACCGCCAGAATTCACCACTGTGCTCGCTGAACTCTACGGGGCTGTTAGCGAACTGTAGAACATACCCAGACACACTGATTATGGACAGTGAAGATTTCAGTCATGCAAATGTCAAGTCTGTATTCCTTAAATTCCATCAGCACATAGTCTTTGGAATAAGAGAGGTGAGCACACTGGATTTTGTTTAAACAGACACGCCAGCACATACCACCCCCCCACTTCCAACACTCAGACTGCATCTCTGTTATCCTGAAATCAGTCTATAGACCACTCACCAGACACTCCAGTCCAGTTCTGAAACAGCTGAAAATGTGGCCAGCAGAAGCCATCCATGCTTTTCAGGACTGTTGTAAGCACACTGCCTCGGGTACCTGCGTTGGACAGGAGGAGTATACAGTATCAGAGACTGGCAACATCAGCAAGTGCATGGATGATGTTACTATCTCCAAAACCATTGCCACACGACCCCAACCAGAAGCTGTGGATGACCTCTGAGATGTGTACGCAGCTCAAGGACGTCTCCATCACCACCACCCTGAACACAGGCCTGTGTGCTCAGTTCACTCTTGTTGACTCTGGCCCACCCGTGACTGTGATGCACAGCTGGAAACACATCAGGCGTGCTGAGGACACGTCTCTGGTGGCTCGCAGGACTGATGAGGCGCCACAGAGAGAAGGTGCAGCGGCGGATGCACTGCTGTAAAGTCAACAACCTGAGATTGGGACTGACTTCAGGACAGAACATCGCCATCACTCTCCAGTCAATACTGACAGCTCACCTATGGAAAACATTACAGGCTCCACGTTCCTCCACCTAGCAGAGAACCTCACCTTTGACCCTCAAAACCAGCTCCATAGTCAAAAGAAATACCCCCCCCCCTTCCTTAGAGGGACAGTACAGAGCATTGTGAGCAGCTGCATCACTGCCTGGTTTGGGAATTGCTCCGTCTTGGACTGCAAGACCCTGCAGAGAATAGTGAGGACAGCCGTCCACCACCAACGCAGACAGGCTGCTTTCATAAGGCAACCAGCTTCATGGATGATCCCACACACCCCTCACACAAGCTCTTCTCACTCCTACTGTCTGTCCCACACACAAGCTCTTCTCACTCCTACTGTCTGTCCCACACACCCCTCACACAAGCTCTTCTCACTCCTACTGTCTGAGAAGTGATAGTGAAGCATAGAATAGAATAGAAACTTTATTGATCCCGAAGGAAATTAGGGATGAAATTCAGTCCCGTATAGCCAGACTGTGCAAGTTTCTTCCTTCATGCCATCAGACTCCACAACACTCAGAGATTGACAACAACAATTTAACAAAAATGATCCTAAATTTAATATGTATTGTTTAGACATATGTTCTTTTTTTGTGTTGGACCATGGTCCTGGAGGAATGTTATTTCGTTTCATTGTACAGCTGGACAATAAAAAGCTTTTTGACCTCTTGAAATTAAGTTTTCCAATGTAGGGGCCCTTTAAAAAAGAGACGAGGTTACAATTAATCACATGATCAACTGAGCTGCCAGTAATGCAAGACTTTAAAACAAAATGGTTTTAAACCAATGTGGCAGTGGCAGATTTGAACACCACCCTGTTGTGCCACCCCACCCACCCCACCCACCCATTTATTCTGCCCACACACATATGTGGACATGCAAATCTCATCTTTTCAAATCAGATTCAAGTGAGTTTCATTTTGTGGACTATAGATTTTCATGTATGAGAACGAAGAATGATCAGATTGGAATGCGGTTATTTGTCTGATACGCATGTGGGTAGCGCCATTGCTGTCGTCAGGCAGCTAAACAACAGTTCAGGAGAACGACAGCAGTGACAACAGTAGCTACAGAAACAGCCAACCCAGCCATCTGGCCTTCCCCATCATCTCAATCTGATCATATACAAGCGTTTGCCTTCCTCCATCGCATCTGTGTTATTGCATTTAATACTACGAGTCATCTCAGACATATGTTTGTTTTGTTGTTTGATTATGCAAGTAACACGTGCAAATGCAAACGTGTTTCAGTGTGTGTGTGGATGCATTTCGTAGAGCAGATGCACATATACAGGCAGGTCACTTGCATTTATGAATGCAAACGGTCCAGACAGGCCAATCTGAGGAAGAAATCAGAATTGAACAACATGGTTTGTAAGGTGACTTTACACAGAAATTGGCGTTGAGCGTTCGGCACGTGAGCCACAGAGGTGGCAGTAGGTGAACCTCGGCTTTAAGACAACACGGGTTCAAATGTGTTGGTGCGATTGATATGGAATTAATAACAGGCTATCCGTGTGTATTTAGTGCACCCTGCCTATATAAGTAGTCTGCCTTTGCAGTGCTTGTGTATAGTTTACATTGGAGACAGTTGAAGTAAATGCTCTCCTGCCTCTCCCAGGTGGTGCTGCCCACGTTTATCCTGGAGAAGCGCTCTCTGCTGGAGATGTATGCCAACTTCATGGCCCACCCGGACATGTTCCTCGCCATCACGGCGGGCGTCACGGCGGAGGAGCGCATCGTGCGGTTCGTGGAGTACTACCTGACGGCCTTCCACCAGGGCCGCAAAGGGGCCGTGGCCAAGAAACCCTACAACCCCATCTTAGGGGAGAGCTTCCTCTGCAGCTGGGACGTGCCTCGCGACAGGGTGCGGCCCCTCAGGACTACCGCCCCAGGCTCGGCGCCCCAGGCCCCGCCGGCCGCCTCGGCCAATCACGACGAGCGCTACCGGCTGCGCTTCGTTGCGGAGCAGCTGTCGCACCACCCGCCCGTCTCGGCGTTCTACTGCGAGTGCAAAGAGCGGAGGATGTGCGTCAACGCCCACGTGTGGACCAAGAGCAAGTTCATGGGCATGTCTGTAGGAGTGTCGATGGTCGGGGAGGGTGAGCTGCGTTTGAATCACTCCCACAAATCTGGTGTGGATTTTTATAACATATTTTAACAGCTGTGAGATCAGAATACAACTGAGCACGTAGATATCCAGTCTGAAGAATGCAGCATCCCGTTACACGAGCGGTTACACACTGTTCTGTAATGAGAGGATCTCCGCAGAGCCCTAGATCTTCTAAACGTGCTCCTTTGAGAAGGCCACGGCTTGGCCTTGAGCTGCTGGAGTCGTGCTTCCTCTGACCATGCTAGTCGTGTGCCTGAAGAACATTCTGTTTTCACGTCAGCTGACCCTGAATGGAAGAGCTTCTCCTCGGGGCCCACAGCAGCCCTGCACACGCACGCACGCACGCACGCACACACACACACACACACACACACACACACACACACACACGCACACGCACACGCACACGCACACGCACACACACACACACAGAGTGCTGCAGCACTAAGGTCTCTCTCCAGTCATTTCTAGTGCAGGTGCTCGGTGAAGTGGATGATGATGCAGGAAGCTGCGTCTGCATGCCAACCTCAGCCAATTAGGGCTCAGCTGTAATTAAGCCAGCATTAATAACTTACATGACAGATCACATGACATCCCCTAACGTGCCACATGCTAGGCTAATGAGAACGAGAGGGAACTGATGGAGATTTCTCAGGATTCGAGTCCTATACGCTTCATAATGATTGCATCCCGTGTGCCCATACCAGCCCAGAGCAGCAGCAGAGGAACAGTAACGTGCCCCACGCTCCCTTTGATCGTGGTACATGCTGTTAATCCCGGACTTATTTAATGGCAGGGATTATCTAATGGGATGAAGGCTGACAGACCAGTAGCTGTGGTAACCACTTGCTGCAGGTCTTCAAGACGTTTGCTTTGCAGTGTCACCACTGGGGCTGCTAGCTCAGACTGGCTTTCCTGGAGTGTTGTGTTGAGGGTAAATCTTACCCCAGGGCACGTGGTGTTAGGGTTTCTCCTCAGCACCGCAGGTCAGTGAGCTGTGGGGCGTTAAATTGGCCAGCTGTGGATCCCCTGTTTCTCTGGCTGGCTGCAGCCCTGTCTGAGCTCACAGAATATCTTAACGTCTGGACAAACACCATCTGTGGTCATTGGGTGCTTATAGTCTCATGGCCATAAACAAGGTCAGTTCCATGTACACACACACATGCACATACACACACACACAGCACAACCGTTGCCAGTTCTCTTGAATTCTCTGCTAGACGCAACAGAGAAGCGCTGACCATAGCAGTAAGGGTTGTGGGGGGGGTGTGTCTGTCCAGGATGCCCCAGAACAGGGACACAGGGGCAGGGGAGCTGTGCTCTAACCCCCCCCCCGTCCTGGGGAAACAGATGCACTGCTGCCTTGGCCCAGCGCTACACAGCAGCTTGTGCCAGAGGACCAGGTGTCAGTTCAGCAAGCAGCGCGAGAACCCGGCCGGTGTGGACGGACACAGCTGCCCACGAGCGTCTTGCACACGCAGCTCATCACTGCACTTCACAAAGAGCTTCAGCCACACTGATGTAGCCCCAGAGGCACGTTGTTGCGTTTGTAGTATGCGACTGCATCAGAACCGCACACCTACATAAAGAAATGGACATAACAGGTGAAAATAAAACAGCAGTGTGAATTACGGAAGCTGATGCAATGGCTAGAAACACTGCAGCGCTGCTGAGTTAAGGGCCCCGTTTGTGAGATGCTTGGGTAACATGCAGAATTAAGACCAGCAGATCTGTATGCAGCAAAGGCTGCAAAGATGAAACGGCTGGTTGAGATGAAGAGCGAATGTGTTGTGTGCACATGCTAGGGGTGCTGCACCTGCTGGAGCACGACGAGCAGTACGTCTTCACGCTGCCCTGCGCCTACGCCCGCTCCATCCTCACCGTGCCTTGGGTGGAACTGGGAGGAAAGGTCTCCATCTGCTGTGCCAAGAGTGGGTACTCCGCCACGGTCACCTTCCACACCAAGCCGTTCTACGGAGGAAAAGTGCACAGGTGGGTAGGAAGACTTCACGATCATGCAGCTGAATCTAATCAGCTTTAATTTTGTCTCATTTATGAGTTCTGGTTGGCCAATACTATAGGTGACCTCATAATACAGGGAATCCCGTCATAATGGTGAACGTTAGTGCCCAGTGACCATGTCAACCGCAGTGCACTGAAAACGTTGCTTGTTTCTTGCCTGCACACATTAGAATTTCACACTGTTACCTGTGACAGAGTGACTGGCGAGGTCAAGCACAACTCCACCAGCACCATAGTGTGTAAGGCCCAGGGGGAGTGGAACGGAACCCTGGAGTTCACCTATAGCAGTGGAGAAACCAAAGTGATTGACGCATCTAAACTGCCAGTCATTAGGAAGAGGATTCGTCCACTGGAAAAACAGGGCCAGTATGAGTCGAGGTAAGTGTGGCTGCTGATTGGTCAAAACATCACCACAACAAAGAATAATAACAACAACAATAATAATTAACATTATAACAATAACAATGAACAACAATAAAAAAACCAGAAAATAACTGACAAATATTGTTAATAATAAATCATTAATGAAATTGCTATGCATATAAAACTAAAAAAGGTTCAACAAACCATAATGAGGCAGTTTATATGAGTGCAGATATCAACTCTGTAAACATCCAGCAAGCCCATCGTCTTGGTGGTGTGTCTGGGGACCCGGGTGTTCCAGCAGAGCATGCATGAGCACGTTTTAGCTGAGAACTCCACCCCCCTGTGCATCCCCAGCGGATCCCTCTCATGGCGTTCAAAACTCTGGCTCAACAGTCCTAACTCCTCTCTGCAGACAGAGTCTGCCCCACGGCCAGGGGAACAGGCCCATCAGAGGAATATAACACAATCAGGCTAGCATTAGCATTGCAGCCTAATGCAATCAAAAGATGACGCACCAAGCACTAAAGCCCTTTCAGACCTGAATTATGTTCCAGTAATGAAAAAAAAATATATGAATGCAATTTTCTGTCTGTAATGAACTCCAAAACAAGACTCAGTAAAAAAAAAAACCAAATATAATACTTTTATAGTCCTTTTCTTTAATGTCCACTGCAGTGTACGGTGGGTCTGAACAGTTGTAAAGCAATGCTATATAATATGAATAGTTTTTTGTTTGTTTTTCCCTTTTTGAACATAAACCTGGTCAATAAACTAAAACTGCTTTCTATGTTTTAGGAACATCTCTTATTATGAAAAATAATATATATAACATGTAACAAGGAGAAATTAGTTGAAATTATAGTTGCATTTGAAAACAACTTTTTTAAGAACTTGAAAATCGCTTTACTTTACTTTTACTTTACTGCATTTTGAAAAGTAGGTAGTGTTTTTTTTTTTCTTTAACTGGATCCTGTAACTGTACAATATTGAGGCATGCCAGTCCATATCTTAGAGTCATTCTCTATGAGCTGCTTTGAAGCAGTTTCGTTGTGGAACGAAGCAGTAGTGGACATGGCACTTGTCACAGTACACATGTGTTTTCCCAGTGCATTTTGGATATTTACACCTGGATGCTTCTTTACGATCATCATAATTTGGCATGTGGTCCATCATGTCCAAGCGTACTTCTTGAGTTGGAAGTCTCTCAGCAGAGGCTTTCTTCAATGGTTCCTCTTGGAGTGGTGGGCTTTCTGACAAACTTGGTCTTCCTCTTTTCCTTGCTGTACGACGCCACTGGACATGTTTTTTTTGTCAGATTAGCATAAGGATCACCTTCACAATATAAAACAATTTCTTCCTCATTTTCCTGCCCTGATCCTTCCTCGTCATTTACTGTCTCAAGAACAACTTCTTGCCCTATCACTGGTACTTCCTCATCTCTGACATCTCCTGGAATCAATAACAATAAATAGCTATATGATCATACATTTTTTATGGACAACAATGGGAGTATTGGAGTAACAGTATTTAACAGATAGCTACGCTTACCCACTCTTGAGAGTCTTGCACTCTCTGCATCTTCATCATCATCACTATCCAAGCTTTCAATTTCTGATATGTTTCCGGTGTCAATTAACTGAAGCACTTCAAGTGCTGTCTACTCTGTAGAATAAATATTTGTAATCTTATTTTACACTATCTATGTTACAGATTATTTGTCTGTATAAACTGCAATTGCAAAAGAAAAGTTCCAACAGCAGCACTAAAAAACATGCCTGAATTATATACGTTAAGACCCACTGGCCACTGTGATGGACAACAAGATTTTAAAAAATCCTGCATTTAACTTTCTGATTTTACAACTGATATTGAACTTTTTATTTCACAAACCACCCCTTAAGAGTAAAATTAACTCATAACATGGAGGAAAAAAGTGTTCTAAATCAGATAAAATTAGTTAAAATGAGCCCATACTCTGCCTCCTTGGCTGGAGTGCTGCCATTGCTAACTTCAGTGTGTGTTTTTTTGGTTCCTAAAGCAGTGGGCGGGGCTAAGGTGTTATTTGATTGGCTGGTAAAGGTCTATTCTGATTGACAACAGATTTCAATTGGTCTTTTGTACAACAAAACATTAAAAAAAGAAGAAAACACATGACGTCCATTGCAGTGGACGCAGGGTCTGAAAGGGGCACTAAGCTGGTTTGTACAGCAGGACAATCTGGTTCCTTTGCCCCGTGGTTCCGATCCCGTGGTTCCGATCCATGCTATACCGCAGCACAGAAACCTGAGCAGAATTGAAGAGCTTCTGATGCAAGCAAACCGACCTTCAGTAATGTTGGGTCAGATTTTGACACTTTATATGAAAGTGTCCGACTATCATTGAGGTTGTAGTTTAGTTCCTTTATGAATGAGGCCATGTTTTTTGACAGATAATGCATCATTTTAAATCTAGCTGATAACGGTATGAACGGCAGAGCGCCCTCTTGCTGTTACTGTGTGCGAGTGTCCTTACTGTATCCCACTGTGGTGATTCACACCGTCCTCACTGTGTCCCGATCTGGCGGTAGGAACCGTCCTCAGTGCGTCCCACTGTCTGGCTGTTGTGGTTGACACCGTCCTCGCTGTCCTGCTGTAGCGTCCCGTGTCCTCACCACGTCCCCCCACCCCCCCCTGTGGTGTCCTGGCAGGCGGTTGTGGCGGAGTGTGACGGCGGCCCTGAGGGCGGGAGACATCGATGCGGCCACAGAGCACAAGCGCGAGTTAGAGGACAGACAGCGCAGCGAGGAGAGGCAGAGGACGGCCAGCGGCGCCCCCTGGAGGCCCAAGCACTTCATCAAAGAGGTCAGAGACATTGTGATGGCATTCATAAGATCCTCTCCCGTCCTTCCTGAAGGCAGGCTGGTACCAAGGGTTTTAATAGATCAAGTTGAGACGGTAGCAGTTCCACCGGGGCTTTTGTTTGACATACCGAGGGCCAGTTTGACATACCCAGACATGGCAGATCCAGACTAAGCCTCGACTACAAGCCAGTGGTGATTCTCGACTATCCAGTGGTGACAAAGCCAGAGGTGATTCTAAACTGGCACTTCAACTGGAACCAAGCCAAGGATTAGTCAATGTCTGGAAAATGAGCCCCCATCTCCAGAGCAATAATGGCCATGAGGAGATTGTACAGGCAAATAGAGGTGCTGCAGAATTTATTCATGCCTATCGGAAGAATATTTGCTCTATAATAATATTCCTATTATTTGAACAGTACACCTCTCACATCAGAACAGACTCCAGAATGTCCCCTGCTGGCAAACTGTGTGCCCATTAAAAGGCTAAAATCATCTTTTGGTTAAGTGCACAGAATAATTTAGCTTTTTCAATATGAATAATTCTGAACTGTGTGTGCGCACACAGGGGGAAGGCTGGATGTACCACAACCCTCTGTGGAAGACTAACTGTTGAAGACCGGGAGCTGTGAGAGCTGTCTGCACACAGCCCCGCCCACAGCTAACCTGGGCCACACAGCAAGAGCGCATCCTAGCCAATGGGAGACTGCACAGGAGCGGGGGAAAATAAAGGCTAACCATTTCTTGGACATCCAACAGAGCAATAGGTGTCAAAAACAAAACAAAAACCAAATATCCAACCAGAGTGGCATAACCCAGTGCAGCAGCTACCTGAAGACCTGCCATCTTGGGGCAGGCACTCTCAAGGACCTCCTCCCTGCCCTGCTAGTGGTGGGAGACAGCAGTGGAGGACATTACACTGGGAAACCACTTTGCATTTCAGTTTGTCATATAAACTGACATTTATTGTCCTCTTCGGTTTCCTGATGGATCAGGGTTTTTCCCCCTTAAGGGTTATAGCATGATGGACTTTCAATCAAATAAACACTCTGTCAAAAGTAAACACCATACTGAGAGGCCTAATCAGCCACTTTAACCTGAGACATGTTTGCATAGTGGAGCAAAGTGGGAAAGGGAATGCGGGCTCGTTAGGTGTGGAGCACGTCTGTGTTTTAGTGTGTGTGCTCAACAAGTTTTTATTATTATTATACAGCCAGATAAGCTTGTAGCTCAAAGTATCTGCACATAAAATTCTGCCATTCCTTGAAAGAGACTCACTTCCTTAGTTAGGCAAAGCCTGAAAACTTAATATTTATATTCACTTATAAATCATAATCTGAGGTTAGTTTTCTTGGCAGCTACACGTTCTTTGTGGTGTAATGTTTGGTAAACTGCTAGACACCCCTGCAAAATCTGCTGACATGCAGCGCGTCTGACGTGTTGGGTCTACCCTACTAGATGCAGCGCGTCTGACGTGTTGGGTCTACCCTACTAGATGCAGCGCGTCTGACGTGTTGGGTCTACCCTACTAGATGCAGCGCGTCTGACGTGTTGGGTCTACCCTACTAGATGCAGCGCGTCTGACGTGTTGGGTCTACCCTACTAGATGCTGCAGACATTAGACTTACTAACATGATCTATGAACCGTAGAGACTGAACCCAAGTGTCTCAGTTAAGGGCAGAAAGCATCTCCCTGAAGGCTTGTTCAGGCCTGGTGGCAGCTGGGCCTGAGGTCCAGGGGGCTGAAGCCTGTTGCATGGTACATGTTGGTGTATCACCTGGAAATAGGATAGAGGTGAACGTGTGTGTGAATGTGGGACTGCCCTGGACTAGCTGTTCACGGTTTTGTTTTTATTTCCAACAATAAAACATTTGTGCTGTTTTTACAAATTTGTAAAATCTCATCCAGGACCGAGTTGATAAATGTCAGTTTCTTTAGTATTTGCAAATTATGATAAAAGTTGAATGTTTATTCAAGTAAAAACAAAGGGGGAAAAAAAGAAAAAAAAGCCTTTTAAAAATAATGGCAAAAGCATTGAGGCAGGGGCAAATGAGGGTTATAATTGTAAAAGTGATCACAAATGTGGTGACAGCTTGATCCTAAATCTTCATCTGAAGTGGTGCTGCCATCTACTGGACACTTGGTTACTTACACTGCTGTAATCATTTATGAAAGAAAAACATTCATGTTTATAGTATTTACTCTAAAAAGTGCTCTGCAAAAAGACTGGAACAAACGCAACGTAGGTACAGCAAGCACATGGTTCTACCAACATATCTAACTCCATCTGAAAACGCACTTTGCAGCTTGTGCACTGCCTGTGCTCTTGTTCCAAGACTAGTGACCATGGAGCAAAGTGGAAGGAGAATATAACCTGAAAGTAAAAAAGCATTTTTTTTGTGGAAACAGTCATGTCCTTTCAGAGGCCTAATAGTGAGACTGAATCAAGGGTAAACATGAGAAGTAAACAAACAAAAAAGCAAACATGACCCTTAGTTATAAGGCAGAACTTTTCATCTTCTCCTTTAATCACAAAGCCATCGCTCATTCTGACAATAGCATCCTTTTGTACTTTCATTTTAAATTTGTTTTTGTTTTTTTACAATTCATGGAAGAAATCCCAACTTAAACATCAGATGCAGTTTTTGCATTTCATGAGATGCTGTCCTCTTAATTTCCATCTTGTTCTTATAAATAAATACCTTTAAAGTCTATTAAGTATGAAATAGATATGATGTTACACAAATGGCTGTTAGGATGTGTCAGCATTGTCCTCAAAAAAAAAAAATAAAAAAAAAATAAAAAGACTAAAACCTCCCTCTTATCTCCCACGGAAGAAACAAAGCAGAAACAATGCACCAAGAAAAGAAGGGAAAAAGAAGGGAAAACTTGGATGAGGGGAACGAGAGCAGAGAGGAGCGTCTCCATCCCTGTCCACCAGCAGTGGAAGACAGCGCTTCACCCCAGCCGGCAGAGATGCAGTGTGTCGTCCCAAACAGAACAACAGGAACCAGGACACAAGAACACACACTTCTCAGCCGCATGCTACTCAGTAGTGGAACCACTTTATAGAGAACTAAGCCAAAGTTTCACGCTGGAAATGCAGCATTTAATCAAACCCTACGACTAACACGAGTCTCCCGCGAGACAGTCATCACAAAAACGAGGGGGTTGGGGACGGAGTCCTACAAAGCTGAACACTGCAGACACGCACGGGGACAACGTCCTTCAGCCAACAGTCTATCTACAGCGTTCAGCTCCACAGGCTGGATGCCACTGCAGGAGCCCGAGGGAGAACCAGTGGACGAGAGACAGAAGCCAAAGAGCAGGAAGGGGAGAGCAGGTACTTCAATATCTCAGTTTTAGAATTATTGCATAAACTTTCAATTTCTTTCTAACCAATTATAAAAATGACTAAAGAAAATTCTATATATTTAAAATCACCACAATAATTAAACACATCAGTAATATTTCAGTCCTTTGCAATGCCTGCTGTGCTGAGATATTTAAACATTCAATTAACAATAACCCGACTGCACTGAAACAGGCAGGAGGCTTTTGTCAGGCAAAACCAAGAGTGCATGAGAAGCTGTTCCTCTACTGCTGCAGACCAATCCATAGCCCTCATACTCTATAGCTTTTATTATTATTATTATTCCATCAGAAAACAAGTTGACACAGGTGCCCGAAACAAAAAGAAAAGGAAACAAGAGACAAAACAACAACATGGCGTCTTTGGTGCTATTGCTCCAAGGTTCATTCATTTTGATCTTGTTTCATGTTACCGTTGTGGCGGATTAAATTATACCGCAAAAAAAAACTTGGGTGCTATCTCGACAGACACGATAGCTCACTTCCCTCACCAACACATTCAAGTGGAAACAAAAATACAATCAAAAAAAAAAAAAAAAAAAAAAAAACACCAATGAAGGAAGGAAAGAAAAGAAAACCAATCAAAAATAAAATAAAAATATCGGCAGCCATCTCTGTTCAGGCTTCTTCAACCCCTTCCATCAGATCACACAGCCTCTGGGTCGTCATGACAATCACAGCATCAAAGCCTCCAACCAAGTTCTCTCGGGTGGTCGGACGTCAGACGACCGGTTTGTTCTTGATTTGTGAATTACTTGTTGCGTTGGTCATTGTCTTTTTTGCCTCGTTTGCCTTGTTTGCCATTCGATAACTAAACAGATTTCTTATTCAGTTTCTTGCCTTTTTTCAGGAGCAGTTTGTTTTTTACGTATCCACGCTTCCTCTTGGCTGTCTGCAAAAGAAGAGAAATCAAACAGTTAAAACCGTCGCTGCGAAATACAACATGCGTGACCAGTTTTAAGAGGATCTTTAGGTAGCACGCTGCTCCAGCGGAGCCTCCCAGGGTCACTGCACCTTTTTGGAGGTGTACTTCTGCTTGGCCACCACGCTACGGAGCTTGTGCTCCAGGGTCTGCCGGTTCTCCTGCTTCTTCACTCTGTAGATGCGCACTAGCCAGTGCTCGGAGGTGAACGCCTCCTCCAGGTGCTTCAGACGGATGTCCTTGTTGCCGATCTCTGCATTCCGCGTGCGGTCGAAGCCTGGCGGTGTGCGGAAGTCCAGCTGTCGAGAGGAAGCACGCCGTGTGAGGTAAAGACTGGGGAGAGCACCTGGTTCAGATGATCCTCACACACACAGGGGAAAGACGATGACCCACCTGCATCTCCCCAAAACGGTAGTAGGACATTTTGTACATGAGGCAGTTCAGCAGGGTAGGAGAACCAGCCTTATCCACTCTGAACTCCCCCTGCGGGGTAAAGTAGTCGCTCTCCTGCAGAGAAGAAAGGAACGTCTTCACTGAATGACAGTGACAGGAGTCCTGCAGCATCACTCTGTGGGTGAGCCAGACGTTGTTGCTATTTATGCGAAATGGTGCATTATGGGAATGAGGGTGGAGCCAATCGGAGTTGAACGTATAGTTGGTGGATGAGAGTTATGTTCAAACCTGTATGAAACCCTGGACAAGTTGAAAGGTTTGTTGTGGGTGAACACACACACACACAGACACACACACAGACACACACACAGCGACGCCAGCACCAGTCTGGGCCGGCGTGACCTACCCGGACGTCTTTAGGGTGCTCCCCCTCCGCAATGCGCACCATCCACAGGAACTTGTTAATGTCGTCTCCAGAGTAGCCAATCACGCCCCCGAAAATGATGAGAACATAATCTACATCCAGGGATTTCATAATCTCGTACGCTGCAGTCTCATTGGAGGACATGGCCTTGCCCACCTGCGGAGTAAAGGGCTCGTCAGCGCTAGTGCTACGGTCAAAACGGCGGCACTTGGGACACACGGCTGATGAGGAGAGTGTCGTTCTCCATCAGTACAGCCAGGGATGGCGTCAGTCACCATGAATCGGTTTCTATGGTAATTTGCTTCATCCACAAACAGGTTTGGTGATGCTGTTGCTCTCAGTACTTTGGGTAAAACTGTTCATGTAGACGCTGTATCATTCGTATTTCACTGGATTCGGCCATTTTCATTTGTTCCAACAGAACTTGATGAATTGCTAAACAAGGGCTTCACATAACAGAATTTCTGCAAGCATTTGATTTTAAATATTTGGTCTCTCGGTTGCTGTTCTAGGATCAGTTTTCACACGTGGGTAAAGGATGGATTATCTCACCAGTGCTATGTGGCTGTTGTTCCAGGTGTTGTTGTCCACCAGCGTGGTGCGGTTGGCCATGCCTGCTATCTGGTAGCCATAGTCCCACCACGACATGACCCGCACATGCTCATCCGTGTTCTGCCGCAGCCAGTAATACGCCTCACGGAAATCATCCAGAATATTCCTTGACCTGGTTGAAATTCACCAGATTTCAGGTGAGGGGGGGTAGGCCGGGTGGGCGTGGACAGGTGAGGGGGGGTAGGCCGGGTGGGCGTGGACAGGTGAGGGGGGGGTAGGCCGGGTGGGCGTGGACAGGTGAGGGGGGGTAGGCTGTGTGGGCGTGGACAGGTGAGGGGGGGTAGGCTGGGTGGGCGTGGACAGGTGAGGGGGGGGGGGGGGGAGGCTGTGTGGGCGTGGACAGGTGAGGGGGGGGGTAGGCCGTGTGGGCGTGGACAGGTGAGGGGGGGTAGGCTGTGTGGGCGTGGACAGGTGAGGGGGGGGGGTAGGCTGTGTGGGCGTGGACAGGTGAGGGGGTAGGCTGGGTGGGCGTGGACAGGTGAGGGGGGGTAGGCTGTGTGGGCGTGGACAGGTGAGGGGGGGGTAGGCCGTGTGGGCGTGGACAGGTGAGGGGGGGTAGGCCGTGTGGGCGTGGACAGGTGAGGCTGTGTGGGCGTGGACAGGTGAGGCTGCGTGGGCGTGGACAGGTGAGGCTGCGTGGGCGTGGACAGGTGAGGCTGCGTGGGCGTGGACAGGTGAGGCTGCGTGGGCGTGGACAGGTGAGGGGGTAGGCTGTGTGGGCGTGGACAGGTGAGGCCGTGTGGGCGTGGACAGGTGAGGCCGTGTGGGCGTGGACAGGTGAGGCCGCGTGGGCGTGGACAGGTGAGGCTGCGTGGGCGTGGACAGGTGAGGCTGCGTGGGCGTGGACAGGTGAGGGGGGGTAGGCTGTGTGGGCGTGGACAGGTGAGGCTGCGTGGGCGTGGACAGGTGAGGGGGGGTAGGCTGTGTGGGCGTGGACAGGTGAGGCCGTGTGGGCGTGGACAGGTGAGGCTGCGTGGGCGTGGACAGGTGAGGCTGCGTGGGCGTGGACAGGTGAGGCTGCGTGGGCGTGGACAGGTGAGGGGGGGTAGGCTGTGTGGGCGTGGACAGGTGAGGCCGTGTGGGCGTGGACAGGTGAGGCTGCGTGGGCGTGGACAGGTGAGGCTGCGTGGGCGTGGACAGGTGAGGCTGCGTGGGCGTGGACAGGTGAGGCTGCGTGTGCCCTTACCCATCATGGTTGTAGGAGGCCAGCACCACACTGGGGCTGGAGTAGGCGTTGCTGGTCACCCAGGTGCAGTGCACAGCAAACATCATAAGCAGCATTAGCATCAGCATGGTGACGATGCTCTTGATGTTGGGCCCCAAGCCCTCCTCCGGCTTGTCCTGCTCAGACACGTGCTTGCGCACTTTCCCCGCCTGCCACACACACACACACACACACACACACACACATCAGGGGAATGAAATCACATCCAGGAGCAGTTGGCTGTGTAACAAACCGCAACAACTAGCCGTGCACTGCAGGGTCCAAGAGCCTTGCCCTGTTTACCTTGTCATAGAGGTTTCCCGAGTTCCTCTTATCGTCCTCGTCACTGCTGTCCTCGGCCGGCGGGCTCTCTCTCTTAGTGTCATCGCCCAGGTAGTGCTCAAACACGCTGGAGAAGGCGATGGCCGACAGCATGCACACCACTGGAGTCAGCGTCAGCATAAGGCGCACCATCACGCCCGCGAAGTACACTGCGCTGATGGCATAGAGAGCCACTAGAGGGCAGCAGAGAACAGAGCGGTTTATACCTGGGTTCCCAGTAGCAAGAAAAGCAAGAAAATGCAGTGTGATTGTTTATCCCACTGGCAAAAACATGTCTAGGTGTTACAATCAACAGCATTCTGAAAATGGATATTTTGCATTATGTATAATTTTTTAATAATGTATAATGCAGACAAAAGTTATACAGAATCACATAGGACTAATAATGCTAATATAAATGCCTTTAGCCTGCATTAGACCAGCGTTTCAGACACACATCACAGTGTCCTGGGGGTCTAACAGCAGGCCAGTCCATCACTGCTTCTACTGTATTTTGCCCTGAGCTCCGTCTGCTGATGCAACGGCCTGCAAACGGTGGTCTGAATAGAAAACAGCCTAGATCAATATTATTAGTGTAAACGTGCACGCGCCCAAACGAGCATCCTCCAGAGTGCCCAGACAGGGGCGCAACGGCGCACGTGTCCGCGCAGAAAAGCCACAGGCCATTCAGCATCAACGCCGTCAGACCGCGTGTTGCTGCAGAATGGCGGGCGGACGGGAGCAGCGTGGCCGTGTGCTGTGGGCCGTGATGGACGGGAGCAGCGTGGCCGTGTGCTGTGGGCCGTGTGCTGTGGGCCGTGATGGACGGGAGCGGCGTGGCCGTGTGCTGTGGGCCGTGATGGACGGGAGCGGCGTGGCCGTGTGCTGTGGGCCGTGGTGGCCTCTCACCGAAGACGCGCTCGTCATTGATGTTCTTGATGCAGAACCAGAGGCCGGCAGGGAACGTGCACACCAGGATGTGCAGGTCGAAGAAGAAGGAGACCCATGTGGTGGGCTGGTGCTCGGACACGGAGGCGATGATGGGTATGTGGATCTTAGCATAGCTGGAGTTGGGAGGGTCAGAAAGACGGCATGGATTTGTAAGTCTTCATTCTCGGTAATTATCAGGGTACCGTCACCTTTCCTTCCCGCTCCCGTTACAAAAAGCTTCTTTACCCATTATATTGTTGCTAACAAACGACACCAGCAGAAAGGCAGGAGAACGTGCGGACGGAGCTGCACTGCTAACCCTGCTCAAAGACCTCCCAGATCTCTCATTAACTCTCCTTAACCTTCAGCAGACCAACCATACACAAAACGCAAGGGGGCCCAGTGAAGGAGAAGTCTAATTCATAACGCAGGTGAGTGTTTCAACCTCAAACTACCTTAGTGTGTTAGCTAGCTCCTGGCATGACCTCCTGACCTGCCTGGCTTCTACAGCACTAGCCCCTGGTGTGACCTCTTGACCTGTTTAGCTTCTACAGCGCTAGCCCCTGGTGTGACCTCCTGACCTGTTTAGCTTCTACAGCGCTAGCCCCTGGTGTGACCTCCTGACCTGTTTAGCTTCTACAGCGCTAGCAAGGGGGCCCAGTGAAGGAGAAGTCTAATTCATAACGCAGGTGAGTGTTTCAACCTCAAACTACCTTAGTGTGTTAGCTAGCTCCTGGCATGACCTCCTGACCTGCCTGGCTTCTACAGCGCTAGCGACTGGCGTGACCTCCTGACCTGTTTAGCTTCTACAGCGCTAGCCCCTGGCGTGACCTCCTGACCTGCCTGGCTTCTACAGCGCTAGCCCTGGTGTGACCTCATGACCTGTTTAGCTTCTACAGCGCTAGCCCCTGGTGTGACCTCTTGACCTGCCTGGCTTCTACAGCGCTAGCCCCTGGTGTGACCTCATGACCTGTTTAGCTTCTACAGCGCTAGCCCCTGGTGTGACCTCCTGACCTGTTTAGCTTCTACAGCGCTAGCCCCTGGTGTGACCTCCTGACCTGTTTAGCTTCTACAGCGCTAGCCCCTGGTGTGACCTCCTGACCTGTTTAGCTTCTACAGCGCTAGCCCCTGGTGTGACCTCATGACCTGTTTAGCTTCTACAGCACTAGCCCCTGGTGTGACCTCTTGACCTGTTTAGCTTCTACAGCGCTAGCCCCTGGTGTGACCTCATGACCTGCCTGGCTTCTATAGCACTAGCCCCTGGTGTGACCTCATGACCTGTTTAGCTTCTACAGCTTCTACAGCTAGCCCCTGGTGTGACCTCCTGACCTGTTTAGCTTCTACAGCGCTAGCCCCTGGTGTGACCTCATGACCTGTTTAGCTTCTACAGCGCTAGCCCCTGGTGTGACCTCTTGACCTATTTAGCTTCTACAGCGCTAGCCCCTGGTGTGACCTCATGACCTGCCTGGCTTCTATAGCACTAGCCCCTGGTGTGACCTCATGACCTGTTTAGCTTCTACAGCACTAGCCCCTGGTGTGACCTCCTGACCTGTTTAGCTTCTACAGCGCTAGCCCCTGGTGTGACCTCATGACCTGTTTAGCTTCTACAGCACTAGCCCCTGGTGTGACCTCTTGACCTATTTAGCTTCTACAGCGCTAGCCCCTGGTGTGACCTCATGACCTGCCTGGCTTCTATAGCACTAGCCCCTGGTGTGACCTCATGACCTGCCTGGCTTCTATAGCACTAGCCCCTGGTGTGACCTCCTGACCTCCTGACCTGCGGTGCAGGAGGTGGTGCAGATCCTACGCCCAGCCCCGTGGAGCTGCTCCATTATGAAGGCTGGACATTTCTAGGGCAAGAGGAACTTCAGCTGGCAGGCGCTTAAACGCTTAACAAGGTTTATGGCTGCAGTGGAAATACAGCAATTGCATTCGAATTTATTTTATTATTTTTAGTGATAACCCATAATTAGCAGGACTGCACAAAGTAGATCAGCTTAGTCTAATCTGGCTGTTGTAGGTGATGGAGACCCAGACAAAAACAAGGCTTCCATCAGACCCTCCAGAGCGAATCCTGACAGACCAGAGACGCAGCTGGTATGCACCTAAACAAACGTACAAGTGCAAAAGATTAACAAAAATGGCCCCTCTACAGAGAGCTCTTACCCTGTGTCCCACAGTGAGTAAAAGCGTCCACTCCAAGGAGCGATGTAACCTGAACACACACACACACACACACACAGGAAGGTGAAACACCAGCGGTGGAGAAGTACTACCTGCTTGTCTGGCGTAGTGCTGCTGCAGATACATGCTCACCTGTGTAGGTGAGATAAAGGACCGTGAGGAAGACCACCCCAGCCGCCAGGGACACTCCCAGGAAGAACAACGTCTGGAACTCCTGCTTGGTCAGTCTGTCCTTCAGGTACTGTAAGAAGGCATATGCCTGCAGCAGGGCAAACACACCTACAGACACAGAGAGGGGGGAGGGATCAGGTTTGGTGTGTTCAGTAACAGAGACCCGGGCGGCTCCGTGGGGGAGGGGCCAGGTTTGGTGTGTTCAGTAACAGAGACCCGGGCGGCTCCGTGGGGGAGGGGCCAGGTTTGGTGTGTTCAGTAACAGAGACGCGGGCGGCTCTGTGGGGGAGGGGCCAGGTTTGGTGTGTTCAGTAACAGAGACGCGGGCGGCTCCGTGGGGAGGGGCCAGGTTTGGTGTGTTCAGTAACAGAGACGCGGGCGGCTCCGTGGGGGAGGGGCCAGGTTTGGTGTGTTCAGTAACAGAGACGCGGGCGGCACTGTGGGGGAGAGGCCAGGTTTGGTGTGTTCAGTAACAGACGCGGGCGGCTCCGTGGGGGAGGGGCCAGGTTTGGTGTGTTCAGTAACAGAGACGCGGGCGGCACTGTGGGGGAGAGGCCAGGTTTGGTGTGTTCAGTAACAGAGACCCGGGCGGCTCCGTGGGGGAGAGGCCAGGTTTGGTGTGTTCAGTAACAGAGACGCGGGCGGCTCCGTGGGGGAGGGGCCAGGTTTGGTGTGTTCAGTAACAGAGACGCGGGCGGCTCCGTGGGGGAGGGGCCAGGTTTGGTGTGTTCAGTAACAGAGACGCGGGCGGCACTGTGGGGAGAGGCCCGGTTTGGTGTGTTCAGTAACAGACGCGGGCGGCTCCGTGGGGGAGGGGCCAGGTTTGGTGTGTTCAGTAACAGAGACGCGGGCGGCTCCGTGGGGGAGGGGCCAGGTTTGGTGTGTTCAGTAACAGAGACGCGGGCGGCACTGTGGGGGAGGGGCCAGGTTTGGTGTGTTCAGTAACAGAGACGCGGGCGGCTCCGTGGGGGAGGGGCCAGGTTTGGTGTGTTCAGTAACAGAGACGCGGGCGGCTCCGTGGGGGAGGGGCCAGGTTTGGTGTGTTCAGTAACAGAGACGCGGGCGGCTCCGTGGGGGAGAGGCCAGGTTTACCTGCTGCAGCCATGTGCTCACTCGTCCTTATAGGCTGGAATCCCACAAAAGGAATCTGCATGGACAGCACTAGGCCCAGGATGTAGAATGTGCTGTATGCTGGAAAAAAGTGATAAAGCAGAGAAGGTTCAGCGTACAGGAGTCATCAGTGCCACATGCACACAGCGCTCTCAGTGACTCAGCCAGTCAGGAAGCCACGTTCTTCACCGGCATGAGAGTTTCCTGCTTGGTCTGCAGTTTGGTGCACAACAGGGCAGACTGTGCGCTGGGCACCAGGGCCACTCAACACCTTATACATCACCTCCATACGCACACTTCAGACCTGCCTTTCAGTCTCTAGAACTACATACGAGAACGTTCAAATGCTTCTGTGGAGATGGAGAACGTCACAGATCCATAGTGTCTACTTCTACGCTGGGAGTAGATGGCCGGTTATTAAGCAAACACCTAAAGTAAATTGCTGAATAACCAAACCTTGAAGAAATAAAAAGTGGCACTTTATGTGTGACCTCTGCAGGCCACTGCATAATGAAACATGATTCTGAGATCCACGTGTCATTCGTGACAGAATGAACGTCTGACGAGTAGAACAAACGAATAGAACACAAGCCTTCCTCAAAGAAGCCATCGCTATGGGCTACGGTGGAAGAAACACTTCCACAATCCTACTACCTGTCCACTGGACCCGATTCCATCCACGCTATTTCAGACAATAGCACCTGACCTTCTACCTTTCATCACTCATGTCATCAACAGCTCCTTGTCAACACGCCATGTACCAGCTATCTTCAAGACTGCTCCCCATCTTGAAGAAGCCTACTCTGGACTGTTCTGACATCAGCAATTACAGACCTGTATCTCTTCTTTCTTTCCTATCTAAGGTCTTGGAGCGTTCTGTTTATAACCAACTGTCTCTATTTCTTTCTCTGAACAACCTACAGGACCCGAACCAGTCTGGCTTCAAACCGGCGCACTCTACTGAAACTGCTCTCATCGCAGTTACAGAGAAGCTGCATGCTGCTAGATCTGCCAAACTGTCTTCGGTCCTAATTCTGCTTGACCTCTCTGCAGCCTTCGACACAGTTGACCACCAGATCCTCCTGTCTGTCCTCAGAAGACTTGGAATCACTGGCACTGTCTGGAAGTGGTTTAAGTCTTATCTAGATGGGAGATCTTACCAAGTATCTTGGCAGGGGGCCACATCTGCTCCTTCCAGGCTCACCACAGGTGTCCCACAAGGCTCAGTGCTCGGTCCTCTGCTCTTCTCTCTTTACACTCGTTCTCTTGGTGATGTAATATCCTCCCATGGATTTTCCTATCACTGTTATGCTGATGACACTCAACTTGTCCTTTCCTTTCCACCTTCGGACACACAGGTTTCATCTCGGATCTCGGCTTGTCTTGCTGATATCTCATTTTGGATGTCGGCTCATCACTTGAAGCTGAACCCCAGCAAGACTGAATTACTGTTTATCCCTGGAACTTCAAGTCCTCGCCAGGATCTTTCCATCTCTTTTGAGAACTCGCTGGTCACCACATCTGCTGAAGCTCGAAGCCTTGGTGTAGTTGTGGATGACCAGTTATCGCTTCTCAACCCATCTTGCAAACCTGACTCGGTCATGCAGATTTCTCCTTTACAACATTAGGAGAATTCGACCTTTTCTGTCTAGCGAGGCTACTCAAGTGCTTGTTCAGTCTCTTGTCATTTCAAGACTTGACTACTGCAACTCACTCCTGGCTGGTCTTCCTATGCGTACCATCAGGCCCTTGCAACTGATCCAGAACTCGGCGGCTCGACTTGTCTTCAATGTTCCTAAGTTCAGCCATGTTACTCCTCTGCTGCGCTCTCTTCACTGGCTTCCTGTAGCTGCCCGCATCAGATATAAAACCCTGATGCTGGCCTACAAGGCTAAGAATGGACCAGCACCTCCATACATGGTGGCAATGGTGAAATCCCGATCTGTACCCAGAGCTCTTCGAGCTTCAAGCACAGCTCGGCTTGACCCCCCATCTCTCAGAACACGCGGAAAACATGCATCCAGACTTTTTTCAGTTCTGGCACCTCAGTGGTGGAACGAACTTCCCCTGAGTGTCCGAATGGCAGAGTCTCTTGCTGTTTTTAAGCGAAGACTGAAGACACATCTGTTTCAAGAGCACTTAAATTAAATTTTACTACACTAGCATTTATTAAATATTTTTGACTGTAATGACTTTTCTTGCTTTTATCTTTTAAGTAGGGTTTTTTCAGTATATATTTGAGTATATCTAGGCGTCCATACTGACTGTATCTAATAATATCTTTGCTTAAAGTTTCTTCCTGGGTTTAGCCTAAACTAACTAGCTAGAGATTTTGTTCTGAGTAAAACAATGAAGCACTTTTTGTAAGTCGCTCTGGATAAGGGCGTCTGCTAAATGCCGTAAATGTAAATGTAAACACCAAAAGACGCATTACGCAAAGGGCATTTTTTTCCTCGAGTTATGACGATGCAAAAAAAATAACGAGGTTGAAGTGATAAGCCCAGTCATTAGGACGCCTGTGCAAAACGTACGTGTGTGTGTGTGTTTGTGTGTGGAGAAGTGAACAGAGCTGTCAGTCCAGCACAGACAGGTGGTGATGCTGGTTAGGCTGAGTTCATGTCATCAGTCTGAACCGAACCTGCAAAACAGCCAACCGTGTCTGCACCTGACACACACACACACACACACACACACGCGCGCTCACTCACACGACTCTCACACACACGCACGCTCACTCACACACACGCACGCACGCACGCAGACCCTCTCATGGCACCCTCCTGCTCTCTTTTACGTAAACTGTTTAGCTGTGTGTGTGTGTGTGTGTGTGTGTGTGTGTGTGTGTGTGGGGGCATGTTATTACTGAGGTGGAACAGGCAGGTGATTGGAATTGGAACCGCAGGTGACACTGGAGTGTTGGTGGTTCAAGCCGTCATTATTTGATTTGAATCTATTACAGTTAAACCAACACTGTTCCCACAGCTGCTGCACTGATGGCAAATATGGGCCGCATACACACTCCCACACACAGGCTGCTCGCTAACGTCCACATATTTAGACAATAGACACAGCCCTGCCTGAAGGTAGTTTCAGGAAGAGGGGCTCCAGAAGTGAACCGCTCTCTGGCACAAGTGATGTTGACCACTGTTTCATTATAAACTACTCCAAACAGACCCCCCCCCCCCCCCAACATCCCCCCCCCCCTCCCCAATCAGCCCCTCTCACCCAGGTCCCAGCCTCTGAAAGCAATGAGCTCACACAGGGACCTTCACACCATCTCTCTGGACCTCAGAACCACTCAGACTCGTAACGGGTTCTGCCGCAGCAGAGGCAGAGACGCGGGCCGCGGCTCAGCAGAGCGGGGGAGGGTCCGTCTGGATGCAGCTCATATGCAGCATCCATCACGGGGAGCAGCCATGTGGACAGGGCTAAGAAAAGTCTGAGCAGAATTAGAGCAGCCCAGAGCAGCACGGCCCTCTGTTCCTCCTCCAGAGCATCCGCTGCAGGGCTCGCGCGCGCACACGCACACACGCGCACACACACAGTAGCTTCAACTACTCACTCTCTTCAAAACCAAAAAGGTCCTAGAAAAGCTGGATGAGTCTTTGTATGAGTTACTGTGACCCTGCTTTTCAGGAAGGCAAAGACGAAGCTCAAAGCCACGTGGTTTTTCACGCTGAACTGAAACGCATAGGTCTGTTATCTGCTAAGGGCTCTTTATGGATGTAGATTTCAACCCCAGATCAAAGCAGCTGCATGTCTCAGATCGGCAGAGTTGATCTGTGGCTGTGAGAGACAGAGCGGAGTGGGTGTAATACATTTACCATTAAAGACTGCTATTGCTGCTAAATGTGGCTGTCCTAGGGTTAGGGTTAAGAGAAGGAGAGAGAGAGAGAGAGAGAGAGAGAGAGAGAGAGAGAGAGAGAGAGAGAGAGAGAGAGAGGAAGAGAGAGAAGGAGAGAGAGAGGAAGAGAAAGAGAGAGAGGAAAAGAGAGATAAAGAGAGAGAGAGAGGAGAGAGGAAGAGAGAGAGAGAGAGGAAGAGAGAGAAGGAGAGAGAGAGAAGGAGAGAGAGAGAAGGAGAGAGGAAGAGAGATAAAGAGAGAGGAAGAGAGAGAAGGAGAGAGAGAGAGAGAGGAAGAGAGAGAAGGAGAGAGAGAGGAAGAGAAAGAGAGAGAGAGGAAGAGAGAGATAAAGAGAGAAAGGAAGAGAGATAAAGAGAGAGAAGGAGAGAGAGAGGAAGAGAGAGAAGGCGAGGGAGAGAGAGAGAGAGAGAGAGAGAGAGAAGGTGAGGGAGAGAGAGAGAGAGAGAGACAGAGAGAGGGAGAGAGAGAGGAAGAGCCCAGCACACCACCACCCAGACTGGCACTCAGCATTCACAGGTGTGTGCATGTGTGAATGGGGCTTGTGTGTGAGGGGGTGAGAAGAATTAGGAGAAGAACAGCAAGGAAGACCGTGTGCACGCCGGCCGGCTGCTGGAGGCGTCACTCACCAATGTAAAGCCTCCTGCTGTAGCGCTGCATGAGGAGCAGCACAAACACATGCAGAGGGATCAGGTTGATGATGAACACATAGCCGCCCCATGCAGACACCTGCAGAACACACACAACGTGCACAAGTCAATCACTCCTCCACGGATAGATGGATGTCTATCTGGCCTCTGCTCTTTGAACCTGTGGGCTGTTGTCTAGTGCCTCTCCAGGCAGGTGGGTGTCAAAGCTTATTCTGGAAACAAGGCTCATGTTACCCTGCCATACACACGTTTAGCAAACTACAGGTAAAAGGGCAGGACTTCAGGAGATGGTCATTAATGGGGCCGTGCATGTCCACATGGCTCACGGGGCTTAGATGTGGCTCAATAACGCTGTGGGCCTGGGTGGGCCAGCTCGTCTGAGCCCCGCGTGACAGACGAGGCCGTTGACACATTTATTTTCTTCACATATTTCTTTAATGACTCCAGAGAGGAAGAACCCATATGAAACCACCACCTGAGCAAGAACACAATTATCATCTACAACACCCAACCCACAATAATGCGGTTCATGCGCGTGCACTCCAATCACGCGCGCGTGCTCCCACAGGCTCCTACAGCCTGACCCAGATGTGCTGTGAGCAAAACCCATTTTCTTCGTCTCTCATTCTCCCTCCGTCTCCATAGACAATGTAATGAACTGCATTGCTGGCTGTGGTACTGCACAGCGTGCTAAATTACAGCAGATCAACCAGGGAGAGACCTGCGCAAAGAAACACTCACCATATAGAAGTAGGAGAGACAGCAGCCGATGGTCCAGAAGACCGAGCCAGTCTTAACGGCCTTCACCTGGAGGAAAGGAAACACAGCGGTGTAACTACCGCACATGCGCAAGACGCCTCGTAATGATAGAGCTGATGTTTATTAATTGTGACTGATGGAAACTGTAATATATAGTCACAACACAGGAAGTTAGCGGTTGATCAGTCCGACATCGTGCGCATTACTCATTATTCCTGTACTGACTGCACTGCGGTGACAGGAATTTCTCTTTATCCACAGAGCTTCTAAAGAGACGTGTAATTAGGCTGTTTATAAAAAGGTTTGTTTGCCCTTGATATAATGGACATATTAAATGGATTGAATTCATTTCAACCATCAGTGATGAACTAATTGCAGAGGCCAAAATCATAATCATAATTACAATTAACCGTGCAGCGCTAACGCTCGGACAGCGTAATGCAGAGAGCAGCGGTTATGCGGCTAAGCAAACAGCACGTTTAAGCTTCCCTTTCAGCGCTTCATTAAGCTCACGCCATAACACTCCTCTTCTCTGGGTCAGATTCATTCCATCAAAGCAATAAAAAAAAAATTGCACCTGTATTTAAGGTTGCTGATTTCCAAATGAGCTGTGTGCGCTCATTAAGATAAAAGCCTTGTCTACCAGGCACGGAGCACGCAGCGCAGAATCACCCCAAACAAAGGCCAGGCAATACCATAATCACTGCTGTCATTAAGCATAACAGATTTATTTTAGGTTGCCTAGAAGAAATCATTTCCATCAAATTGTGCACCACAGAACAATTTAGCAAACAAAACACAGATCCCTGATGAATTCAGGGGCCGACGTATAAATCTCTTTGTTTGCCTGAACGTCCTGCTTGACTTCTCCAGTGATGCCCTACGTGGCTGTAATCAGCGTGAAAATAATGACCAACAGCAGAGGAGGAGGAGGACAGCTCGTTTCTCAGCAGTGGTTCCATTTCTCCAGCCTGGGACCCACGGCAAGGCCAGCGTGTTCTCACTACTGCGCCAGCAGGGAGCAGAAACGCCTCTGATGCCTGTCTGAATGCATCAGTCAGCTCATCCAGGGTGGCCCACAGAACAAAACAAAACTAACCAAAAAACATGAGGGTCCTCTTACTATTCCGTGCAGAGACCAGTTCTTAATCACCCTTGAAGGTCAAATATGCTTTTGGCATAGGAGGGTAATGAGCCGATAAATGAAGTTTACGTTTCAAGTGAGGGCCAGGAGGTTTTAATGGTCAACACAGAAGAGGCTGTGGATGGCGGCGTGTGGAAGACGTGAGGAAGAAGGTGGCATGACGCAGGGGGTGCCCCATGCTCTCACTCACCCAGAGGTAGTAGGTGAACTGCAGGGCAAAGATGGCGATGCCCTCGTTGTCGAAGGAGCCTGCCACGGACCGGGAGATGTAGCCGGGCACGATGGCGATGAAGCAGGCGGCCAGCAGCCCCGCGCTCTGGTTCCACAGTTCCCTCGTCAGCAGGAAGGTGGAGATGGACGTCAGGCCGCTGAAGACAGGGGCCAGGAACACGCACACGTCGCGGATGTGCACCGTCACGTGGAGCAGGTTCAGCAGATAGTGGATCAGCCCCGCAGTCACCATCAGCCCAGGATACACCTGGAGACAAGGGAGGGAGAGGGGGAGGTTACGCATTAGATAACGTATTATCTTTTCATATAAATTTTCTAGACCTCATCACCAAAAACTAGCAAACTAACATTATTAACTCAAGTGCCAGTCTTCATTTATTTAGAACATAATTATAGTGTATTTTATAGTGGTGCTTTAATATTTAAAATGTAATTAGAAGCTTGTAGATTTATGGATGACAAAATAGCAACAAGCTTTTTATAGCTTAGCATATAATCGGTGAAAGATTTGTTAATTCCGTGGTTTAAAGGCATCACCAGTATCTTTGTAACGTAAAGATTTTCTGACTACATTAATTTAACGCTTGATCAGTGGTGAGCTTGAAGTTACACATCGGAACCACAAAGACTCCGAATGATCTTGGAGCTCACAGACCCGCTGCTAGACGAAGCTAATGGGGTCTTAAACCACACTTACAGACAGGTCTGAACCTAATGAAGAAGAGCCTAACTGTTTGCTTAGCCATGCTACGCTAATGCCATGTTCTGCTTGCACAGACTGTAGCAGGGAGAGGGGGGGTGTTTGCCGAGGATGTGGGAAACGTAGTCATAATAAAGCAGGCATTGGTTTGCCTTCAGGAGACGAGGCTTTTGACCAATAGTGCATGTGATCATTTCTCTTGTTCATGGTGGCCTTGCAGCCAGTGGCCGTGTGCAGACTGGGGGCTTCAGCAGGCAGCCATGTGTCACAGGACCCGCAGGCCGCCCGGTCACCAACAGGCACGTTCAACTACATGAATTATATGTACACACGAGCATGAACAGGAATGCCAAATGGAGGAGAGGGAGAATGAGGGGGAGGGAGAGAGAGAGAGAGATAGAGAAGAAAGACAGAGAGAGTGAGAGTGTGTGCATGCGCGAGTGTGCGCGAGTGTGCATGCATGTGTCAAGGGGTGACGGAGAGGAATAGTCTAAAGCAGGTGAACCCGAGAGTGCAAGGGCAGCATGAGAATATGAGCCTCCTCACCGTGCCGCCCACGATTCTGCCGAGTGGGTACCATGCCCTCTCATCGAACCAGTTGAGGAATTCATAAAATCCATTAGTGCTGAGATGATGGGTTGATCTATAGTTGAACCTGCAGATGTTGAGACAGAAAAGTTTAGTTTTTTGGAAGAGGAGAGAGGAAAAAAATGAGAGAAAAAAAAAAGAAAGAAGAAGATGTCACCACTGGTAAGACAGCCTGGCTCTAGGAATAAAACTATTCACAAGAAGTGTAGCTCTGTTCTTCATTCAGCATTTGTAGGAGTCTCTGTTCAGGCAAGCTGGGAACAATACATGGAGACGAGCTCTCAGTGAGTGACAGAACCGTTGCATCTTCTATAATTGGGACACCATCATTAGAACAACCCCCCCCCCCCCTCTTGCTAACTTCTTTCTCAGAGTGTGCATGTTGGGTTGACTTGGAGCACGTCCAAGCAAGCTTTCAAAGGTCCAAACTGAAGAAGGCTTTGAAGAGAATAACAATGAGTGATTATGTAGCCTGGCCTCCAAACTTGACAAAGGAAGGCAGCACCGTGAGCCTCTACATCAGCCGATCGTTTTCTGACTCGCGGATGTAGTTTGACGACTGAAGGTGAAGCCAAGCGTGAATGGAGAAGCACTGTCACGGCTGTCAAAAGGAAACTGCTTCCGCGCCTTGACGAGGACCCACGTACACTTGAGCCAGATTTAAACCTCCAACGGGATGGCTATTTAGGCTAACTCGGAAATAGGCTACATGTCTGACTTTGCACAAAATCCAGCAACTGCAGAACTTCGTGCTGTTCTCAGACATGGCAGCTGAAACTTCACACCTCTCAGCAGCGAGCAGGCAGGCGGAGACGAAGGACCTACTCAAGTGGCCCCTTCACGGCTCTGGAGTCTCCACCAGATACAGACATCAACTAATCTCACCACCTTCAGTTCCGCAGAAGTATGAATCTTGTATAACTGCACTGTTGTGGAAATGAGTAGAGTGGATTCTAATTGGCATCGACACGCTAGCTCACACATCCTTCACATCACCCCTCCTCCAAACACCCATCTAAACAAACACATCTGACTCAACCACACTACCTGCATTATCTGAAAAATGGATATTGGAGATGATGCATTTAGTCAGTCATTTTCCATGGTGTCTGGATTTGGTAATCCTCTCAAAGTCACTTGTCTTTAAGTAAAGCACTAGTGACAAAGGGGAATCTCTCTCATTCCTAACATATGGTGATTTGACAGAGCAAAAGAAAATAAACAGAAAACACAAGTTGTGGATCAGAGGCGGGAAAAAATAGAAAACAAGAACAGAGGGGGAACATAAACAGAAAACAAACAGCAAACAGAGTTCCATTGTGTTCCATCCTGCGACAACCATGGAGTGACAAAAGCCAGGAGAACAACACAGGAACCTTCTGGAACATTTCTTCTTGCGTCAGTGCAGAAGGACAGCCAGGGGCTTCCCAAACACAGCGCCCTCTCCTGGCCACGGCCTGTAGGAGCCACAGCGCAGCAGCCACCTACCTCAGCTCCCCAGGAGAGAGACACGTGGACACGTGACGTGACGTCTCCATGTACGTAAGACGCGCACACCGTAAAAACACCCACGCGCCACCTACATCACAAATCAATATTGCTAAATGAACTCAAGAGGATGGGAGTGATGGCCCGTAAACGTATGAGATAATGTGCTATTTACAAAAACATGCCCCAAACTCATGCATTGATGAGTAAGGTTGACTGCAGCCTGCAACAGGACAGGTAATTATCTTACATTCTCAATTTCAGTGATAGGAATTTGGTGTAAGCAAATGCCCACAAACTAAGAGCTAAATACCTGCATTACTAAGAACCACAGGGCTGGTGCAACCACGCTCATGGTCACTAAGAAGCAGTGAAGGAGAGGTACCACAGGGCTGGTGCAACCACGCTCATGGTCACTAAGAAGCATGGTCACTAACCACGCCATGGTCACTAAGAAGCAGTGAAGGAGAGGTACCACAGGGCTGGTGCAACCATGGTCACTAAGAAGCAGTGAAGGAGAGGTACCACAGGGCTGGTGCAACCACGCTCATGGTCACTAAGAAGCAGTGAAGGAGAGGTACCACAGGGCTGGTGCAACCACGCCATGGTCACTAAGAAGCAGTGAAGGAGAGGTACCACAGGGCTGGTGCAACCACGCCATGGTCACTAAGAAGCAGTGAAGGAGAGGTACCACAGGGCTGGTGCAACCACGCCATGGTCACTAAGAAGCAGTGAAGGAGAGGTACCACAGGGCTGGTGCAACCACGCCATGGTCACTAAGAAGCAGTGAAGGAGAGGTACCACAGGGCTGGTGCAACCACGCCATGGTCACTAAGAAGCAGTGAAGGAGAGGTACCACAGGGCTGGTGCAACCACGCTCATGGTCACTAAGAAGCAGTGAAGGAGAGGTACCACAGGGCTGGTGCAACCACCATGGTCACTAAGAAGCAGTGAAGGAGAGGTACCACAGGGCTGGTGCAACCACGCTCATGGTCACTAAGAAGCAGTGAAGGAGAGGTACCACAGGGCTGGTGCAACCACGCTCATGGTCACTAAGAAGCAGTGAAGGAGAGGTACCACAGGGCTGGTGCAACCACGCTCATGGTCACTAAAAAGCAGTGAAGGAGAGGTACCACAGGGCTGGTGCAACCACGCTCATGGTCACTAAGAAGCAGTGAAGGAGAGGTACCACAGGGCTGGTGCAACCACGCCATGGTCACTAAGAAGCAGTGAAGGAGAGGTACCACAGGGCTGGTGCAACCACGCCATGGTCACTAAGAAGCAGTGAAGGAGAGGTACCACAGGGCTGGTGCAACCACGCTCATGGTCACTAAGAAGCAGTGAAGGAGAGGTACCACAGGGCTGGTGCAACCACGCTCATGGTCACTAAGAAGCAGTGAAGGAGAGGTACCACAGGGCTGGTGCAACCACGCTCATGGTCACTAAGAAGCAGTGAAGGAGAGGTACCACAGGGCTGGTGCAACCACGCTCATGGTCACTAAGAAGCAGTGAAGGAGAGGTCCAGGTTGCAGCTGGTCACTGCTAGACTGGCTGCCATTATGGACGTCCTAAGCACTTAGGACAGTTCACAGCACACAGCCAGGGTGAAGTCCAGTCCACTCTGAGCTTCAGAGGGACATTTGTCATTCAGGAAGTGTCCTATAATGGCCTCTACGGCAGGAAGAAGAAATGAATCAGATGGCTGATTGAATCGCGTCGCCGCCCCATGCAATTTCCTTTTGTTTCTTCTTGTAGGGCAACCTTGTATTTCAGTTAGCAAATATTAGACTTATTAATCTTTATGTAAACCTGCGCTCTGAAAGAACAGCAGCATGTTTTTCAAACTCTAGCATTTTCTCTTACACGGGCCCCTGTGGGCATGTTTATATGAGAACACAGCTTAAGCGCGCCCAGATGAGGCCGTGGAGACGTCTGCGCTGGCTTTACTTCCACGTGACGCTGCTCCAGGACTGCTTCATGCTTCTGAAGATAAAACTCAGTTATGGTTAGAGATGTTTTCAGCGCAATCGCATGAACCCCCTGCTAATCGTTACAGAGCTGATCACACTGTATGCCGTGTCACATGAACATGGGTGTTCAAATGTTCAGCAGGGTTGTTTACTCCTTTTCTTTACTCCTGTTCACCAACACAACAACGAACCTGATAGCTAACGTGAGATAGTGGCCTTCATGGTAAAAAAAATAACAATGAAAATCCAAATGAAATCATCAGCCATGTCCTTCAGCTGCCTCCCAACAACCACGCCGTCACAAGACTACGGTTTACAGCATATTTAGAAAGGCAGTGGTCTGTCTAAAAAAAATTCATCTCTGAGAGACAGACAGGAGAGAGAGAGACACACACACAGAAGGAAAGAGACAGAGACAGGGAGAGGAGGAGAGAGAGACATGCAGAGAAGGAGAGAGAGACAAAGGCAGGGAGAGGAGGAGAGAGAGACATGCAGAGGAGGAGAGAGAGACAAAGGCAGGGAGAGGAGGAGAGAGAGACATGCAGAGGAGGAGAGAGAGACAAAGGCAGGGAGAGGAGGAGAGAGAGACAGACAGGAGAGGAGGAGAGAGAGACAGGGGAGTATAAAGTTAACCATGAGATATCTGGTGAGATATTTTTGTTTTCTATGGTTGCAGGAGTGCAGGAGACACAGACTGAACATCTAAATGTGTGTGAATATAAAGTACTGAAGAGGTCAAACGTGATGCAGCTCGTGCCGTAAACAGAGAGAAATGCGAGGCTTTATGTTCATTTCAAAATAAAAGATCAGATACGCATCTTCCATGACAGAAAGGTGTCTTAGTTGTTGTCATGGTAACTGAGTGAGTGAGGAACGTTCTCCATGTCTGGCTAGACTTAGCAGGCAGTCATGCCACAGATTAATGACCAGCCAATCAGATAACACCAGTCAGAGCTCCAAGCGTGTGAGTAAGATGATGGCTGGAACCAAGAAGATTCAGCCTGCTCTCTCACACACACACACGCACACGCACACACACACATCCCAGATATCTGACTGACATAACTGGCTTATATTTAGTTTGTAGAGTCTGTGCTTAACACCACGCATCTCCTCATACGAGTGGCGAGCAGGCACTCTCACCTTTACAGACGAAACCCTCGGCCAGCTGTTCGGTTCGCCGTTTCCTCCACCTCTCGACTCCGTCCTCCCTCTCATAAAACTCAATTTCACGCTACGTGCCTATACATGGAGGTCTCTCAAAAGGTGCCACCCAGCAGCATTAAGCCAGAGAACCACTGATTAATATGCAGTGCAGTAAGGATGGAGGTACAGCCTGGCGCTACTTTAAAGGTGGTGCCCAAGTCTGCTGCAACTTCTCTCAGACGAGTGTGTGTGTGTGTGTGTGTGTGTGTGTGTGTGTGTGTGTGTGTAAAATGGGGACAGGCTGTAGTTCAGGTATCTCATGAGCGCGTGATGACAGGCACTCAGTAACCTGCCTAAGCAACAGTGATGACCCGACGGTCCAGCTGCAGACGGAGTCAACGTTGCAGGGTAAAAGGCTCAGGAGTGGGTCCAAGCTGTAAGGAACAGCCAGCAGGGAATGAGACCAGGGTGTGCATTAAAGCCGACAGTGCCGCGTTCTCTCAGACGACACAGAGCTGCAGAGCAGAGGGTGGGGAGCAGGAACAGGATTAATAACCACACAGACATACCTAATGTTTGATCTTACAATAAGATATAGCAGCGCTGCTGCTGATGCCAGCTGATGGAAGCATCAGCCATGAGCTCCTGAACAGGGCTTTGGTCTGCACACGCAGGGTCTTAATGGACCAACCCCGTGTATTGTCCTCAGGGCTGCTAGTCACAAGATCACCACTCCTGACTGCTGAAATGGCACCAACTCTTAACGTTCACGAGAAAAGACTAAAGAAATCGTTATTTCTCAAGCGTTTCTCAGAGAGACAACGCTCTCATGCAGAGCCACTCCATCATCCTTAAATAATATTCAGGTTTTATTGTAACGGGTATTATTGATCTGTAGTCTCTGTACAGCAGTGTTACTATATTCACAGTTTCACATGCAAGCAACGTTTTGGACTACATGCTGTTATCTTAAACAACCTGTTCAGGTAGCTAGATAGTCACAAGAAAATGTCACTATATTATATATCTACATTATATCAGAGGATTCACGAGCCCGCCTATAATCTCAACTATAATCTGCTTTATAAATGGCCATGTTATAAAGTTAATGCCGGTTATATTTGTACAGTAGCTTTATACGAAAGCCTGCATATTAGTGTCATAGCTCAGAAATCTATTCTATAGTCTGTTGGTGTATTTATTTCCCTTTACACTTTGGTCTAAAACAATCTTAAGAACTGTTGCTAGCTTAAGAGGTCCTTGAACAATTTTGGTGCAAGAACAAGTCAGGTTTTTCAATGTTTTATACCATAGCATAACCACCATACACCCGTGTTGACACTACAAATTAAGAAAACGCTCTTCCCCATTAAAAACGTTGGGATAGCATTTTAATGTGGCATTGCTGAGTGGAATATTTGCACCATTAAAGAGAAACAAGACCACATAAGCAGGTGGACAACTTAGTAAAATGGGGTCAGCTGGATTAATAATATATTGCAATTTCATGAATTTAACTGATTCAATAATCATGGGAGCTCTAAGCACACTGGATAAACAAATGATGCAAATGAGACGCGTCTCCCGATGGTCACAGCCACGGCGTTTTGACCCGTCTAGTTGAGAAGTGCCTGTGCACTGTGGTGCAGTCTGTTTTGAATTCATTATGAATACACACTATCCATTTCAGTGCTTTGTTAATGGCCCACAAACAGTACAATCATGGTTTAATCATTAAGCTTTGTAATACTTCATATAAAAATGTTTTATGCAGCAATTATTATACTTGGCTATGAATACAGAACGGCACTGTGTCAGCTGCTTGGTCTAGTTAGACTTTGTTTTGTTTAAAAGGTTTGCAACATGGGACCAAATCATGAGTAATTGCAATGCATTAAAAAAGTGACAACATTTAAATGTGACCTGAATTATTAATATTGTAGTAAGAAAGACCTACTGAGCAGGAACACAGAACAGATCCCCTTCCATTGCACTGACATCAGTGTGTGTGTGTGTGTGTGTGTGTGTGTGTGTGTGTGTGTGTGTGTGTGTGAGCACATGCATACAGGATTCACCCCCCCACCCCTCTTTTTTGCCATCAATCTACACTCTAGGGTATAGATATAATCCAACATAAAAGATGTGATTAACCTTGAGAAACAATCTAGAAGGTTTTCCAGACAAGGAGAAGGAGTCTGTCCCTAGGCAAGTGAACACCAAAGTACTGTTCCTGGAATACCTCTGACGCCCGTGGCTGGAAGGGAGAGGCTGTGCTTTGAATGCTGAGCAGTGGCACAAAGTGAAGGCATCATAATTAAACTTGGTTTTTTTTTTGGTACAGTGACTTACTGTGCACCAAACAGGGCCTGCGTGCTATTCCAGCCTACCTGGGGTAGACAGCACTGCCCTAATATTGCTCATATTTCAGCAAAAGCTTTTTGTAGACACTACAAGATCGTTCAATAAGCAGAGCAGTTTTAGATGTTAGATTTCATGGTCATGGAAATATTGAGACGCATGAAAGACTGAGACTCACAATAGCTGCACTGAACCTGCCTCTCCAGTCAGTCCTGTTAGAGGGGCCGCACTGCCCAGGGCATTATGGGCTGCTGAACCCACCTCTCATTCTGCTAAGGTGAGTTTTACAAGAGACCGCAGCAAGACATATTTTGGTAAAGACTTCACATAACCTTACTAGGTTAAATATGAAAAACACGATTTTCCTCTTTTTGTTAACAACCACCCAAAACATTCAAACTGGCACCTAATTTTTTATTATAATAACTTCACTTACCATAAGGTCAATACTGCTGCTCTATTACAGTTCCCGTAGCAGAACCAAGTTGAAAAAACAGCACACAGCCTTTAGGAACACCTGCTACAGGTGAACCGGGAGCAGGCTTAGAGCTATAATGTGTGCTGCTTGGTGGATACAAAGGACTGGGTTAAAAAAAACACGAGGATAGACAAACTGTGTGATTTTCAATGAAGACATTTCAAAAATGACATTACATTAGGTCAGATGAAATAAAAGGAGGAATTAGCAGAGAAATGAGCTTCGCCGCTGTGCACCAGAGCCACGGCCACATCCTCACCTAACACCACGAGCATACAGGGAACCTGCAGCCAAGCCAACGCTACGATTTCCACCTCAGAGTTTTACCAAAGGGACATCTGCTGTTGTGAAGAGGTAGATGTAACTCCTCTAATTGCTGCAGTTTTGCAAATGAGCAGAAGGCAGGTAAACAGGAGAGGAGTGCCTGAGTAGGCGCTGGACAGTGGCCACAAGAGTGCATCTCTCTTCATACACGTCACTCAGTGCTGAATGGCAGGTAGGCAGTGTGATAAGCAACACGCTGATGAAAATATTAACCGTTTACCTACAATAAGAGCTTTGGCCTATTATTACTACAAGTTAAACAGCCAAAGATTTTTGAACATCCCCTGAAATCTTCATTTGTAATCTCTCTACGTGTCTTCCGCAGTAACCCAATGCAGTTACGAACTAGAGGGGGGGTAAATCTGTTAGACACTGCCCATTCTCATGGGGAAAAACATTTACTGAGACACTGACACTAATTCTAAACAGTACATTTTAAAATGAACAATTAATAATTAATGGGCAGTTTATTGTCAGGAAAAATAATCAAAATGAGCATCCCAGTAACAGATGTTCAAAACTCTGAAAAAGCACATGGACTACCAAAAAAAGCTACATTTGTCCTTCAAGGCTCGGTGATGTCAGCCCCATGGCTAAGGCTTAATATTTAAATCCATCAAGTCTGTGTCAATTAGACTAAATGTATCCTGCCCTCATCTGGCTCAGTCTAGTATCACAACTTCAACTGGGCACGAAGGCACTCAACATGCACAGATGCAAAGGGCACACACCTCGCAGACAGCTTCACACCACATGCGCCCTAGCAGGTGATTAGACGAGCCTGTGTATCCAGTCCAAAGGTACTGCGGTAGTGTGGAATAGTGTGTGAATTATGTGACTGGCATACAATCATGGGAAAAGGTTCAGCTGAAGCAAAGCTCTCCACTGGAGATTTCACATGGACGCGTGGAGACAATTCTCAGTTCTTAGAATTTTAGCACTTTTCAAACTTTTTTGAAAGAAACTCCTCACGTGTACTTCACGCTCTAGGTGTGCCTAAATCTGAATTTTATATTATTTACTTAATGCTCTAATACTCTGCCAAAGTTACCAAAGCCATTGGTGAAAGCTTAAACGTAACTGGCTTCCCTAACCAGCTCTGAACAACAGAGATATATGCCTGTGTATGTAGACGTCTGGAACAATGTGCATTGTAAGGACCAAATGGGTCAAATGCGTTGTGAAGGATACACTGCAATGACCTCAAAGCAAAGAAATACACGACTGACAAAACTGTCAGAGACAGACGGAACCTAAAGAATGCAGTTCCTGCACTGCAGCTCGCGAGCTAACAAGACAAATGGACACAACTCTCCTTATGCCAACCTGTCATGGGTTCCCGCTATTCCTTCAAGTTCATTGGCAAAATTAGTCAATTAACTCTCAATAAATAGTCAACAGCAATTAACCAGGTCAACCCCACACAAGGATAATAATTTTAAGGAAAATGTTTATGAAATGCCCTGCCTGACAGGCCCTGGTTCATGATGCACACGGCCTTGTAAACATTGCTGGACTGTGCAGCATTGGGTGCTGTTCCAAATGTCAAGGCCTTTCAAAAGCGTTTACATTTTCATGGCTGTTTAACTGCTTTTACGATTGTTTAACAGCACAAACCTCTGAATACATTTTGCTTTTGCTTTTTGTATTATTAACAGTCCGTCTGACAGACATAATCCCAAGATATGAAAATTGGGTCTTTGTAGAGCAGCAGTGAGAGGGAGTTCAGACATGGGGGCAGTCAGGCACTCCTGCAATATCTGCAGTAGGGCTCAAACCTCAAAGATTCTTGCTGGGAGACACACATGAATAGCAAATTAAAAACTGAGGCATAACACAAGATATATCAAGTAAATAGTGCCAAAAACTCTGAAAAACACAATAAAAATGTTATTTCTTCCCACGGCATTTGCTTGCAGGGAAGGTTGAATTTGAGGCAATTGGAAAAAGGTGGAGACGGTTGGTGGCCACAGAGGGAGGATGACAGAGCAAACGGTTGGCAGAAGAGCAGAGGAGGAAGAGCAGAGGAGGAAGGCAACCAGCACAACACTCGTACGGCAGAGAGACGCAAGAGCCTTAGAAAGCCATTTGTGCTTTCTAATCAATGAAGCCCCAGGATAAAACGTGGCCAAAGCATTCCAATAAGGCATAACTAATTACACACACACACTTAACCTTTGGTGTTTTAGAATCATAGCATGCATTCAAGGCACAACAGTTCCATTTCAAACAACTGATTGAATCACGCACAACTAAATCATTTTGTTTGCCTCCCTCTGTGCTGCTCATTACAAAGCCTCCCCATCACAGTGCACCCAAAGCTGCCACTTACGCTTTAAATACAGTCCGTTTAAAAGCTCACCCGCATGCGTACACCCGCACCCGTACACCCGCATGCGTACACCCGTACACCCGCACGCACTCACACACACCCGCACGCACACACACACGCACGCACCCGCACACGTACACCCGCACGCACTCACACACACCCGCACGCACACACACACGCACGCACCCGTACACCCGCATGCGTACACCCGTACACCCGCACACACTCACACACACCCGCACGCACACACACACGCACGCACACGCACCCGTACACCCGCACGCACGCACAGCTGTCATGTTGGTGTACATGCCGGATGCCGTTCCTAAAAAACCGACTAATGATGTGAGCTAATGTGCCAATTTGAAAAACTTCCACCAATGGCATCCAAAAGAGCAGTAGCAGGTGGCAGGTGGCACGTGTCTTAATGTGCAACTCCATTTGCCTTTTTTAATTATATACCACACCAACAGTTTTTATTACATTCAAATAAATATATTTTTTAGCTTGGAAGTAAAGCCATTTTCATGTTATATTGGTGTATTACACTAAGAGCAAACCAAAAACAAAAAAAGTGAAACTATGGCTTTAAAGGTTTATTTGTCATTATTCACAATATTGTTAACACCATGACAAACCAGCTTGATTCTGAAGCAACCAGTGGACCCAGGCAGAATAACCCAACCCATTTCTGAGAACTCCAAGACATAACATTTCAATAGTAACATTTGTTTTGCTTTGCTTAAAGGGTTATAACAGTTGTTTGAATGACCCACATTCTATCTGCATGACACCAGTGCAGTAGCCTTTCAGTGTCCATGAAAAGCACCAGTTACTTGCAGTTAAAACCATCAGTAAACAAACTACACAACTGGAATGTGGTTTCAAGAACCAAATAAATGTGAAAGTAAACTGTCAGGCGTGTTGAGTTCACTTTTCATGATTATATTAGCCAAGCCTGTGTGTAACAAGACCTACATCATCATCATTCCTACTTAATTTTTCATATATAATGTTTCACTTAAAGGAAGCACCTAAGGGGCTTCCTAGTCACAAAGAAAGAAACCTATGATATGTTTCAATCTCATTTGGTGAGCCTTCAAAAAGTCAGAGCACAGCATTTGACTCGGACTTTAGCCACTACGAGCTAATTTAACAGTTTTAAATAGCATTTCATTGCTAGTGTCACGTGCACTAGTTATTACTATCAAACATTTCGGTGTCCTATTATACCACCTAATGCCCTATAATCAAATGAAACGTGTGCATCTCGTGTAAGCGAATATCCATTATATTGTTTCAAGAACGAGCAAGAACATCTGAGGGACTGCATTCCTGTTGCTTAGAGATGAGCCCTGGCACAGTTCAGTTACAATAAAAGACTTCAGAAAACAATTCAGCAAATAATGCTGAGCGGTATCTTCACAAAGACATACCGAAGGCAAATGATTAACTAAACGTAAAAGCATCTCAATTAAAATAGACACAAAAAGCCAGATCACTCATTCCATTACCAGTTACACTGCAGGCTTTTATAAGACTTATCTGAAAACATTATCTGAGTAGTCGATTATGCACATGACTGTTGCACTAATATAAAAGTTGCACTCTTAACAGGTAACTCTTTCAGTGGGATGCAATTTACTCACACCAAAATGCGTGCGCTGGAGAAACAGACAAAGAGTGATGAGCATTAGGACCAACGGCTAAGTTAATAACAACACAACATGAAACAACACTCTCCAAAAACACAAACACACACAAGAAACAAACAAAAACTCAACATTCAGTCCACTGGTTTCCTACAAGACTGCTTCAAATGTCCACTGCTTTGCTTTTAGAGAAGCATGCAGGTTTTAGTCTACACTTTGAAATGATTCATTTATCTCACTGCTGTTTCCTGTCTATGGACATAAATACTCACATTAACAGTTGCACTCTTCCTATTTAACCTGAGTGTTTAAGGGTGCAACAGATAAGTGAGATGTTATCTCTTTCAGACGTTTGTGTTTATCAAAAGACATAAAACTGAACCCACAATAGCTCCTATTTATTATCAAAATAATCTAAACCAAAAATTGCTCTAAAGTGCAATTACTTCATTTCTGAGGGGAAAAAAACTACTTTTTGCTGATACTCCCTGATGCTATGATACAAAAATGACTATTGTGTCACCTGAAGAGTTGACCTTCTGAGATTAAAGCATTTTTTTGTATTAGCTCTTACAAGTAACAGACCCACTGAGAAAATCAAATGTCATGCTGCCTCTGAGCAATGTACCATGCTTTTGTAAGAGGAGGAAGCAAGCAGCACCTGCCACTAGTCAAACAAGCAGAACAGATTAAAAACCTTCTGAGAATTTTGTGAAATTGGGAATGATGCAATAATTATCCACGAGTCACCGTGTTGGTCAGGATTTCCTCCTGGTGTTTAGCAGGAATGCCTGAATGCAAGTAGTTGTGAATGGGCCTTACTGTTTTTAATGATTACACAAGATTATATAATCATATATTACAATAATTACAAAACAATTATTGGTGATGCAATTTCCTTTTTCCTAAGATAACTCTTCTGTATTTAATGGTCCTTATTTAGCCTTCTTGACCGTTTTAAAGATGACATGCATCACTATGTGGTCTCTTAGGTTAGCACCTGCATTTGTTTTCTGCCTTGAGGTTGACTTGTTTGATATTAGTGATACAGTTGTGCTGCTTCTCTTCATAAAGAACTTTTTGCTCTGCAAATTGCATTTACAAACAGAATCTAGCATTTTGCACAAATATGTAACATTATAAGCAAAACATAATTGCATACAGTTCCTTTCACACTTGTTTCCTAATTCCATAATGACCCATAAGTAAAACAGACTAAATTCATCACACTGAATTTGCAAACTGCTCATTTCCTTTTTTTCATAGTTCTATTTCATCTTCATACACAGCACTGCAACACAAATTCTTAAATTCAGTTATTAAATTCCGTAATACTGTATGAAAAACCACCTTAGACGCACTGAGATGCCTAAGTGTGCAGAGCACTTAAGGACAAAAACGAAAATCTGGTTCCTTGGGTTTAGTTTTACCTGCCAAATACTGTAGTGAAACAAAACTATGTTAACGCCCTTCGCCGTTAATAATGTTTAACCCGTGAACATGACACTAACTTTTAGGTGACACTAATTCTTAACTACATTACTTAACTAGCTATAAGGGACTGCTATGACTTACACACAGACTTGCACTGAGCTCGCATTAAGAACCCTTTAGGCAATTTCCGGATTGTCCGAAAGAGCATTTCACCACATAACAGTGAACTGTATAAATGATAATATTTAAATGTCAGTATGAATCATTTTGTTTCGACATACATTACATGAAAAACTAAATCTCCCATCGCTTAGCTACATCTTCCGAAATCAGTTGCTACCACAAAGGTAGTATAAGGCTGCAGTTTGGATACAGTCTATGTGGGCATGCATGCATTGTTTGAAGACAATACTGCAAACGACCAGCTCTCTAGCTAGCGTACCGTGGCTACGCGCACCTCCGCGTCCTCGTCAAGAAGGAAGACACCAGCTCACATATTCCCCCGTCACCCTGATTGTGAAACGCTGTAACACGTAACTCGGTTGGTTTGACAAGCTTAGCTAGTTTGCACGTTAGTTCAAATCAGCTAATGTGCGCTGCCTCGAAAACATTAGCCAGCTACACGCATTTATTATTTTTTTAACCGCAGCAAGACTGTTAGCAAGTTAGCCAGCCAGCGTTTACTTACCAAGGGTCAAACTCGTGAATGATGCTCTCGAACCGAATAACCGCGAACAGCCTTGAGCTGAACCCTGCTAGCCATGCTAAGAAGAGGATGGTAAATGACAGGAGGGACTGCCATCCCGCTGGCTGCGTCAATCCGCCAGAGAGGCCTCCGCCAGCGCATCCAGCCGCGGTGCTGGGTCGACCATTACCCGAGAGCGAGCCCCCGGCGTTCGGACTGGCTTTGTGCTTGCACTCGGAGGCAGTGTGGTGCTCCGCCATGTTCTGCGTGAGCCGCGCTGGAATTGGTCAGGAAGAGCTTCCCGCAGCCACGCACCGTTCCGGCCAACTCTTTAACCACGTCCGTGTCTTTCTTTCCACAGTAAACCGCAATTCCAGCGCGCACACACACAAAAAATAGTTGGATATCTACGGTTATTTATTTGAAGTGAATTCTATGTTTGAGCGGCATGCTAGCCGGCTTGTATCACTCGGCACGCGAGGGCCACTAGTTCCTCCAGAAGGCTTGGGCGGGATGACACAGCGCATCGAGGAAGAGCCTTCAGCCTATCACAGCGAGACACGTACGACTATGAGTGTCACGCGCCTGTTTAACACAAACCAATCCCCTGCGAGTACAAGCTAGATGGACTCTAGCATTGGCCAATGGGATCGGAACTCACACCCAGAATGCTTGTCAAACAAGATCCGTCAGACGCGTGGAGAAAAAAACGGCCAATGCGAAGTCGCGGTTTCTTTCGCCGCCGCTTAATGTGACCAATCAGCAGAACCGAAGTCGCTGCGCTGCTGATCTGTGATCCAATGAAGTAAATGAATTCACTTAGGTTGAGAGAAAAACACGACTGTTAGCTAGTTTGGTATCGATGCGACGGGAGCAAATCTGGTTACTAGAAAAGGATATCAGTAGCACAGATTTCAATCGAGCTGGGGTTAGAGTTAGTGTTTATTCATTAATGTAGAGTAAATCCATATAGGGAAGTGTTACATTTGGATAATCAAATGAATGTAAACGTTGACTGTAGAAAATGCTTGCAAGGAGAGGCCTCCTGGTATCTAACAACTTGACTGAAGGCTGTTGTGTGATCAAGTTAATGAATTTAATAAATGGGCGCCCGATCTTAATAAATCAAGCAAGAAAATATAAACCGATGCTACATCTAATCTAATCCCGGGAACAACAGCTAGGTCCGCCATGCTGGATCCCAGTCGTTCAACTTTTGTCCATTATGTAACTTTCAAATGACTCTTGCATTGAGTCAGTTATAACAGAACTCTTGCATCCTGTTTCTGGTGTAGACGGTCCATTACGATTTGAAAGAAGTAGTAATTGTATATACATGTAAAGCAACCCAAAGCTGTAAAGATGTGTAGAAATCACCCCACACTTAATAACAGAACTTCCTCCCTGTGGTGTTGGGGGGTGGGGGTGGATCTTTTATCAAGCTGCTTTATCCTGCATGATCATGTCATACACTTTTTTCTTTCCTTAAAAAATGATACATTCACATATACTGTGCCCACGGTCACAACTGTCACTGAACGGCGGACAAGTGTGAGACAAGCAGGTGCAGAGAAATTGGTATTGCCGAGCGATTGTTACTCCTTTCGAATGAGCTGTATATATTCTTCTCCGCCATCCACAGAACATGTCAAGGTGAGACATAAAAGCATCCAAAAACAGAAGACGTATAGTGATCGTTTGATCATAAATCAATTCACATAGTTTCTCACACAGTGTGAGATAAATCAAGACCGGTACCCAAAACGTGTTTTGTTAGTTTTACACTGAAGCTGTTATGCAGGTAAAACTAAGAGGAGCTAGGCAGTACCTCACCAAACGGGTTCATGCAAAGCACTACTCAGTGTAATGATATGTGAAGTTTGACATCTAGTGGTAAAAGGGAGGAATGAAAGAAGTAGGATATAAAAAATACGACCGAATGGAATACATTCGATCTTGACATTGAATTCATAACAACCAGGACGTCCAACCCCTGGTTATACCAACATTTGCATATATATATACATTTGCATATCTCTGGTCTGGCCATTGGGGGAGGTGTGAGGCACTGGCCACTGGATAAGGGATGGGCCAGCTGGGAGCACAGAGAGAACGATGCCAAGGACTCATAGAATGCTGTGTGCCTCTCCATATAATTTATTTCGATGAAATTTTCAAAGTTGTAATTAGTTAATTTGTGTGAATGTGTATGTTTGTGTAGTATTCCCATGTCTTTTTCCTTTTAGTTAATTAGAAGTGCGTTTGTGATGTGTGTGCTTTTTAATTACCTTTCCCACAGTTCCGGGTCTGACTTTGAATCTCTTTTCTTCCTCACTAAAATGTCACTTTAAACTGCTGAGAAAGTCAATTTCAGGCACAGGGCGCAACAAATGATCCCATTTAAATAGTCGTGAAGGGCTGAGTAATGAAAAAATGGAAAACTATTTTTCATATAAGCAATTTGGAAGCCTCTGTGGTGTTACATCAACAATTCATGATAATGATGCTTCAGAAAAACAAAGTGCTTTGAAATGTACAGAGGGAATACTGGACACTGATGAATTAGTTAAGTATTCACACTTTCTCTGGAACACAGTCGTGGCTACACATGGCTATTGTCCATTATGGTTACTGTCCATTCTTGGGTAGTGTTATTTATTTATTTTTCACTCCAAAAGACACATAGAATATACATCAATTCCTTATGTTCATGGAATAACCAGATTATTTTCTTCATTCTCTCTGATGCATGTCTAAAGCCCTAAATACAGTTGAAACATTATTTTTACTCTTCTATTGAATCATTTAGTTAAATATTTGTCATGTAGAACATATTTTCTTCAGCTTTGAGAACACAGGAATCACTGCAGTATCATATATTTATTATACATATATATCATTATATATTAAATATTATTCATATTATATATATATATATATATATATATATATATATATATATATATATATATATATATATATATATATTGTATGGGTTAGTGCAAACTAAAATCAGTGATAAAGTTCTGCTATTAATATACACTGTTCCTGCATGTTTTATAGCCCTGTACTAACCCACAATGGCAAACATCCTGCGTCTCCTTCCCTCCAACCACAGCACGTCGGAAGATCAGGCCCAGAAATGGGTTGCCTCAACACAAGTGACTGTTGTGAAAAGCACTTAAATGAACCGTCTGTACTACAGATTATGGCCCTGCTTCGATCAGTATGTCGAATACATATCTTAAATATATTTCTAATATATTCGTTAGATTTGAGAGAGGATATATCTTTTTATTTCATCTTTGCCCCCCCCCTTTCAGATTTCTGTGTAGAGTAGTTACTGCCCTCTGCTGGTCAATCAGGTTATAGACGCCAGATCGGGAAGAAATGTTCATCTGCTTTGCTTTCGATGGTTAGCACTTGGGTATTAGCAAACGCCCTTTAACTCATCAACGTTGGCTGAAGGATTTACGGTGAAAAACACCTATTTTTAGCAGAAAAAGAAAGATGGACAGTTAACCACGTTTTAAATTCATAAGACATGAATACTAAATCAACGAGGCAATTGTCAGAAATAAATTGCCTTAAGCCACATATCCTTGGTCGAATCTCTAACAAAACAAACATCAAGGTTAATGTTTTGTCTGTGCCCTTTGGTACCTGTGCAGCAATCTCCTTAATAGCTGCAACTGCAACATGTTGTCAACCTAGGTGTCAAAGTGAAAATGCAAAACAGATCGTTACTATTTATTTTAGGCCAGATTTTTTATTTGCTGGTGTAAAGTTACAGTTAAGCACAACCTATTTTGACGACGCGAAAATGTGACGTCAGGCCAATTTGAAACATTTCCAAGGACTAAAACACGTTTGTAATGAACTGCCAGAGTCACTTGCTATGTCATAACGTGTGACGTGTGACGTTGTGCGCCTGAGAGCGTGAAATATTCCACATGATTTCCTGAACTAGTTGCGCAGTGACGACTCTTATGTCTCATTTTTGTCATAAATATGATAAATATTTGATGTTATCATGTACAAGCAGTTAGTTGAGTGTTATTACGTTGTTATTAAAAAGTTTATTTTCTGGGAAAAGGTGTAATTTGCTCAGTCCGTACTGCTGTTGTTTGTGGGCGAAAAGCCTCTGCTAAACAAAAACATGTTAGTGTAGCAATAGGTATTACCAATTGTTAATTGTTCTCTCTCTCTCTCTGTATATTTTCTGCTCAATCACATAATTGAGTTATTAACATAAAAAAATAAAATAAAAGAAAACAAAAGACTTGGGTTTTGGAAATGTATTTATTGCAGTGTGTTGCTTTGTTCCCATCAGGTCGGTCCAGATAATCTCCCCATGCTTCATTTCTCAGGCAACCAGTGGTGGTGTGTTCCCTTGAGCAGCCCAGTGCTGCATCGGTACAAGCCAGAGAGCATGCTCAGTGTTGCTGTGTGCATAATGAAGGAGGCTGTATTGAAGGATGCTGGCAAGAAGGTAAAGACTGCTTGGCTTAAAGAGCCAGCTGAGAATGGAAGTCATTGGCTTCATGTTCGCTACTGCAGAGCTAAACTGGGGTTAGAAACAAATGTAAAGAATGACATCAAAGCTCACAGTGAGAAAGCTTGTTTGTATAGTCACCTATATTCATCTTTCTCTTTGCACAATATAATACTGCACATCTTAATCTTTTGTGTGTGGGAGTTAGGTGTGCAAGTACCAGTCCAAAACCTGCTGATCAACCTGCTGGAGGAGCTCAAAGGATAGTGTGCACTGCTGACACCAAGGCACATGTAGCCAAATCTAGAATGACAGTGCTCACCACAACACAACATCAGCACCTAGTCAGCCCTGTTCACTCAGACCAATACCCTCCACTCGGTTTATGTCCTTTCTCCCATCTAACACATTTTAAGACTTATCCCCTAGGATTCTTCAATATAAGAAGTCAATCTGTGTGCCAGATTGTTGCCCAGATATTTGGTGGACACTAATTATTGGCTTATCTGAATAAGACTGGCTGGACCACTAGTTCTGCCTAAACGTTTAAAGCATTGACTCTTTGTACTTGTTATTATGAGGTGCCCATTTGAATCTTAAGATGCTTTTTCTTCATCACAGGCCACTCTGGTTTCTTCTGCTATGGAGTCCCTGTTCTCTGGGTCCATTACAGAGACCCAAGCCTGTGTGCTGCATGCTTCAAAGGAAGCCACACCGCTGGCCTCACAACTGACTTCATCTAGATACTCTACTTAACCAAAAACATGTGATATCCTGACTATCACACCTAGAAGAGTTTGTTGTATGTCCCATTCCAGAACCATGGGCATTGATATCAAATGTCACCACCCTCTCTTCATGCAACTCTTCTGAGAAGGTTTTCCACATGGTTTGGGAGTGTGTATGTGAGAATCCTGTGCCAGTTCAGACATAAAAGAGCATTTATGAGGTCAAACACTGATGGGGAATGAAAGTCAGGCAGTTTGCAACTCTGTAGTCAGTGATGCAACAGAGGCTTAGGGAATTATTACGCACTGAATGAGAACTGCTTCATCCCTGAGTTTGCGTAGTCTACCACTCTGCGGCAGAGAGCTTGTTGAACCTAGCCTATCTTAAATTTCACAGTAAGAGCACTTGCCAGAGCTGCAAAAAAATTAGTTTTTCACTTGTGGCAAAGGTGGCATCCATCAACAGTGCCATGTGCCTGAGATCTTCACAACAATCCATTCTACTGACATTGTCTATGGAGATTTTATGTGTTTTACACACCTGATAATAGTAGGTTTAGTTGAACTTCATGAACTCAATAATAAGGAGGGGTGTCTACATTTGTTTGGATTTGTAGTGTAATTTGGACAGGGCTACATTTTTTCAGAGAGGAGGAAATTGCTCTACTGGTTGTTTGGTGCGTGTTACACATATAGCATGGGTTTGATTCCCAGTGAGTTCATGTACTGTTTGAGAAATACTGTTGGTCAAATTCTAAAAATGTAAATATTGTACATTAAATATATATAAAATTGATGGCTGATTCAATTTACATGCTGAAACATACATTTGATGTATGATGTATTGATTTGTGATATGTTTTCACACTACTCTTATCTCATCATTTTGAAACAGTGAAACCAATCGTAAGTGCAGACGATTTCTTTGTTTCTGTCCATAAGTGTGCTGGCTTAAGCAGCCTGTGCTGTTCTCTGCTGGCAGGTCTACATGTGAAGCAGCCCCAGCTGGCAGGTCTACATGTGAAGCAGCCCCAGTGTTTGTGCTGGAAGAGGAGGCTGGGCAGGAGGCGTTGGCTGAGCGGTTTGGCCCTTAATCCGTTTTTATTTCACTGCACTTTAAGCCCGGGAATTTCCTGCTCTTTAAAGGTTCAAGTTCCATATCCTTGTAAAGGAAATTCTGCATTGTAGTGCCTAGCTGTTTTTTTTGTTTGAATTGTAAAGTTTTAAATAAGGTCTTGGTATAGAAATGTAATCCCCTTTTAAGCATAGCACAAGAGTTGGCATTACGCATAATATTGGAACAGTGTCTGAAAATAAAAGCTGAATGTAAATATCTTTAGTTCAGGCGCTGTCAAATCTCCAGTTACTAAGCGCAAAACTGCTTAACTCAACTACAAAAATGATTATTCAGAGTTCTCAAAATTACAGAGATGTGTTTCGTCATGAGAACTAATTAACCTGTTTTTGTTGTTGACTAGCTGGGTATCTCGGCGGCATTTATGCCCTTGATGTTGCATGATATCATCACCGTCCTGTTGCTAAGGAGAGAGGCCCCTGTACAGTGCCAAAGCTGGCCCTGTTCCCATCACCAGTGGTAGCAGGCATCAATATGAACAGTGTAGACACTGCTAAGTGTGCATGTGTGGTGAAAGAGAAGGAGAAGACTTACTATGGACATTATCAGTGTTGTATTCTCAAACTATATTAGTATTATTAATGCTTTACACAATGTTGTTATTTTTGGTCTGATTATTATTTGAAAAGTGTCTTGAGTTTGTTAATTAAATCAATTCTTTACTATTCACCATGTACATTATTCATTCAGGCTGGATTTACTCCTTGAAATCTCATAATATAGTTTAATTTGCGGTTTCTTTTTTCTATAGGGTCATTACTCAGTGTCCAATGCAACAGGAATTCTGGGAATTGGCACCAAAAGTGTTAATGTAATTCCATTTGGCAAAAGGGAGGGAGCAACTTGTGACCAGGATATGTTAATTACCTTGTGGTATTATGAGCTGCAGTTGGTCCATGCTATTTCATGTCTTATTATGACCTATATGTCAGGCTGTGTGCTATCAGACTCCCACAGAAATCGTGTGGCTTGAAATGCCTCCCTGGACCCATTATTGTGTTGATGATGATGAAAATGATGATGATGGTGAGGATGATGTTATTGTTTCTGGGTTCCTTTTGCTCAGAGGCATAAAGGACAGAGTGGTAAGTACAAAAAGCCAGAATAGAGGTTGTAATGGAGTGGATTATGAGAACATCGCAGAGTACTGAACAGAGATTGGGATGGATGAACCTCAGAAAATGAATGAGTAAGAAAGAAAGAATGAACGTGTATTAAATCTCAAAAATAAATGGATATGCATTAGATTTGTAAGGGATATCTGGTAAAATAAACAGCATTCCAATAATATGAACAGTCATTTAAAAGATTGGATCTGAACTGAGCAAGTATGAGCAAGTATGAATATAAAGTATGAATATAAAACTTGCAAGCAGATTTTAAAAAGAAATATTGCTGTCAGATGTGTCACAAACCTACTATAGATGCTTTGATGTTTTGAAGCACATATGAAACAAGTCCTTGGAAGACCGCGTGTGTATGTATAGGGAGCTGTTCCTTTCATGGTGAATGCCACAGCAGGGAGTGCAGTTCTTGGTGCTTTTGATCCTCTGGAGGAAATTATGGAAGTGTGTGAGAGACATGTAGGCTATGTCCATGTCCTTCATTTATCACGTCTGTTTTATATATATATATTTCCCTCTAAGGGAAACAAGTACCATATATATATATATATATATATATATATATATATATATATATATATAGTGTGTGTGTGTGTGTACTTGTTTCCCTTAGAGACAGGTTTCATGGATGTGTTTATGGCTGGTGTCCAGTGCAATGCCTTCATGGTCTGAAACAAAATGGTTCCAGACCCTCCCTCACTTCACCATCTGTGATGTAAGACCAGACAGTTCCCATGGAGTCGTGGTTGAAGCTGTGGAACGTGATGTCCAGCAGGGGGCAGCACGGTATGGAGTGAGCCTGGCCAGTTCAGCCTCAGCCACGGTGCTCTCCAGTTCTGGCAGCTCTGGCAGGCTGGAGGCACTCAGGGCTCGGACGACAGAGTGGACTAAACTTTAACAGTTGCCAAGTATGTGTGCTGCACTCTGGTTGGAGAGCACAGGGTTGTGATATTGACCAGTCAAATGGCTTTAATAATCCAGAGACTGACATAGTGTGGAACAAGTATATATCAAGCCTTTTTTAAAGGTTTTTCAAACATTGTCAAGAGTTTCTTTAAAGGTCTTCAAAGTTCTGGTTTCCATAAATAACGTTGTGACGGCAGTAAGGTGGCCATGTGTTGTGTTTGAAGTATTTTGACTTCTTTGGTGAGCATGCCCTCTAGTGGCGGGAAGCAATTAAAAGTTCAGGTAAATCGTTCTTTGCTTCGAAGGTACTTGGCTGAAGAAGTCCAACAAATAAGAGAATTTCATATTGTAACAGAGGTGAATCATGCAGAATAAGGTGACATGGGCAGTTCTGTGAAATTCATTCATTCATTAGTGAGACTGGAATGATTGGAAGCTGTTGTGTTTTACTTCCTTTAGCCCGAGTTTACAAATATACTATATTGCCAAAAGTATTCGCTCACCCATCCAAATGATCAGAATCAGGTGTTCCAAACACTTCCATGGCCACAGGTATATAAAATTTAGCACCTAGGTATACAGACGGTTTTTACAAACATTTGTGAATGAATGGGTCGCTCTCAGGAGCTCAGTGAATTCAAGCGTGGAACTGTGATAGGATGCCACCTGTGCAACAAATCCAGTCGTGAAATTTCCTCGCTCCTAAATATTCCACAGTCAACTGTCAGCTGTATTATAAGAAAATGGAAGTGTTTGGGAATGACAGCAACTCAGCCATGAAGTGGTAGGCCACGTAAACTGATGGAGTGGGGTCAGCAGATGCTGAAACACATAGTATGAAGAGGTTGGCAACTTTCAGCAGAGTTAATCACTACAGACATCCAATCTTCATGTGGCCTTCAGATTAGATCAAGAACAGTACACAGAGAGCTTCATGGAATGGGTTTCCATGGTCGAGCAGCTGCATCCAAGCATTCAATGCAAAGCGTGAGATGCAGTGGTATAAAGCACACCGCCACTGGACTCTAGAGCAGTGGAGGTGCGTTCTCTGGAGTGATGAATCGCACTTCTCCATCTGGCAATCTGATGGACAAGTCTGGGTTTGGCAGTTGACAGGAGAACGGTACTTGTCTGACTGCATTGTGCCAAGTGTAAAGTTGGTGGAGGGGGGAGATTATGTTGTGGGGTTGTTTTTCAGGAGCTGGGCTTAGCCCCTTAGTTCCAGTGAAAGGAACTCTGAATGCTTCAGCATACTAAGACATTTTGGACAATTCCATGCTCCCAACTTTGTGGGAACAGTTTGGAGCTGCCCCCTTCCAACATGACTGTGCACCAGTGCACAAAGCAAGGTCCATAAAGACATGGATGGCAGAGTCTGTTGTGGATGAACTTCACTGGCCTGCACAGAGTCCTGACCTCAACCTGACAGAACACCTTTGGGAAGAATTAGAGCGGAGACTGAGAGCCAGGCCTTCTCGTCCAACATCAGTATGTGACCTCACAAATGCACTTCTGGAAGAATGGTCAAAAATCCCCATAAACACTCCTAAACCTTGTGGACAGCCTTCCCAGAAGAGTTGAAGCTGTTCTAGCTGCAAAGGGTGGACCAACGTCACATTGAACCCTATGGATTAGGAATGGGATGTCACTTAAACTCATATGTGAGTCAAGGAAGGTGAGCGAATACTTTTGGCAATACAGTGTATGTCCTTCTGGTCCACCTCTCTCCCTAGTGTGATAAACAAACCAGAAGTCCATGAATTCTGTAAAAGATTCACACAGTAAGCAGCAATACAGACAAGAGGATACACAGAGTTGCAACAGGTCAACTGAGAGAAAAGTATTGGACATGGTTCTGGCTTTCTGTGTCTCAACATACATCATGTCAGACTAACAGCCAGTTTTCTCAAAACACTAAATAACAGTAGTACAATAAACTGTTTTTTACTACTTAAAACATCCTTCATAATTACAGAGAGGGTTTTCAAAGGAAGAATTTGTGTAAATGACATACAAATGGTTGGAATCAGGCCAAACATCCCTAAGCAGAACTAAGCTATGTTTACAGTGTTTGGGGATTCCTAGTGGTCAGTTTAGCTGTGTGCATTTTTAGGGTGTGGGGCTGGCTGTAATGGTCAGCTCATGCTATATTCATTGGTTTTTGATGGCCAGTTTTTCCATAATTTGTTATTGGTGGAATCCTCACTCTATTAATTAAGTGTCCTGGTGCTATCTGGAGCCATGTGACATGAAGCTTTGGAATCTCCTGTCAGTCTGAGGCCCTAGGGCACTGGCCTGCTCAGTTCCCAGCCTTGAAAAGGAGGCTTCACAATCCATTGAGGTGCTATTTATGTGCCACACATAGGCAAGTCTAACTTCTTCATCATGAGCTCACACGTCAGCCTCCAGGACAAAATTCAGACCCGTGAATCCAGCTGGGAAGTGAGGGCTAAAAACACACTTCACCAGAATACTTCCACAATAAAGACGTGAAGTCCAGTTGTGCTATGGCATCAGATCTTTGAATTTTAAGTTTTCAGACCTATTCTTGTGAATGTGTAATATCTAAATAATGCTTGGCATTGATATTGGAGTGAAAATAATTCTTATACAATATTTAAACTGTAGCATTTAGCATAATAGTGATTAAACATGGTGAACCTACTTATGTGAAGAAAAAACACTTGTGAAGAACTAAAGAAAGACTCAAATGTAGCGGTGGATGAAGTACACCAACCACATACTTGAGTTAAAGTACAGATACCCAAGGTAAAACGTTACTCCAGTACAAGTAGACGTCCTCCCTTTACTCCTCTACTTGAGTTAAAGTACAAAAGTATTGGCCTTCAAATGTACTTAAGTATTGAAAGTAAAGTAAAGCCTCTAATATTTAGCACCGTCTTCTGCATGTAAAGCCTGTCAAAATAGAACTTGTTTTCTAATGTAAAGTGCTATGTTTGAATGTTTATTATTTCACAATATCAACGCATTTAGTTAGCTATCAACGCATTTAGTCTAACTTAGCTGGCTACACGCCGAGTGCGTTACGGTTTTCGGTTGTGTACTAGCAATAGCATACTTAACTAGCTAGTTAGATAACTAACCATGCATACAATGCTAATGTCGGACTTATTCTAACATACACAAATAAAGGGTTTGCTGCAAGATATTGTTAGACCTGTAGACGTATGAAAATATCTTACCTCCACGTGTTTCCTTAGACTGGATGGAGAATTCTTATAAGTACAAATCTTATGGAACTGAGACAGGCAGAGAAGGCACTTGACAACAAATGAGTCATTTTTTCGACTATTTCAAATTTCACTCATGTAAGGCCATGGTTTGTGGCGAGTTACAATGTCTTTGCCATTTTTATGTAGGGATCTGTTCTCCCTAAATTTTATGCCGTTGCGTTGACATTGAACCAACCCTGATTGGTGCGCGTGCTTCGCGCTTTTGTTTTGACGTTACGTTTTTAGCACAAGAAGCCTGAAGGAACGACAGATTTTGCATAAAGTAAAAAGTTACAAAAATGGAAATACTTGAGTAAAGAAACACGAAAAGATTACTTAAGTACAGTAAGTACTTCGTTCCTGTCCACTGCTCAAATGTATCCATTTCATTATAATCCATCTTTTTCTTACTGAGCAAAATGGTAAAATCGAAATAAAATCGAAACATTTTGCACTTTCCCCTGGTGTTTTCAGCTAAAGCAAATGTGCAGTATGTTCTTGTTCTTCACCCAACACAAAAATGCAGAGATGGAGTGCTTTGCTCTGGTCAGCCCAGTCCACTTCAGAACAGCATCAATACCATGTAGAAATGCCAAGACTCACCCAGAGCCCATGAAGGTTGTTCTGAGATCAGATCCACACACGGAGCTATTTACAGAAGCACATTTACCCGTGACTACTGCTCCAGACACAAATGTAGTGGTTTAATCCCAAAATAGTTCAGGAACAATGGTGACCAAAGTGAAGGGTGGAAAGAGAGAGAGAGAGAATTGAGGAAATTGAGGGTAACAGGAAAAATACAGATCATTAGCTCTTCTGAAGGGTGAGGCAGTTTAGTCATGCTATAGTCGTACAGTCTCTGCTGGATGGGAACATGTGATCAGCAGACACACTAACAATGCCCAAAGTATGTGCATCTGAATCTGAGGTGAAAACTCTCTCCAAACAGCCTCACTCGTCAGGAGACACTTTCAGTCAGCTCAATTACACAGATGTCCACTTGCGACTCGATCCATTATCCTTACCACTTAATCCCACTGGTCGGGGTCATGGGGAGGAGTGGTCTGGAGCCAATCCCAGCAGGGAACACCATGGGCAGGTCGCCAGTCCACCACATGGCCAACACACGCACACACTCACACCTACGGGCAATTCAGAGTGACCAATCAACCTAACACGCATGTCTTTGGACTGTGGGAGGAAAACCAGAGTAAGCAGGAGAACATGCAAACTCCACTGAGCAGACCAGACCGAGAATCGAACCCAGACCACCTTACTGTGAGGCGTCAGCGCTAACCACCACACCACCATGCCGCCCCACTTGTGACTCCACCTAGCCAAAGCAAAGAGAACCTCTGCCTAATCAATACACACGGATGGTAATATAGATCAATATATAAGATAATAATTGCATAACTAGATATTATATGCATTGTTTATGAACTAATGGCATACTTTGGTTCAAAAGAAGGTTGAAAAGAGGTCAAGAAGGTTGAAAAGAGATCAGCACGAAATGCATTCAATCCCTCAGAAATAAAGCACATCCAGACATTCGTAGAGTAAATACTGTACATAAATGTATTTAATCATAAAAAATGTACAATATTTTACATAAAAAACAAAATGAAAGGCACACTTTTATTTTCCTGATCATGTATAAAATTATACCTTTGGAAATCCTTTACTAAAAATACTGTCTTTTACACAGGACATTATGCAGGGCTGTAGTCCCTTTTTCAGATTTTTAATGGTATGATCTGATTTTCTTATGCAACACCACATTACACTCAGCTTTCTTCCTTGGCAAACATGAAAGATCAAAGTATTTGTTAAGACAATACACACCACTTAGTCATACAGATGGAGTAAAACATGGTTGCACACATTTACACACACACACAAACAAACACGCACACACACACTCTTTTTGATTAAAAACAAACAAAAAAATAAACAGTGCTAAATCAATCTGTACATGTAATATAATCTGTTTTGAATACCTGCTTAGGTGAAGAATTGCTCAGAATCCTGGGCATTAAGAACACCAGTCTCCTGCTTCCCTCTGGCTCCTGGTGAGCTGTGAGGAGTGAACTTGTCCTCCATCTCCTCCAGCCATAAACTCACTAGTGCTTTTTCTGTTAGCTATGCATAGGCAATCTGATAAAGTGCATTAACTCTTTGGTTATGAGAAACATGAAAATGTTTAGCTACTTCATTTCCCCATGGCCCTCACCCTGAGGCCTTTGATACAATCCCATAAGCCACACACACACACACACACACACACACACACACACACACACACACACAGTAACATACCGTATGTCTCCACACTTCCAGTTTCCACTGTTTGAGGGAATCACTTGAGGTGAGCATAGATGAACACAGCTGGACACCAGTCAGTGGTGCAGAGAGGCACACAAAGAAGTGGAACACTCTCTCAGTCGAAAGAGTCATAGCAGGGGAAGCTGTAGCCCTCTCTCTCTCCCCCTCTCTCTCCCTCT